>CM046850.1:16315815-16565815 GCA_025618425.1 Heliocidaris tuberculata | reverse complement strand
CAGTCGCAAGCTATTGTAACTTTCTGTACATCCTACGCCGCATTTAACTCTATGAAATCGTGCTGTGTCTATATGATGGTGAAAGCTTTTGGAAGAATATTAAGTGCAATTTCCTAACAAAATGCAGGGAGTCTGGGCCTATGAATAGACAACTTGAAAAGCATTTAAGGCTTCTACCTTTCGTCAATCCTTTATTGCAGCCCAAATAAAGCCCAGTCCGCAAAACGAATGCTATTGTAAGAGGAAGCACGACAGTGTATCCAAAAGAGTATGATTTATGGTTCCTTGACACTAAATATAGCACGATCCTGGCATTTATCACACCAAAAAGATTAGAGACATGTAAATTGTCAATATTCTTTCACTTTTGCTATACAACTTCTTGCTAGAAAATCATGTTAGATGGTGAAAACGTTGACAATAGAATGCTAAAGCTTTAGTGTGATGGGGTAGAAATTATGTTGCTAATTTGGATTTAAATTTCACATGAACTCTATTCAAAATAATCTACTGCCGTCCTTTCTAAAATCCACATAACTTTCACTCCTTAATTACATCTGAGCTCTTCTGCCAATCAGACACTCACACTATTTCCCCCTTATTATTCTATATTTCCATCTATCTCTTTATGTCCTTTTATATGTCTCAGACAATTTATTTTCTTATCCTTTGACTGCCCCCTCCCCCATTCCTATTCATCTTTCCTTCTCCTTATTTTCTGATCACATGCTAGTCCGATTTCTTCACCTCTCTCTTCATCTCCCTATATCTTTATCTTTTTATTTTTGCATTTATCAGAAGGTCAACCTTCTTAACCCATTGCCAACGGGAACCGGGTAGCTCCTGTATTAAGCCCATGGGAATGAGAGAATTCGGTAGTCATCGGGTTAAACTCCCTATCCCATCACTTTACTCCTATTACCCCCCCCCCCCCATCTCCCCTCCCTCCCCTTCTCTCTCTCTCCTCTCTCCCTCTCTATTGCATTTCAAATTTCTTGACTTCTCAGTTTTACATGATCTAGGAACAATCAACAGGTACATTACATGTATAACAATTGAAAAAGAATAGAATGTTCAAAAGCAAGAAAAACTCTCCTTTATCATACACACGTTTCAAAGCTTTCATGTGCAAATTTCCTTTTCTAAATTGCTCCATCAAATCCCCTTCATCGACTGGCCATACGCATGTTCTTGTCAAAATTAGGTATGTAGACACCATAATCCACTTTTTGCTGCATAATGAATATACTGAATAAATAAAGTGGTCTCCAACCTCATTTCAATCTCTATTCCGAACATATTCATAGGCAGATATAGGATTGAGTACAGGGGTTTAAAAGAAAGCGGGGGCACAAATCAGAAAAAAAAAATTGATAAGCAGAAGGAAAAAAAAGAAAAAAGAGAGATCATATTTTTGGGTGCCTTTTCAGATAAAAAAAATTGAAGGGGGCATATTTTGCTTTTGTGTACTTAAAGTATACCACACTGGAATTTAAAAATGAAATGGGCTGATTATGCCCCCCACCAAAAAAATAATAAATATTAAAAAATGAAAATACACTAAGGTAGCTTAGCGAAACGTCGTGGCGCGTAAGAATGCAGGAAAAACGCATATGACACATTTGCTCAAAATCATAATTTTATTCTATAAAGGCAGACTCAAAATATTACAATGTAGAATTAGTATTCAAATATTTGAACAATTTTAAGCAAAATAATATGAAATTTTTTATTCAGATATGTCTGATTCTAATTTTATAAGCACATACAAAACTTGCAGCTTTCCTCTATGTGTCTTTCCCGCGTTCTTACGCGCCACAACGTTTCGCTAAGCTACCTAATACTACTATTAGATCCATCTTTGAGTACACATACACTCTGATGTTGAAAGAACTGTCTGTGTGCCTAGTAGATGAAAACTGGCAGGTACATTCCTAGAATTTTATAAAAATTTAGGAGTACCCTTGCTATTAATGCTCTGCTGTCGTGCACATCATGAATTGTTGTCCATTTATTGTGGACATACTGTCCAAACTGAGAAGAAGTTCTTTGAATGTAGCTACAGACCTTCTTGCAACGGTATGCCCACACAATTAACCTGAATATAAACTGTACTTAAAAAGGGCAAATGACTATAATACATGTAAATCGCAATGGGCTGAAAAAATACCATTAGGGTCTGTAGAATGATTTTGTCAGAGTTACAAATAATAAGACATTACAAGAAAGAGCATGTCAATAAATGATGCCTCTTCCCTATCTTCCGAATTCCCAAACAGATTTGTCAAGAAAAAAATGTTTTTCATCGACCAAAACACCGATCGCAGCCCTCCGTCAACAACTGCAGCGAGTTAATTCAGCACTTTGCACGCGAATAAATGAATGATGCTCCTAATGTAATTCCCCTATAATTGAAATGAAAGGTAACTCAATTTACAGAAAGGCAACAATGATGATTTCTTTTCATTCATTCAATTTAGCCCATCACGGCGTCTATTCATCAATGTTCTTTCGGTCTCAATGTTCATTTCTTCGACAATCGAACCTATACAAGAGGTAGATGCCATCATTATAAAAAATGGTGGAAATTGATTAGATGGTTTTGTTGAACACTGCCATAATACATGGCACATTATCTGTGGGTAGTGTGCATCCAGTTATTAAGGGGGCACTGGCATGGGGGGGGGGGGGAGGGTAACAGCCTTACTAGATGGTTGGAATGTGAGAAAATAATACCACTGAGTGAGGGGTGTAGAAGGGAGCTACATGTATCATCTTCTTTTCCTGTAACCTTCCCCTCTTCTTTTTTCCTCCCTTTCTCTCCTTTCATTTCACCATTGACTAGGGGGAGCCCCCTCCTAATGCCTCATGTAGCTACGCCACCACAGGTAATGCAGGCAATGTTGACAATTTCTTGCCAATGAATTCAATTGACAAGAACTGTGTCATCCTGAAAGGCATCGAGTCATCTTCAAAAAAATTATGAATAAAAAACCCTGAGCACTATTTTGAAGCAAGGAGTCAAAGTAATTATTCAATCGTCTAATGTGTGCTCCTTTTTGGCCATTAAATAGAAACTAAAACTCTAAAAGCACTAAAGCTCTAAAATTTCATGATGAATGCTACCTGTACAATCATTTCAAAGGATCATCCGTTCATAATTTCATTGATTTATATTTGACCAAGATTTTCAATATTCATGTTTTTCATTATGACTATTACTATATTTTTTGTAGTATTTCATCACCATGAAGTCACGATCAAACCTGCCAAATTCCCCATGAGGATCCCTCAAAAGAAAATTATGAATAAAGGGATGATAAAATAAAAATAAAATATTAAATATCAAATACTTTGCAAACATTCATAATTTCATTAAATGATAAGAGTTGTATTATATTTGTGATACTAACAATTGCCTATAAAAGAAAGTAACCCATAAAGTGGTTAACAGTAATATTTATGAAAAAAGCTATTTAAAAACTTGATACTCATCTATGTTTTTCATATTACTTCTCTATCTCTTTCTCTCATGCTCTCCTCCTTTCTCTCTTTCTTTTCATTCTCTCTCTCCCTCTCCCTCATCCATGATCAGTCATCTCAATCATTATATGACCCCTCCCTCACATCCAAAAAGATGTAGAACAAATTTCTTCATGAATTAAACACTTCTTTTTTGCCATCAAATTGTCCAAAGAGCACTGACTATTTACACAGCTAGACTGACACATTGTTGTGACAAATCAACAAAAAATTCTCGAGTAGACATCTTTTAAAATTGTAAAATTGCAAACTACATTCAGCCCGAAACAGCTACAGTATGAAAAAAATATACTTTGGACTTTTAAACCAGTTTATGGCTGAACCTGTCTGCAAAGCAGTTCCATAAAACTGCAGGAAGTGTAAAGATGCTCATATACAACTACTATCATAATATTCACACACGTACATTGTATGTAAACATCACGGATTCAACATCAAGAGCGAATCAAATGGGTTGTTGTTTGTTGTTGTAGTTTGTATGAGAGAGAGGGAAGAGTATGACAGGCATATCGTCTGCTGAGAGCTAGAAGGACATTAACCCTGTGTAAAGTGATAGGAGTTAACATCCCTTTGGCACTTAGGAGGTGATATTACAGATGCATGTTGCGCCAAACTTATGTTTGATATTCAATTCGTTTTCTGAGACCTTTTAATATAACAACAACAATGACAACAATGACAACAACAACAACAACATGCCATAGTTATATATAGCACATATGTCATAAATACTTATCAGATATAGATTATATCTAAAGTCTAAAATCAGAGTTCGTGAGTGAAGGCTGGCGAAGCCATGCCTGCAGGCTCCAACTCCAGTACCA
Organism: Heliocidaris tuberculata; assembly: GCA_025618425.1. Taxonomy (NCBI): domain Eukaryota; kingdom Metazoa; phylum Echinodermata; class Echinoidea; order Camarodonta; family Echinometridae; genus Heliocidaris; species Heliocidaris tuberculata. The sequence continues at coordinate 16,561,448 of CM046850.1, read as the reverse complement.
TCATGCAAGGGAGGAGGCATCTGGAGCAGGGGAGTAAAGGAAAGAGAAAGAGAGAGAGAGAGACAGAGACAGATACAGAGACAGAGACAGATACAGAGACAGAGAAAGAGAGAGTGGTGGAGAGAGGGCAAGAGAGAGGATATGGAGGAAGGAGGTAGGGTGGGAGGAGGGAGGGAGAGGGAGGGAGAGGGATGGAGAAAGAGATAGTAGGAAATTAGAAAGAAAACAAGAGAGTAAGATAGAAGAAACTAAAGAAACAGAGGAGTGCTGAAATAGAGGAGATGGGGGAGAGAAAAGGTAGAGAGGGAAGGGGAGAGAGGAAAAAGGGAGATGAGGGAGAGGAAGAGCGAAAGAGCAGGAGAGAGAATGAGAAAGAGACAGGGGTAGAAGGGAGAGAGAGAGAAAAAAAAAGTTGAGGGAGAGAGAGAGAGAGAGAGAGAAAGAAAAGTGGGAAAGATAGAACAAGGTAGGAAGAGAGGGAAGGAGAGGAAAGACAGAAAGAGGGAGAACGAAGAAAAGAGAGAGGGAAGAAAAATAAACGGAAGGAGGGAGAGACGGTGAATGATGCAACGGCTGCAATAACCATTGCATTCCTGCCACCGTCCATCCAGCGCCTGATGACTTAACTGGGATTGCCCGGCATAATAGGTGTAGGCAAATGGGCTCTCCCAATTGCTGCACCAATCAAAATCGAATTGAAAGAGAGAAAAATCACATGTCTTTGGAAGTCATTGATGTAGTTGAACTCATTCGATGCCCCTTTTTGGACAATGGATAGTTCGTCATGATCCATGCAGGGTCATGGGGGGGGGGGGGGGGACTGAAGAGGGGAAATCAAAAGTGAGGTTTGAGGTTTGAAAAAGAGTGGTGAAAGTATTAGGAGTAATAGCAGGAGGAGGAAAATGATTATTATGATGATGATGATGCTGATGATTATGGTGATGATGATGACGATGATGATAATGATGATGTTGATGATGATGATGATGATGACGATGATGGTGATGACGATGATGATGATGATGATTATGATGATGATTTTGATGATGCTGATGATGATGATGATGATTATGATAATGATTATGATGATGAAGATGGTGGTGATGGTGATGGTGATAGTAATATGGATAATGGATTATGATTTGTGTGAAAGAGATGGAGGGGATAAGAAAAAAAGGAAGGGAGTAGGAAGCCTGCATAGAGAAAGATTCATTCTACAGAGTCAGACAGACAGACAGACAGACAGACAAGAAGAGATAAAGGCAGAAAAAGAGAGTGAGGAATGCATTACATGAAAAGAGATGTAGAGAGGGGAAAGGGCATGCAGAGAAAGAGAGAGAATGTGATAGATAGAGAAAAGAAAGAGAGAGAGAGAGGAGGGAAAGAGAAAGGGAAACAGTGAGTGAGAGAGAGAGGGGGGGGGGGGAGAAGGGGAGAAGGGGGAAGATAGATAGCGTGGGGGTATTCTTATGCCCCCACCCTAAAGGAGGAGAGGAGAGGAGAAGGAGAGGAAAGGAAAGGAAAGAGAGAGAGAGAGAGCAAAAACAGAGACAAATAGATAGAGAAAGGACAGGGAACGAGAGACAAACATAAAAGGAAGAGAAAAAGAGAGAGATAGAGGGTAATAGATGCAAATGCATTCAACAATCAAAATACCCATCACAGACCAATCAACTTCAATGTAATTTGATGTCACAATCAGCACGAGACAGCAAAACCAGATGCGCCCTCGCCTTGTCGGTTCACCAAATGCTAAACCCCAGCCCTTAACCCTACGGACCTTTTCACCAGTTGTAGATTTAGGAGGCAACAAGCCCAAGCCCCCATTTGAAATCCAATTGGCATACCTTCAGTACACAAAAAAAATTGCCCCCATAATAGTGCAATTTTTTCAGAATTGTGCCCCCCCCCCTTACATCCTGGATACGCCCCTGGTCTCCGCTACTGCAGAGCCAAATCATGCACTTACATCATTTTCAAATAATCTAAATTTTGACACAGATTATCATATGCAAATAAAATCTTTGCATTGCAAATACATAAAATATCTTTCCTAAAAAATAATATTTTATAATAAACAAAGAGCATTTTACATCTATAACATGTGCTTTCTTCAATTTTAGTTTCATTTAAACTATTCATTATATTTCTGCAGAAAAGCAGGAATGAATATTGAGAACATTTTAAAAAATTCAATCAAGGAAAAGGAGGTCCTTTCATACTTGCATAGGGTTTCTATTTTACCTACATTTGCAAACATTTCAAGAAGTTTGAACTCCTTAGTATTGCCATGACTTGTAATTACATAATAATAATAATAATAAAAAAACGTTCTTGTATAGCGCATATCACGTTCTGATACAAAATCCCTCTGTGCTTCCAAAGGGTTTGGATATTATTACCCCGGCTTAAGCTTCGGCCGCCGTAATCAGCGCACAGTGCATTTCAAGGAATAAATCCTGCCAGGTACCCATTTAACACCTGGGTGGAGAGTGGCAAACATGGATTAATGTCTTGCCAAAAGACATGGTCAGGGATATTTGGCATGCTGAGAGCCAATAGGGCGTTAACTCAGATTAACTTACAAAGGGTTAAAGGTAAAGTTGAGTTCTGGTCATGAGATTGAATTGTGAAAGAAACTGTCTCAAAAAATATAGCAAATAAGAATTGGTGTATGCTGTAAGGTTTTGGAATCACCAGACTGATAAGAAATTGACTCAATCCTGCTGAAAGTCACATGCACTGCACACAGAAATGTGTATATGGGACTACACACAAATGTTCAGCCCGAACATTTCAGCTGTTTCTTGTCATATTTTGAATGTGAGGGCATTTGATGAGCAATCCTTTTCAGGGAACATTTCTACTATGATAATCTTCCAAACTAACATAAAAAGAATGAGAAAGCTCATAAATTATTTTTTCACCCTTCCCAGAACTCAACCTTCCCTTTTACACCTAATTATATGTTTCTATAGAGTTAGTTTTGTTTTTGTACATTTTTTTTCTCAAAATTTATATTGTACATGTATTTGTGTAACTGATTTTTATGACTGGTAAATATGAAATATATGTTTGTCACATATAATTGTTTGTACATTTTAGAAATTAAATTTATATTGTACATGTATTTGTATAACTGATTTTTATGACTGGTAAATATGAAATATATGTTTGTCACATATAATTGTTTGTACATTTTAGAAATTAAATTTATATTGTACATGTATTTGTATAACTGATTTTTATGACTGGTAAATATGAAATATATGTTTGTCACATACGATTGTTTGTACATTTTAGAAATGAAATAAATAGCTCTCATCAGGCGATTTCTCTCTAAATTTGTAGCAGCAGGTTGGACGTGTGAGGCCAAACCAGAACAAGAGCTTTTACAGAAGTAAGGTTTCTTTAAGAAAAGTGAAAAAAATGTGACCCTGTTCTTCACCTAATAGATGCTTCCATGTTGAAAAAAATATTCCTCTTCCTTCCTATAACAACAAGGATTTATTTGTTATTCATATTTCCATCATTAGTATGCAAACTCCTTAAAAATGGATTCTTCAACACACACACACAAAAGTTTAAAAGTCTTTAGCTCTAATCCCTAGTCCCAGAGGTGTATATTTCTGTATGTAGTAATGTTACGCCCATTGGAATTTTCAGCTATAAACATCAAAATCACATAATACATGATGATTTCTACAATCAACATAAGTAAATTATGACAAACTCTATGCAGTTTCCCTACAAAATGAAATTTGTCATGAAAATACAGAGAGTTATCTTAAAACTCAACAACAATGACAATTCATGGATTGTATAATTCCTTCATAAAAATCTCAATAGTCTGAACTATTATTTCCTATAGAATGCTGATGATGCCTTTCCCCAAAAAACTCTTTCACCCTTTGATGAATTTCGCAGCTGGTGTCAGGGTGTTATTTAAAGCAGCCGAAAGAATTTTTGCGTCCTGCATATGAAATCAAATATTGCTATTTGAATAAAAGGTTTTTGATTGCAGCCATGCTTTGCCAGATGTGAACATCAAGTGTTATTTGTGAAGCTTTTCATTTGGATTAAAACTGGTTAGGTCATCTTGTTTCCGAGGCGCAATACCCGATTGCACTTTTAAATATCCTTGTAACCTTCTTCTTTCTTCTTTCTTCTTTCTTCTTTCTTCTTCTTTCTTCTTTCTTCTCTCTTCTTCTTCTTCTTCTTTCTTCTTCCTTCTTCTTTCTTCTTTCTTCTTCTTCTTTCTTCTTCTACTTCTTCTTCTTTCTTTTTTCTTCTTCTTTCTTCTTCTTCTTACTTCCTTCTTCTTCTTCTTCTTCTTCTTCTCCTCTTCTTCTTCTTCCTCTTCCTCCTCCTCCTCCTCCTCCTCCTCCTCCTCCTCCTCCTTCTTCTTCTTCTTCTTCTTTCTTCTTCTTTCTTCTTCTTCCTCTTCCATCTTCCTTCTTCAACTTCTTTCTTTTTGTCATTTCATCTTTTTGTTGTTCTTTCAACTTTTCCTTTCTTTACAGTTTCTTCTCCATCTTCTATGTCTTACTTTTTTCCTACTTCCTAAGCTTTATTCCTCTTTGTATTTGGGTGACCTGACAATAGCTATGGTCTAACTTGCACTAATGATAATATACCTATATACATCAATTTCAGGACATTCTATCCTCACAATTTTACAGTCACTACTTCATCTTTAACATTACAAGGCAAATGCATCGTGAGAAATGCCTCATCACATCTTTTCATGTATTTCCCAGAAGCAACTGATATAAATAACTATCTTCCCAATTTGTGAACCTGTTTTCTTTAGGGCTTTATCTCAAATGTAAAAGAAAAACAAGATTTGATAGCTAGTGCAAGTTGAAAAACATGATCGAGCCGGTAATCATTTTCATAAGGCAAGACGATCCTGACATTATGAATCCTTCTCCCAAGACTGTTTTCGTGACTGTCGCGACATAATAATTACAGTTTACGACAAAAGTATGTCTGCGACAGCGGGAGTGCTCTTGATGATCTTTTATTGTTTGCTCGAAAAGATTGGAATTCTTTGGGCTTGCTCGTGCCCTTTTATTGTCATCCTCATTTATCCTTTTCAACTTTTTGAAAGAATTATTTTGATGCCGCGATTACGAACAAATCTACCAGTCAAATCGCAGACGATGTTAACAAAACGAAAAGAATGCGGCTCAGAAGGATAAAGTCTACTGTCGCCAAAACAAACCCCGGAGCGCTCCATTCAGGCTCTGCTTACAAAGAGGGTTCAGCGGACTGACATTTACAATTGAAACTTCGGTCACTAGGCCAAGTCATCTATTCTCGGCTCGCCCAAATACGCACACATTGAAACCATTTTCACTCCATCTTGCATTCTTGAAAATCCTCCGGCGATGCGCAACCGAAAGTGGTCTTAATGCATTTCGTGAAATGCTGTCTCTTTCAATATACCCTGATGACAACATCGTGTTGTCCAAGGTGCCGCATAATACCCTAAATCCAGTTGGAGACAGTTGTCAAAGAAACCGGAGCCATTTAAGATCGACAGAATGGCAACCTTTGGCCGCCATAACCCTCCCAGCGCGAGTCGCGAAATCTTTCTCCGAGAGAGGGAGATGACAGGCTATCACGGTCCCTCTTTCTTCTCATTTGCCATCTTCTTTGATCGCCCTTGAGTATCTTTCATTACCAAGGGTTGGGCTTCACCTTATCTGACCCCATGCGGCTGCGAAACTTCTTCAAAGTCCTACCGCTCTGCTAAACTCATCATGGGGGCCAGGAACCCCATTGCGCGGGGGCCAGATCGAAAGGGAAAACAGTCATCCCAACATCAAAAGACACAAAGGACGTCATTTCACTGGGGATCGATGACGACCAGTTAGGCATTCTTGTCCCAGATGACGGCAGATTTTCTGATTGTGTGGCGCAAAGCAATCGCTCTAACCTGTATTTAGGGCCCATCAAAAAGCGTCTTTTAATCAAAATCGTGTTAACTGATTTCTTTGGCTAAGTATTTCAACATGTTCTGTCCTATCAGCTATTCGGGCAGAAAAATCTATAAAAACCCACCTCATGCTGCTTCTGAAATTCATCATTGTAGAAAAACAGGGCAAGCCAAGCTCTTGGGAATAGGTACTTGGAGTTGTTTCCCTCAGTCAATGTCCCCTAAACTCTGTCAACACAGCTCATTGTAGACACCAACGCCCCTCATCTTCAAAAAAGAGCTTGCAAGGATATGAGGAAGAGGAGGAGGAGGAGGAGGAGGGAGAGAGAAAAAAAATACAAAAAGCGGCGGAAGTTATTAAAAATAATTACAACAGCATGCTAATAATAAAGTAATCTTCTTTCCACTCAATTTTCCTGACCCTTGTTTACTACATTCCACCACGTATTTAATAAAAAAAACCTTCGGCGACGCGCTGGAAAATGGAGAACGGCCCACCGGCAGCTGTGGGATCTATTAACACATATTCACGACAATCCGCTACGCTAGCATCAATCTCTTTTTCTTCTCATCCTCATTAGGCCGTCTCTAAATTAACACGTGGGATGACAGGCTTCATAGAGTCATCTCTCGCACTCAGGCAACCTTGCCAATGAAAGTGCCGTGCGGCATTTCGCTCCCAGATAGAGCCCCCCTCCAAAATAATAAGTCACTGACATTTCAGCATGCCATGTAATTATAAGTCAATACATCATTGTTACCAATCTAGCAACAAGTCAAGCGCACTTTAAGCATCACGAGACAAAGTCATCGGCAAACACATTCTGATGCGTCCGTGACCCCCCAATGGAAGCGTCGGGCGGCCGCGGTTTGAAATTCTTTCGGAGTGATAAAGACCAGAGAATCTCTGCTCTATCAACGATCAAAAAAAGTAGGCCTCAATTACACAATAGATCCTTGTTACCCGCTCAAAGGCAGTTTGACCTGTGAAAAATGGAGTTATTCAAGTCGATTCTTCTGATGGCATCCCCACATGTTGGGCCCCCATTCTGAAGTCTGAGGAGAACTTTCACCTCTGCAAAACTCTCCACCCCTACCTCGCTTTTATCTGCCAGCCATTTTTTTTTTTTTTTATGATGTGACAGCATGCAGGGGCATGTCGTTCGTGCAAACAGGGCTGGAATTGACCGCAAAAACAAGAATTGCGCTTTTGTCGCAAATAACCCCCACACAACAGATCCCTCAATTGACAAGCATAACAGAACCTGGTACAAACATCAAATCATCTTGAAGCCTCTTCATGCCTTCTTACCTCTTCTTTACTTCTTTTCTTTCCTCCGGTTTTACCCCCCTTCCAGAAGCTCTGTTTCCCTCATTACAATTTCCAGCAATCTCGAGGAGGTTGTTTCAGGACAAAAAACTCTTGACATCCCGGCAGCGGCACCTGAACTTTCTCCCTGTACTTTGGGTGACCTGCGGATCGGGTCACTCCCAGCATGCAACAGTCTTGACGATGCCATCAATGGAGAAGGATGAAGATCGGTAATTAGACCAGATGACAGACATGAATTTGGGCCTGCATCAAGGAGAAAGTAAATGAAAAATAAAACCAAAGGGTAATCAAATGAGGAGAGTGTTGGTAAAAAACAGTGAAAATTCCTTTAAAACGATGAGCGTGGGTAAAAAGAGTTAACACTATACTGAAATGAAAGAGATAGACAAAAGTTGCACAAGGTAAAATAGTTAAGAATTTAAGAGCAAGCAAAAAAAAAATTAGTACCAGGGAGAGGAGAAAAATTGGAAAAGTGAAGATAGGAAGGATGGAGAGAGGTAGAAGGGGAACGAGAAAATGGTTTGGGTAAAATACTTACTTCAGGAAGACTGATCAAGAGGTATGGTGAAAATAAATAAACAATATTGGAGGAAAAAATAAGCACCTCATTACCTATAGGGGGGAGAGATTAAGAAATGCGAAGTGAGGAAAAGACAGGGAGAGGCAGAAGGGGAAAGAGGAAATGTGGGGGGGGGGGGGAATCAGTAAAAATGTAAAAGATTTGAGGAGGCATACTATACTTTCTGAAGAACTGAAGAAGAGGTATGGTGAAAATAAATTAAAAAATATTTAAGAAAATAAAAGAACCTTCTTTATGCCATACCTGTCAACCTTCCACAGCATAAATTGGAAACACCTTGATGCAAAATGAGCAATACAGTGTGTTTGGTATGCTTCTTACACAAAAGTTTTCAGACAAATATAGTAATATGAGGTTGATAACATTAGTGTGAAGGTCAACAAATTGGAATAATTCCACCAAAGTAGGAATGCATGGTTGGCAGCTATGGCATAACGCTAGCTACTGTGTGGCCTAATAAATGACCTAATGACCCAGCAGGAGCCTAATCCTACCATCCTACTGTGAACTTGGGCTACCGGACTGGTCAACAGAGGTCTCCTTATTCAACAATTATGGCATATTTTATGACTTTTAAAGATGTTGAATTCAGTTTCAAAGCATACTGGCACAAAACAAGACAAAACACATATTAGAGCAAAAAGGTTCACCATATAAAATCAAAAGTAATTTGCACAACTTTTTTTTTTATAGATATCTGATTACAATTTTGTTGTTGCAAGATGTAAAAATCTAAATGAATGATAATCAAAATCTCATTGGCTCTATATGTATTTAATATAGAAATACCTCCCATCGTTTCTATATATGTAAGGACAGGGAAATAAATTTGTCACAGCCTTCATGTATATGTTAATTACATTATGAAAATTGATGTCAAAATCTGTTGAACTTCATTATTTTTTCATAACTTTTCAATATATTTAGGTATGGCATTTATATACACATAGGTATACTAATCAAAAGCCTGTCAACTGTATAGATACATGTCTTGTACGAGCTTGTATTATACCAGAATTTTATTTCATTGTGACTTGCAACTCCAGCAATATTAAATCTTTTGCCATATGTGTACTACTTGTGTTACCATGTAATGATAATCCTTAAATATATTAACCTTTACAACATAATGCCATGTGCATTTCATCATCTCTTTTAGAATCCTGCAATTCCAGAATAAGAGGCCATGTGTGGTTTTTTTTTAATCATTTTCTTTTTATTTTCTACAAATAGAATATATAATTCTCAATTTTTTCATAATCCAATCCAATCCAATCAGGGTATTTATAAAGCACCAATATCTAGTTGCCTAATCAAAGACGCTGTTGAGACTGAAAAACTACCAAATGTCTGTTCATGATTCTAACTGGGAAAGACGAGAATATATGATTAGTTGTAAGCAATCTGAAATAGGTATGTCTGGAGTTGAGTTCATAACCTTTACATACACTGGAATATGCAAAGTACTTAAGATTACCTTTTTAAATTCACAGATTTAAATGATTATTTCCTTTCTCCTCCTCAAGGAGAACAAGAAATAAAACGAGAATTAAAAGCATTATCTAACTTTTGAAAATACATATAATAAGAAGTAAGATCATACTGGTGATGACAATGTTAGGAATTTCATTCACAATTACCCTTGAAGTCATGATGATATCTATGACATTAGGGTTAATTGTACCAGGGGATGAACAAAATTCTTATTATCCTCACTGGAAATCTACACGAATGTTTTCTTTATTTAGCATTGGTCATTTTTCTTTAAGCTTTCAGGGATTTTTTCTTTTTGTTTTAACATTTTAAGAAAATTGAATAAATAATTCAAGTACTTTCACTACAGCATGCTAATTGTTAACAACATGTAGTATCTTTAAAGCAAGTTTTTTTGTTTTTTTTAATTTATTTATTCATCTTTATGATCCTTTTTTTCTTCAAACATATTTTACAAACTGAATTACAACATAATAAACAAATATTAATACATTATCAAATAGAGTAATTGCATTGTATAATTAACGTAAATGAATCATAAAGGAGTGACCATAATCCAGTAATACATGAAATAGTACAAGAAATCAAAAGAAAAGAGATGTACAAAAAAGTGACCGCAAATGAAAAATACAGAGGGGGGGGGGGTGGAGGATATATAGGTGAATAAACTTGATGCAAAATGGGAGCAGGACTCAATCCCCTTTTGATTGGAATAGTAGCAACTCAATTTGGTGTCCTAAAAGGGGTACTATTGGTATCAATTGTGCCCATTGTATTGGGCCATATGGCAGAGTCATTCCGCGATTTGTCCTCGGTAAGTACTGCAAAACTTCTCTGAACAATTAGATTCCTTGTCCAGACCCGTTACTTTGCCAGGTTCTGATTTCTCCAAAATTTGGAGAACAATTTGTTCTCCAGAGAAGTTTGTAAGGGTGTGTATGGTTAGCAATTAATCATACAACGAGCATAATTTTGTATACTTGTGGTTTAAAAAAGGATCAATGCACTATTTCCAAGATTAAAGTCATCAGACACCTTCTTCTGGGATTGGGCGTGAAGACTAGCAGTCTTCCCACACTCCTCTCAGACCTCACCTGCCAATCAAGCAGCTACTCATGAATAATATCAGCATGTCATGCATCTTGCATGAGCTCATTTGCATCTAATGATTATGCATTTACTATTCCTGGCATGCAGCCCAATGAACCAGTAGGAGGCCAGCTCGGTAAGAGCAAGGAGCGGAGCAAAAAACTGTCAGAAGGCATTTATCCACATATTTTGAAAGGGGTAAAATCTTGGTGTTAAATGTACCGTGTATGGCCAATTTGGGCATTTGGATTCGGGAGAAAGACTATGTAAAGTGAAAGCATCTCTCTTTGGAGCTTCTGAAAATAGCTTCACAAGAAGTGAAACGCTGACGATGATTTTGCACCAAATAGTAAGAAGTTCAGATTTCACTCTGAATACTAGAAAATTTGTTAGATTTGCAACTTCTGCCGAGTTTTTTCTCTTTCTCTTCTTTTGTTTGATTGGTGATCCAACATTTGCTCCAGCCACTTAAGAGTTATAGGGTTAGGGTTAGGCCCACTCATAGGCCCTTGCCTATGTGGGACGGTGTCAAACATTCGCTGTTGAAGTAGTCAAAAACAGATAACAAAATTGCTCTAACCAAGATTACATTTTCTTAAATTTGCTAGATTACCTGATTCAGGGACTCTTCAGCTCTTAATATGCTACAAATTTGAGGTTTCAGAGTTGAAAGTGAAAATTTAAATAATTATTTTCCTCTCATGTATGCATGATCTAGACTGGACCAATCCCCGCTAATACACACAAAACCTACGGAAGCCAATTCACCCGTAAAAGCTATTGAGGAGTACAAGCTTATCTTCAGATAAGCTTGTACATGTATAAGTGGGTTAGGCCTACAGTTTGGTTTTAGGTCAGGTTTAAGAGGGAGGGTTATGGTTAGAGGTACATGGTGGGGTGAGATCACTACATTTATGCGAATCTCAAATTGGCAATTTGGTGAATCATTTGTGACATAGTGGCGGACAACTCTCACGTTTGTCGCACACTTAAATATCATTAATTTTCGGTTTTCTCATAAGCGCCTTTTCCCTTGGGCCAGTACTCAAAATATATTGTAGAGAGCATATTGTTATCGGCCCTCATAAAAGAAAAAGATCCTACTGAGTAAAACATTTTGACAAAAATGACATTTTAGTCATTTTGTGTGTAGGAGCAAATGGGGGAGTTGTCCGCCACTACATCGCAGTGACATTACCGATTCAGCCAATTTGAAACTCCCATATGTATACTGATTACAACTTTCAAAAAATTCATAACTTTCTTATTGCTTGTCCAATTTTATTCAAACTTTCACCAATCTGATTTTCTGACTTTTCCTCATTCTTTCAGAACAACTTGCCATTAAGGTTGGATTTCTCTCTAAGTTTAGGGATAGGGTTAGGGGTTAAAGATAAAGTTGAGTTCTGGTCATGGGATTACATTGTGAAAGAAACTGTCTCAAAGCAATTGGGAAAAGGTTGATCATGTCTACATAAGAATTGGTGTATACCGTGAGATTTTGGAATCATCAAAATGATAAGAAATTGACCAAATCTCGCTGAAAAGCACATGCACGCACTGCACACAGAAATGGGTATGTGGGACTGCACACACATGTGGCATGAATGTTCGGCCCGAATACCAGCTATTTCTCGTCAAGATTTTTAATATGAGGGCATTTGAAGAGCAGTCCTTTTCAGGGGGGACAATTCCACTGTGATGTTCTTCCCAAGTGAAATAAAAGAAACGAGAAAGCTCACAGATTATTTTTCACCTTGACCAGAACTCAACCATCACTTTCGGTTTAGGGACAGGGTTAGGGTTAGGTAGTGTGTGGTCTGGGGGCTTGCAGAAAATCGACCCCACAGAAATTGCCACCCGAGCATGCATCATAGAACTGAACGATCATTCCATGCTTATACAGTGTATCAGAAAATCACTAAACACTTTGATTTAAGAATTACTCTAGCATGTAATTGCTGAATGATTTTTCTTTTACAATGAAAGCGTGTGGCCACTTTAATGTAACTGAATAAGAATATCCTACATTGTTAACAATTTTTAATATACGTAGTGCTTTTTTTTCCCTCAACATATTCTTTTATAAGTTACACTTCCCTCTAACTTATTTACTTTCATAATATATGTCTTTTCATTTTTGACACTTTCTCTTATATTACCTTTCTTTTTAAATAAATAAGCTTCTGCATCATCATCTTTAATTTATAAACTGATTTTTTTTCTCTTTCACTCTCTCTTTAACATAACCCTTTGTTAATTTTCTTTCTACTTTCATTACAGTGTGGGTTGTTACAATAGACATGATAAAAGGCAATAAAAGAATACTGTATACGTCATATACTTCGCGGGGGGTTTATTTTCGCGAATTTCGAGAATCGCGAGAGGGTCTCGATTTTAACAACATGCTGAAATATTGCCAACATAAGTAGTCAGTTCAATTTGTTGTCTCCTGGTCAGAAATTCACCACTTCTCTTTCCAAAATTACATCACCACTGCTGTTTGTAGATTTGAGAATTTCTCGATCGCGAATTCAACCACTTGCGAAATAGTCTGGTTAGTCACTTTTGCGAAAAATTTATGCCATATACATTATCTCTGAGAACTTTCTTTCAGATAATAATTGTTTTATTATAGGTATGGTTCTTGCTCTTTCATACATAAAACACATTCCTGCAAAATATTATATGTACGAACGATATAAATAGAGAGAGAAAGACAGAGAGACATAGACTTGGAGGTAGACTTAATATAGAAGTTTAGTGGATGTTAAAAACGTATCACGATTGATACAACATTGATTAAAGTATTACGCATGATAAGCCTAAAAACATTGGATACGCTCTAAGTTTTCGTTTATCAGGGAATGCTATATGGCGTTTGCACGTTATCGAGCATTCGAAAACACAGCACGATTCTGAATCCATTGTCTTCCCAATGGCGGCGTATTACCAGGGTTGCCCTCTCGGCTAGCTGCGGTTGCTGCCTGAAACAAAAATGTGCAAGCCACTCCAGGAACATGAGCGGCGGGGCGTCCCGGGGCTTGGTAAAGAATAATGTACAGGCACTTTCATGATTTGCTTGCGGGCAGAGACGACCTGAACATGCACAAGGGCGTTTCTAGCGAAATGGCATCTTCAGGTCGTCTCACAATACAGCCCCCTGCAGCCAATGCTAGTCCCGTGAGAAAATGATTCTCTTGTGAACTTACTCCCCCCAACAGATGTCAAGAGGTGAGAAACATTCTTACATTATTTCCAGAGGGGGAAAAGAAAGGGGAAAAAATATTCATGCCAGTCTGTAAAAGTAACAAGGGACTTTGCCTAATAACATGAATATATAGCAACAGCTTTGCAACATTAAAAGAGAATAAAGCTGTTACTTAAACTGAGTTAACAATGGTTATGTCATCCAATTGCACAGCATGTCGCGTACAGCACATATTTCTGTCTAATTAGAGGTGCTGTATTTTTTACGCAAGATGTTATACTTGATCAACAAGAAAGGGTCTCTTTAAAAGATGATTCCTAAAATGAGTACTAAGGACATTCAACTGTAATTTGAATGACGAGCATGACATTGTGAAAGGAGCACCTTTCCCTCCCCAAAAGGCAAACGATAACAAACCATGCTAACTACAGGGTTATGAGAAACGGTGATTCTATTAAGACGGGGGCATTTTCCTTTTTTCAAAGAAACAGGGGTCTTAAAAAAGAATGAATTATGCCTCCCTGCACACAGCTCCGTAATTCAACATGGTTTGCGTCTCCGGGCTATGGCTCAGAACGGACGTCGATTGCATCGGGTGTGGATTTTAGGATCACGCACGCTTTTCTTTCGCTTAGTTCTCCGTCAAGTCTTCCCTTTCACGTTCAAAAACATGCATGACCATGTTTGTCGTCTCACGTACATCTTCGGTGCCTGAAACCTCCAGCGGCGATCAGCGGAGAGGTCTGCGTGTGTCACATTTCATTGTTGACGAAAACTTCTCTTCTTTTAGTTTTGCTTATGATGCAAGTACTCACCTTCAACGTATGGGCCTTTCATTTTTATTTCTCTTTAATCTTAAACTAAAACTCCTTTTAAACATAAAATTGAGTTCTGGTCATGCGATTACATTTTGACAGCAATTGTCTCAGAGCAATTGGGAAAGGTTGATCATGTCCACATAAGAATTGGTGAATACTGCGAGGTTTTGGAATCATCAAAGTGATAAGAAATTGAGGTTTTGGAATCATCAAAATGATAAGAAATTGACCCTCTCTCGCTCAAATGCACATGCACTACACACAGAAATGGGGATATGGGACTGCACATACACATGTGGCATGAATACTCAGCACGAACACTTCAGATATTTCTTGTCGTATCTCAAATATGAGGGCATTTGAAGAGCAATCCTTTTCAGGGGTCATTTCTATTATGATGTACTTCCAAACTGACAATAAAACAAATGAGAGAGCTCACAAATCATTTTTCACCTTTCCCAGAACTCGACCTTCTCTTTAAAAGCTTCATTTCCTGGCTGATAATCACTTTACCTCTTCATCAAAGATTTTAAAATTGTTATTTCATTCTAAATTCAGCAATACAAATGCTTCCTTTTTGGAAATCTTTTTCTAGGCCCATGCATAGCAAGGACAGAGATTTTTTAAGAGCTCTCAATATCCAAAACCCAATTTTACCAAAATCTATGAAAGAAATAACGTAACTTTCAATCAATACATCAATAAAGTGAGTGTTCATCCACTACTGATTTAGGATTTGTATAATCAAGAACTGGAAGCATTGAAAGAAAAAAATAAAATGTCTCTCTTTATAATTCCAAATATTAATTCATTCTGGTTCTAACATTTGCATGCTCAGACCTACTCCTTCTACACACAACCCCCCCCCCCCCCCCACACACACACACAAATTGGTTTTGTATCAGGCTGCTGAGAGCTACAAGGGTGTTAACTCATTTAACGCCTGAGCTAATGCCCTTCTAGTTCTTAAACAAATGATCATGTACAATAGAAAGTTTGACCATTAGAATCAGGGGTCAAAATGACCTGGTCAATTGAAAGGTCAAATCCCTTTCATACAAGTAACATATCGGTCAACCACATAATTGACAAAACAAAAAAGAATAACTACAAAGCTCTCAAGTTCTATACACAGCTGCCTTCATCGCTATTCATTTTCCAAACACAAAACAAGACCATTCACCTATTCACTTCACTTTTTGACCCCTAAGACAAAAGTGTGTCATTTTGAAACCAGAGAAATGTTTATAACTCAAAAGAAGGCCTTCTTTCTTGGGCATTTGTCATTGAAATTAAAACAAAATTGCTCAAATTAAAGGGGAAACCTTTCCAATGATTTTCAATTTGGTGTCCTTCTTGTTGGAAATCAGGTAATTTCATTGTGAAAGAAACTGCCTGGAAGTTGATCTGAAATCTGAACGGTTCCTTATGTTTCTTAATGTAGTAAACGGGGACAATTTTGTATAACAAGGTATTGGAATAATCAAAATTTTTTTTAAAAATCAACTTAATCTCTGTTAAGGATTGTTTGTTACTAGGTCAGGAAAGTTTTGAGGTTGTCAAGAGAAAATTTCATCGCGAGAATATTCACAGAATTTGAATACAATTATACAATTAACATAGTGGCTATAGAGTCTTCTACAATAGGGAATTTTGTTATAATTCAAAATGCTATGCATTCTTCTTTTGTACTCAGCAGTAACAAGAAAATTTATTCAACTCTTCCAAACAACTCCTTTCCTTTTGGTAATGTCCATTTTCAAGAACTGTTGCTAGGTCCGGCAACTCTAGCCTGCGACAATCCTTTGATGTTGACAAAGGAAACTTCTGCCTCCATGGCATGCACAAGATTTAAACCCATTCATGAAATTTTCCTCATTGTTTTTTAAGTTATCTACAAATAATAGAAATGATTACATCTTTCTCAGCTGTTCTTTCATTCAATTTTTCCAAATAAGTCTACGTTTCTACCCAAATTCATGGATATTTCTACCACACATACCTGATGAAAAACTTTTACTCCACTTATCACATGCTTACAAATACTTGCCGCTACATCTGGGAAGCAATGAACATGCCTAGATGGCAAACTTTTGGGTTATACCAAGCAATTTTTGTTAAAGAAGTTCCATTTTCAAAATTTCAGAAATTTCCATTTTAACACACTGGACAATAATGATTTTGTTTGGAACTTTTCAATATGCACTGTTTTCCAACAGTTCAAAATAGATTTTACATAGTTCAATGCCCGAAAAGACTTGTTAACAGTTGGTGAATGCCTTTAATGTAGTATTTGTTTTTCATCAAACCTTATTTCTGAATGACACCCATTCACTCTGCCCACTTCGATGCCTGTTTTGTCTTTATAATTATAATAAGGAGTATAAGAGCCATTGTTTTGCTGACATAATGCAATCCAGATAACAAATGATAACATTGGTTACAACAGAATGAAACAAACACACAGCAAGTAAATGGGTCAAATAGGTAAAATGTACTAATAATATTTTGGGGAGGGGTAGTACAGTATAAACATAATTTTTGTTCACTAGAGCTCTTTTTGGAATGACTGTAGTAAAGTCTCGAGATTTCCCTGTGGTAATTTCATACTGCAACAAGCACCACCTTTCCTCCTCCCCCTCCCTCTTCTCTTCCCCTTCCTCCTCCCTCCCATCTTTCTCATCTTCCATCTTCCCCTCCCCCTTCCTCCCTCAACCTTGTACTCCTCCTCCTCTTCCATATGTTCTCCTCCCCTTCCTTCCTCCTGTACTCCTCCTCTTCCTCCCTCCTCCCCTTCCTCCCTCCTCCCCTCCTCTTTCTCACCCCTCCTCTTTCCTCACCCCTCCCCCCTTTACCTCCCCTTCCCCCCCCCTCCTTCTCCTCCTCGCCTCCTAGTCATCCTCCTCTCCCACCTTCCCCTCCCTTCCCCTCCACCTCCCCCTCCTTCTCCCCTTCCCCTCCCCTCCCCCTCTCTCCCTTCTCTCCCAGCTGCACCCCTCCCTGCCTCCACTCTCTCATCTGCTCTGCTCCCCTACTCCTCCCTCCCCTCTCCTCTTTCTCTCCTCCTCCTCCTCATTCTTCTCCTCCCCCTCCCCCTCCTCCTCCTCATCCTGCCCCTCTTCCCCATAGCTCCATTCCTAACTCCAGATAAATCCTGCAAGTCAATGGCAACCTGATTAGAGAAACAATGTCCAATGTTGATTAAAACAGTTTGCTGAACTACTTTGCGTTCTAGAAACAAGGGAAGAGGGTACATCAATTACAAAGCATTTTATCTATAAAAAGGGCACTGCCCATCTTGTTTTATTTGTATATTTAAAGGGCACTTGTCTGTAAACTTTTTTACAGTTCACTTGACAAACTGCATCATTTACTCATGCTGCGTAGGGAAATGGTAATTCAATTATACTTACTTGATGTCTTTCTTAAAATGTATTTTGTACAGATGAGGGTCTGCATGTGCAAAAGACAGAGTAATAATTTCAATATATATATATATATATATATATATATATATATATATATATATATATATATATACATATATATATATATATATATATATATATATATACATATACATATATATACATATATATATACATATATATATATATATATATATATATATATATATATACATATATATATATATATATATATATATATAACAACAAAAAGTGAGAGTTCTGCTTCGGAATCGTAGTTAGATGAGGTGTAGAACACAAGTAAATAAAAGATTCTGTGAGACTGAAAAGTTTTCAAATTTTCGGCCATAGGCCTTCATTAGGAAATGATGAAAATTTATTAAGTATCAACAAAAGAGCTTGAAGCGCAAAAATGCAAAAAGCTCCATGGATACTAGCGCAACCATGGTAGAGAAAGCTAAGGGAGGACAGAGAGAGAGAGAGAGAGTGACGTAATAAAACGTCATAAATAAAAGAAAACAAAAGAAAACAAGAGAGGGAGAAGCGTAAAGGCGCACAAAACCATGGATACTAGCGCAACCATGGTAGAGAAAGCTGAGGGAGGAGAGAGAGAGAGAGAATGACGTAATAAAACGTCATAAAGAAAAGAAAACAAAAGAAAACAAGAGAGCGAGAAGCCTATGGCCGAAAATTTGAAAACTTTCAGTCTCACAGAATCTTTTATTTACTTGTCTTCTACACCTATATATATATATATATATATGGTGGTATGTATATGTAGAGGTGTGGTAATTGAATGGTTTAAACACTTGACTGGAGATGCATTAAGGCTGTGGGTTCGATCCCTGGCATGGCACTGATGTCCTTACACAAGACATTTTCTCGAAATTGCTTCTCTCCACCCAGGTGTTAAATGGGATACCCAGTAGGCTAGGAAAGTCACTGTGGTTTGTTCAGCATTATGAGCATCTGTACAAAGGCGCCTGACTGGAATGCTCCTCAGGGAGTGGAGAAGGTGCGCACATTGTTTGCGGGCAAGCCATGAATCCGATGACCAGGGTCATCGTATATCTGTAAAGCCTTCAGAGACATCACAGATGTATAAGGTACTATATAAATACAGCATGCAATTATCATTATCAATATTTATGAATTATATAATTTTTGTTGTACAAACATAGATTAGCATTATCATCATCCTGCAGTCATGTAATGTCTGTTTGGAGCCAGAAGGGCGTTAACTCTGTACAAATGATGGGACGTAACTCCCTTCTTGCTCCAAAAAGACAATATATCCACTTCTGTGAGCTGGAGCTATGGCAGAAAAAATCCCCCAAATGCCCAAACAAAATACTTAATAGCTTGCATTTACAATCCATGACCTTACCTTTAATTTCAGGGAGTATTCTGAGGGATTTGGATTTGGATTAGTGACATACTTCAAAGTATTAAAGGGTTATCTACTTAAGTAGGGGATTAATTTCATAATAGGAAACTTAGGATAGGTGTTTCATCTATTACAATGACTCTAATCAAGTTGTAAACTCAAACTGAATGGCTATTTGAAAACAATGATACTTCTACACTCTACTATCACAAAAAGTGACAATGTTGTAAGGATGTTTTGTGGCAAAGAAGAAAAAAAATTATTTCTTTTAAATGGTCACCTGAAACTTCTGCTCAATGAACACATTGTATGATTATAACAATCATTATAATCAGAATGGACTAACATCAGAGAAATGGGAGTGCATGTATACTTTACAGGGGATCATGCAGAGTCCCAATAACGTAAAAGTATAGTTTCGAGCAGATTCAAATGTAGTCACAACACAATTTGCACCATGATTTCATCTGCATAGAAAAAACAAATACGCAAGAAAGAATCAGTCCTTTTGGAGCCAGAAGGGCGTTGACTCCTATACTTTAACACAGAGTTAACGCCCTTCTGGAACAGACAAATTCATCTATAAAGAGCCAGAAGGGCATTACAAAGTTTATGAAATTGTATGAGTTAATGTCTTTCTGGGCAGCAGTTCATCAAACCGTCATAAGTCGGCGAACTTGTACTTACGATGGTTTGATGAAACGATGCCCTGGTCCTTAGCAGATGAAATGTCGGGTAATGATGTAAAGTTCATTCTCTTTGTTAATTATGATCTTGGTGATTATTCCTGGAAAAAAAGTAAGGCATAAAACTAACAAGGGCCAGATATATTAGAGGAATTTGAATAGATATATATACATTTTTCAAATCCATTAACTTGTTGCAAACATCCTTTTGCCCTTCCTGCAAAGCTATTCACATTACCACCTATTCAACTCGAATCTGTTTGTTTGCGTACTACGTCTGTTTTTATCTGACATTGTAATCTTTGGTGTATATGCCAGCGGTTGATTGATACCTACAGGTATTGTTCCGCTCAAAAACGAAAACAGATCCTCGAAAAGCCCCTGCATTTTCTTTGATAATGGTTCATTTACATTGAAACTCCATCTTTTTTGACAGGGTTCCTATAAATCAGAGGCAAATGTTTGCTTTCTTTCAATATCTCGGACAAAAGATGAGTTTGAGAGTTGACTTGTTGCATCATTAAACCGGAAAAAGGGTTCTGTATTTCACTTACTCATATATAAACTTAGTTTGGGTCAAACAGAAAAACTAGATAAACAAATTTGAAAAAGTTTGTGATAAATTGGACTAAGAAGAGAGTTAATTTTTTATTTTTCAAAAAAAAGTTACGATCACAAATGATATGGAGAATCTCCATTAACAATTCTGTCATAATGTGTAATATCATTCCCTGGTTGGACCAGGCAATTTGCACACTCAGAGACATGTTCTTGATGGATACCTATCCATTTGTTGTATACTAAAAAAAACTAACAAATTTCCTTTTCTCAGATTTTAAGACAGATCATACACATGTGTCATATTTTTCATATCCACTTATGAAAATGTGTCCGAGCCAAATAAAATAGAAAAATTGAGAAAGGGAAATTTTAAACATATTTTTAGTACACAACAAATGGACGAAAATCTAACAATGACATCACAAATCATGACCATATTGCAAATTGAAGGTCCTCCATATCATTAAAGATCTCCACTTTCAATGTTTCTAAATTTTTTCAAAATTCCTTTTCTCAATTATCTCGAATTTTATAAATTCATCTTTAATTTTTCTCTCCTGTTTAGGCCAGCTATGGAGGATAGGCCCAATTGTCCTTCCAAGTTGGAACTGGGATCTAAGCTTTTGCTGGTCATGTTCCTAATATGGAACAACCACTATTAAACATGCCTCATTTAAGATCATCAAGACTCTCATATAGACTCATAAACTCAATGCAGTCTTCTCACAATCCAAAATTGATGCCTAACTGATCTTCTTCTTCTTTTTTTTCCTTTGCTATTCTAAAGAAGCTTTGAATATCCAGTGTTTGTTATATTGCTATGCAAGAACTGTTATGTACAAATGCACATCAAGGTATACAAATCCACACATTCTGTTTATCATGAAAAGCTACAATGGCTTTCCAAAATGACATTTCTATACTTTTTTCTTGTGCAGGTAAATGTACTGGAATAGGGACTGGGCAATTAAAAAACTCCTAATCATCATTACTATAAACAGGTAGACTATAAGAAGAAGAGTCCACCCCTTATGTTTGTACAAAATTTTCTTAGTTATTCATTTATTCCTATTCCTTTCCTAAGCATTTAGGCAAATTTGTATGGGAATGTTATCATTTTGAAATCTGCCAGAATTGCAACTGCAGATTTTGAGGCAAATATTCAATTTAATAGACTGCTATCTGAATAGCAAGAGAAATAGACTCAATCTGAGCATTAATTTTGGCTTTTTTTTTCTTCATAAATGTTTATTAAATTTTAGCCTTTTATACAAATAAAACAATTAGAGTACCACAATACAAAAAGGTTTATGTTTGCACTGGTGGGTTATAAAAAGAATTAGCATTACACTAGTAGCATTAAAACAAGTCCTCTAGATTTATAGTTGGTTATGAATCTCATTAAGGGCTATATATCTGTCGAAGTTGAATGGACAAAACCAACATACACCAACAGCTATTCTCCATGTACACCAGGTGTAACAATCAAAGCAGGCAACCCTGTGCTTGGCAACCAATCTGGCCACGCGGCCGCCTCCTGGCCAGCCCGTTCAACCGCCCCTAGACAATCGGTCCCAGCCCCCGCCCCCGCAACCAAAACTAGCTGCCGGCTTTGTGTGTTTGCCCCCATTGTTCTGCGAACAAGATAAGAGTATTCTTTAGGAGGTAGTTAACACACACAAACATAGGGTACAATAACCCAACTTTTTTTCCCCTCTCTCGTTCTTTTTTCCATTCCTTTCATCCATTCTTCTCCCCTTTTCTTTTCAACCCACACTCGATTCATTCAATTGTGTGTGCGCAGGCAGGCAGGGCTGCGAGGCGGACAAAAGGTAAAAGAAAATTGGGGGAGAGAACACAACCAAACAAGCTTTTGAAAACGTCATTGAGTAATAATGGTCGGTGACTTATTTGGGCTATTCAATCCCCCTGATTGAAAAGAAAAAGGGGAGAATAGAGAGAAGAGGGAAGGTTGGCTATTATCATAAAAGGGATCACTTTGAATAGGAAGTCTTTCAATCTTGAGCTCATTATGTTTTCCAGCAGACGACCATGTCACCTGCTTTCAATTCTCTGTCCTCTGTACTTTTGATTCCATTATCTGGCACTTCAAAGACCTCCATGGGATGGACCCGCTTGGATGCCCCTTCTGTACTTCTCCCATTGTCCTCCCCCTTTCAATAGCCGAGAAATAGCTCACATAGAGTGAGGAGCTGCCACAATGGGATGAAAAGAATTAAAAATATTTTGGCAATCAACAAACTTGATTCTCCCTTTCTTCTCCCACTATTCTGTGGAACACAAGAAATGCGAAAGGGAGAGACAGTTTGCAACTTTTTTTGTGAATAGCGAAAAAAAAGAGGGATTGTTTTGTTAGCTCACCCCACACCAAGTCCGAGGAGGAATTCAAAGGATATTAAAAAGCAGCCCTCTTTTGTCCCCTTTGTGCCCAAAACTGATGTGATTTGCAAATTCCTATTTATCTGCCTTGTCACTAACCAACAAAGGAACTGCACAGGTGGGACTAAAGGGCTTTATCAAAGTTCACTATTACTGTAATCTATTCTCTTCTGCTGGCAAAAACAACTTCAAAAGGCTCCACTGTCTGCTTTTGTACTCGCTTTATGGTAGGGACACAACGATGTACTATTATCCCCTCATTTTGTCAATTTCCTCACCCCATTCTAAACCACAAATCCACATAAAGAGGCAATTTTTCTACTTTTTTTTATCATTTATAGTAATTCATCACCATTCAAGGACAAAACTTGAAAACATACAAGTGCAGCAACCCTTTTTCGTTTTTTTTTTTTTCTTTCTTTCTTTCAATTGTGACTTGGGAATTTGGAGGAAATCTCGTGATATTTCTCTTCACCTTATTAGTCATTTATGAATGCCACCTCAAGGAAACATTTTGTTTACATCTTTAGAACACCAAGCGGTTATCTGAGAAAGCTTTGAAACTAGTACAGATCTCATCTTATTTGGTCATGTTAGCAGATCCTACCGACAGGATGCAAAAACATTTCCATTCTGTTGTTGTTAATCTGTTAATCGAAATACCTTTCTGATAGCTGTTAACACTTGTTGCCTAAAGTTCTATAAAACTTTTAACCCTTTCAGCAAAGGATCTCTGAAGGCCCTTATCCCTGCCAAACTGAAATGCGTACTTCTCATCATGAGATGGGAAGGAGTGGTCTTCTAGACATCTTCAAGCTATGCATCTAAAGCAGCTGATGACAAGCCCAAGATTTCACCACAGAGGCGTATGATATCTGAAAGATAGTCAGGAGTGGTCCTGGAACCAGCAACTCTAATACTCCATATCAACTCAACAAACCAACCAATGCCCTATAGTA
This sequence comes from Heliocidaris tuberculata, assembly GCA_025618425.1. Lineage (NCBI taxonomy): Eukaryota > Metazoa > Echinodermata > Echinoidea > Camarodonta > Echinometridae > Heliocidaris > Heliocidaris tuberculata. The sequence continues at coordinate 16,537,558 of CM046850.1, read as the reverse complement.
ATGAATCCTACACTATTTAGTCCCTCCGGTAGGACTTAAAAAGTCACAGGTCCACTGGGTGTTGCTGATCTACAAGAACAAAACATGATTCCGTATCGTCCCAAACAGAATAAGTGCCACACCGCTGTGACAACAGAAACCCATTTAAAATAGACATACATTATCATTCACAGTCTCAATACAACTAAAGAGAATATTCTCTTCATAAAGACCATAATGCAATTAAATATATTTTTCCATATTTCATTCATAGACTTCAACTTATCAATTGATCCAATAAATGAAAATAAAAACACACCTTATATGCCTGCTGAAGTTCCTTTAGTTTTTAAGCAGCTACAGATAGGGCCTGCTTGCCCAGACGGTAGACATACTTGCCCGGGGTGCACCTACATTATATAAGCAAAACAAAAGAACACAAAATTGATAGCACACTGCCCTCACACTCTGAAAAAATAAACATACATTAGTAATTATCAATGACAATGACAAAAACAAGACACATTTTCTTTCCAATGTTTCTATTTGTGAATCGAGGTTGTCAGCCTGTCATATCACTGTCAACATAATTTACAACTCTACAAAACGCAGACAAACAAAGTCTAAGAGCATTTATTAAAGACTTTGAACATCCATTTGCTCGTAATATCCCGGCATTCAATTACAAAATAAAGATGTGATAAATCATATCTTAATGATGTTTGGCGATAAGAACAAGGGTCCTCGAGGACTGATAGCTCAAACCTATCTCCATGTTCAAGAGAGGCTTATCCCTCCTTCTGGGCATAGTTTTGCAAAGCTGGTAGTTCCACAAAGACAAAATGCTTTTGTAATAATCTTATCAGGCTGATTAGAAGACACCCTAAAGAGGTAGGGCCATTGAGTAGGAATGAGACAAAATAGATTACAAACACCATGATAATGGGGGAGTAGGGTTAAAATCTGTTGAGCGATAGGACTTATCGGATTAAGCAAAGAGTTTGTTGGGTAATTAGTACTGTAGCGGTAACCCAGTTCACTTAAAGCTCGACCATATCTTCCAAATATTAAACAAAGCGGTCCTCCTCAATGAGACTAGGTCTGGAGTAGAACTGGTTTGGGGGTAAAGACTGCCTTTGGGCCCAATACTTGAGTAGGACTACACTTGGATCCAGACCTAAACTTCAAGACCAAGATTTCAACCTTCTAGCAAATCAGTCCATTTGGTAAACATTCAAAATCTTAAGTCCAAGACTATATCTTCAAATAGGCCTAGGCTACCTTTCATTTGCACCAAAGTTCCCAGTACAAGGAACAATATGGTACAAAGACTTTATATTTAGGAACAACCATATCACAAAATACAACAAGAAAATAGGTAAAGCTTGTGAAATTACAATAATCAGGCCAGTATTGCCGAGTGCAAGATCATCTACTATTCAGTGGTTCTTTAATTACTTGCGTGCAGCTGTACATTACACAGGGTTCCACGGAAGTTGCACCATTCCTCTGGACGTGCATCTGGTAATTAATTGATTCAGACCAAGTCCTAATTTTTCACTAAAATGAAAGAATAAATCCTAGGACATGTTTTATTGAGGTAATATTAGTGAACAGCGTAGTGGTCTTTAGGCCAAGACCAAGACAGTTGGCGATATATAGCCCTAAGTAAAGTCCTAGTATTCATCCTCAATTTTCTAGTCCCTGTAATAGGACTTAGAGCTATAGGTCCCCTTAAATTCTTATCATAGCACCAAATTGATTTCTTGCATTAATCCACCCCCCCCCCCAAAAAAAAAAAAAAAAAAAAAAGAACAATTAATCAGTCAATTCATAATCCTGTAGAGTCAAAACAAAAACTGTGTAGTTTGTCATGTTGATACTTGACCATCTTTTAGTGGAGTCATATGAAGTTCATTTCAAATTTGTACTTTTTTTTGGTAACTCAATAAAAGATCTGCAACAATATTTTATATGTATGAGTGTATTACAAAGTACAAATGGCATAAATCAGAAAAAAATGTATAAACTGTATAAATTTTTTAAAAAATATTCAAAAAATCATATCAAAAGAACTGATTCTATCACTTATATGTTAAAAGATTCCTTTAAAAATCTTATCAAAAGGACTGATGCTATCACTTCCTTAATGTTCAAAGATTCCTTTAAAAATCATTTCAAAAGAACTGATGCTATCACTTGCTTTATGTTAAAAGATTCCTTTAAAATAGATAAACAGAAGTAAAATTATATAGATGCTCGGATTTATAGCAGCGAGATCTTTAAAAAAGATAACATGTCTTTCAGCTGGAAGTATTGATTTTTCTGAGATAACAACGGTATATGGTTTACAGTTTGTAGATTTTTATCAGAAGAGGGATTCAAATTTTGTTCTAGTTTGGAGCAGTAGATACATGTGTAAGAGCCAGAAGGGCATTACCTCATACCATTTTACCTGGAGTTAACGCCCTTCTGGCTCTCAGCAGACAATGTATCATTTGCATGGCTCATGAAATGTGCAATTGATAGACAATTCAAGAAGCATGTTAACTCTGAACTAACGAGCAACATTACTGAGCAAAATTTAATAACTCGTTATGTAGTAACCATACTAACTGGCGACAATGAGCATTCACCGTGTCTGAATATAATGACCACAAACTGACAAGCATCAACGATAAGCACTCTACTAATGTTTAACTCATTGATTTAAAAAAAACCACTTGGATCTACTGACCAAGAGGGGTTGAATTGTCTCAATGAGTGTTTATAGTCTTTTGAAACTAAAACTTCCAGAAGTATCGCAAATGCAGTTGCGCCATTGATAGAACAATTACGAGTATAAAGAGAAGTGCTGCCACAGAATTATCTCAAATGATGAAAATAACTCTTTCATCATTTTTTCTCCCATTATGGTTCCGATTTTATTGTACTGGCAGAAACCGAGAGGTAACAGTCCAAAGGCACTCAGCCCGGCTTGTCATCGTTATTATCTTCGCATCAAAATATTTGTCCGCAGGGCATTAGTCGATGGAGCACAACGAGGCGAAACCCACTCAAAAGCGGTTCTTTGAAGAGGCTTATCAAAGCATTACAATAGCTCCTGTTTGGAGGCTTTTGTCCGCCGTTACCACGCAATTCTTCTCCTGGCACAATTACACATTTATGCCTGAATGGAGTACGAGATTGAAAAGAAAGACTTCCACAATGGTGAGAAGTGATATGAAAGGAATGACGGTTACATTGTTCAAAGGAATCTCATCCATAGTTAATGGCTGGTTCCGGACTGTTGGTGGAACTCAAAGATCGGGCACAAAGCGCCCATACTCGGAGCCTCATTTTTCTTTCCCCCCTAATCTTTTCTGAGTCCTTTCAGCAGGTGTTTACCCCACTAATCAAATACTTTGCAGCGAAAGAAATAAATCTATTCATCTCCAATAGGAAACTTCTGAAAATAAACAAAACAAAAAGCACACCAACCCCTTGTTATTGCACACAGTTTGTCCTTGGTTGTTCAATATTTAATTCCAAAATTGTTAGCATTCTTGTATAGTGACTATTCAGAAGATTATAAAGAAATCCATTTTATTCAATTATCATATCTACTGAACTAGAACTCACTAACAATTTTTCCATTATATGCCTTTTATTTATGGCCTAATTATACAGTTTTGATATCTGCTTAACCTGTTTTGAAAAAAATAACAGGTCTTTTTGTAATATAACCTTCATACTATTACAATAACATTTGTTACTTGATAGTGGATACATGAAAGCCCACACACATTGTGTGCACCATCTCCACTCCTTACAAGACCTTTTATTTGTGTATCGTTTTTTACATACATGGAATAACAATAAAGCTGGGTTCACTTGCTCTATGTCATTTTATTTGTACAAACATTTGTACGTGTTAACAAAACATGTGTCACAATTGACTGATAACACAAAAATTACAGCTCATTTATCTCGGTGGAGTTTGCCCAATGTATAAAGTTGAAGGTTTTAAAATGTTCTTGGAGTCATATAAGGAACTTTTTTCAGTTCTTCAAATAGTATCATAAAGTTTGGAAAGGCTTTTCACTTTTTGACAAATCAAGAAAACAGAACAGGTATATGTAACGGTAATCAACTCAGAACACATCAACACTCTTTGTGTATCACACCTCCCATTCCACAATGCCTTTTGTTCGCCCGGTGTAATGAATAATTCAGGATAATTCATGATAATTATTGCCTATGGAATGATGATGTACATGATGCTGAATTGATAGTGTTATGTGAATTGATCACACACAAATATTACGGTCTCGATTTGTTCCAACTTTGCATCGCGCAAACATCAATTTCATGGAGGCTGCAATGTGCAAGTCAATATCGAACAAAAGCGTCAAATGTTATTTTTAACTTCTAGCAGTTTCAAAATGGTAATTAATGATCCTTATCCAAGGTACATAATACTAATTTTGTTACCTAGAAACCTCACAACTTAACTACATGTTTACATTTCATTTTAAGTTGGGAGAGAGAAAGAGTTGGTAAATACTGGCTAAAACCACCAGTTAAAAGTCATCTTCTATTTCTGATAGTATATTTACTTGAGAAAAAAAGGCCTCTAATCAAGCATGAAAAAGTGACTACTAGTAAATGTTTCATATTCACTGGAACATGATTTCTAATGAGGCTAAATGAAGTCAATTTATTTATGGTTAAATCTGAATATTTGCTGACTAGATTAAAGTACTTTATCTTACCACAAAAAAAATCAATTATCACCAATTGGATACCATGCAAGTCGATGACTAGTCATTTGGGGTTTGTTGGTGATATTTGAAAGCCGTCAAAAGCAGGCCTATATTTAAGATCCAATATTACAAAAAACTCTTTGATAGGGGGTAAATTTTCAGAACAGACTATATGTAAATAACTGCTATTACTATAACACACTACCTACAGAGTTCAAGTGCACAGTTGCTAAAGGTCCTTGTAAAATGTTTGATATATTATTTAAGGTTTGAATAGTTTGCTCAAAGGCAGGGGGGAAAAAGCAAGAAAGGCTAGGTCATTTCTGACAAGAGGCAACTTTACACCTGGAAATCTAAATTTTGTGATTCCACAGCATCTTAATTTGCAGACCCCCCCCCCCTTGCTCTCTCTCTCTCTCTCTCTTTCTCTCTAACACTCTCATTTTGTTTTCTCTCTCTCCCCCCCTCTCTCTTTCTCATTCTCCACCTGTTTTGTTTTTTCCTCGCTGGATATATGCATCCTTTCTTTTGTTGCATTTAAAAGCTATATTTTCAACATTTTTTTCTTGAAATTATGTCACTTTGCATTTTATATTGAATTTACTTATGCACATGTACGTGTGTGCCCATAATTACATCATACCTCATATTAGCGCCCGGAGTGTCAACTTGACAGACATGGCATGGTATAAATGTTCACTATTATTATTATTTATTATTATCATCTTGATTTATAGACAACCACTCCACCCACTTCTCTCTCTCTCTCTCTCTCTAACTCTTTCATTTTTTGTTCTCTCTCTCTCTCTCATTCTCCACCTGTTTTTTTTTTCCTCCCTGGATATATATATATATATGATGCAACCTTTGTTATTGCTGCATTTAACAAAAGCTATATCATCTTGATTTATAGACAACCCCTCCCCCCCCCCCCCCCTTCTCTCTCTCTTTTCTTCCACTCTCCCTCTCCACTCTCTTTCCCTCTCTTTTGCTCTCCTTCCATGGGTATATCTTTGAAATCTGCTAAGAAACACATCTTCAGTTTTGGACTACTTTTTTTTTTTCTCTCTCCTTTATTTTGTCATATATATATATATCAACCATTCTCTCTCCCCCCCCCCCACCCAACCCCCCCCCCCTCCCGACACTCTCCTAAACCCTTGAATACATTTTAATAAAAATTTAGATATGTATAAACCTAAATATTGGCTATCAATTCAATGTCACGCTCATGATTATCAGGTTATCCGGTTGTAAATTGTTTCTCATAAAGCCAGCTAAAACCAGGAAGAAGAAACAACCGCAGAAAAATGTTTCTATTATATCTCTTTTCAAGTTTTGTTGGCACGGCACAAACATTGAGAATAATGGGCCTACTTCATGGCTTTATTGGAAAAGACCTTAAGTTCATTGTTTACAATTCTTTTATGACGAAGCCTACGACAAATACACTTTTGTTTGGGTATAGAGCAATCGCACAAAAGGAGTGAGCATAGCTTTTGATGCAGAGACAAAGGGAACTCGTAAAAAATGAAAGCTGGATAATAAAAAAATGAGAGCTTTATTTAACCATAAAAGAAAAGAGACAAATAAAATAGCTGGGACTTAGAACCCATAACAAGCATTATTGACCATTGCGACATATAAAGGATCTAAAATACCACACAATTTTGAAGAGCAAATATGATTTAGGGTAGGTTTTATCATGTTCTCTTTGCTTTTTTACGGGGAACTGCGCCTGTGCCTTAGCCGTGATATTTGCTTGGAATTTGAAAGAATGTCTAACTTGAGGGCATGGAAAATTTCTGAAATGACATAAAAAAATCTGAAGTACATCATAACAGGTAAACAACATAAGAAGTGGAATCCCTAATTTATTTTTTCACCAGTTAACACATCATGTAGAACAACAGCAAACCTGAAGAGACAATACATAAGAATAATTAACACCCACCATTTTTAAAAAACCAATGATGAAAATGCAATTTCCAAACTGGATAAGTTTAAGTGGGTTGGAGGGGAAATGGAGATAGATAGATATATATCCCCCACTCCAGAACAACCCAAATATGGCATGTTTCCCTTTTTCTTTTCTTCTTTTCTTCTTTTCAAAGACCCCAGACAAATTTCCCCCTGTAAGTGGGTGACCTTTTAAAAAACTGGAAAAAACTGTTCTACATACAGAGAGAGAGAGATAGCTCTGTTGTAGTAAAAAAGTGTATAACATCTGATTCTTTTAAAAATCAAGTAAAAACATTTCTGTTTAATTCTTCATTAATTCTACATGCACCTTGAGCACTCCACAGAGTGGATTTGGCGCTATATAAGTTACATTTATTATTATTATTATTAAAAACCTGATTCTTCATTGTCTAAATATTCCATCGCTGCAGTTAACCGCAATAGGATTAGCTGAATTTCACTGATATCTTTAACTTTTTTAATCAACAAATCTTTGAAAGCACACAAACAAACTTCAATGGGGTTTAATTCTGCCTATTGTGACTACTTTACGTTGAATCTGGGCCCTATTTCATAACTGTTATAAGCTCCTGAAATCCTTGCGTCTGGTTGGCTGAGACCAAATTTGTCCAAGAAATGTGGCAATTGTTAATAATAACAAGTTTTATGAAACGGGGCCCAGATTGGCTATTGCATAACCTCTTTAAATCCTAGTTCAAATACTCCCTCATGGTCAACCCCTGTCAATTTACACCAAATTACAGAACTGTAAATCCCACTGTAATTGATAACTTTGTGGAAACAAGGGTGGGGAATTTGAAGTCCAAGAGCTGCTTTTACATCAAAGTTTAAAGGCTTCAAAGAAAATTTCCCTGATCTAAACTTCTTCATGTTAACATGGGCCACATTCTGAAAAATGTTGGTGAAATATATGTTAATTGTCATATAAAATTGAAATTGCACCGAATAAACACTTAGCATAAGATTAGTGCTTATGCAGAGGTCTCTTTTAAGGTATATGTATCTAGGCATCATCAAGTTTTAAAGGCTACTAAGAAAGTTTTCCTGATCTTAACTTCTTCATGTTAACATGGGGCCACATTCTGAAAAAAAGTTAGTTCAATGTATGTTAATTGTCATATAAACTTGAAACTGCAAGTTGAATAAACACTAATCATTGGTGCTTGTGTAGATGTCTCTGCTAACTATATGCATAGGCATCATCAAGTTTTAAAAACTACTAAGGAAATTTTCCTCATCTTAACTTCTTCATGTTAACATGGGGTCACATTCTGAAAAAAGTTAGTTCAATGTATGTTGATTGTCATATAAACCTGAAATTGCACTGAGTAAACCTTATCATTGTTGCTTTGTGTAGACTACAGAGGAACAAATGACTTTTAATTTTGATTTGTTATGACAATTAATATACTTTTAGTTACATAAAAGAGAATTTACAGTTTCAGGAATACCACCAATGCATTTTATCTTTCAAAGGTATTTCCGATCTACGATAAATAAGCGCTCCACTTTGTGTTCCCCACCAGTAGCATATAATCATGATAATAATAATCTGTTTTTGTATAGTGAAAAAAACTTCCTTTTGTCCTTCCAAATTGCTTTGGAAATTATCACCCTGGCTCTAGCTCCGGCAACATTTTATCATTACACAGTAGATTTCAAGGAATGAGTCCTAATTCAATACTAAGCAGGTTTGAGAGCGGCATTAAAATTGTTACAATAAAATACTCTAACCTAGAAACCAATACTACATTATCATGTATGATCTAAATGAATGAAGTTTATCTAAACACACCCCCCAAGATATGGAGGGGAAACATGTAACAGTTTTGCGGTATTGCTTTGTCATTGTCGGTAAATCGAAAGAATCAATTACAACATTCAATTATTTATGATCTAAATGAATGAAGTTTATCTAAACACACCCCCCAAGATATGGAGGGGAAACATGTAACAGTTTTGCGGTATTGCTTTGTCATTGTCGGTAAATCGAAAGAATCAATTACAACATTCAATTATACAAAAAATACTAATCAAATGCTGAACACGTGCCCTCAGGGGGCAGGGATACATGTTCAAGATTGGAGTTATCTTTGCCGATTCCATGTTTTGTTCGAAGCTAACACTTCAGAGATAAAGTTAGGCACTGTAAGTCTGTAACAAAAGGATAACATTTGAACAGCAAATGAACAGCAGGTTTGTTTAAAACAAGGAAAACAATAGATACAATAGATACAAGGATGGCAAGACAATAATAACTGAATGCAAAGGAAGGAATGTTATTTCATCTGACGAATGACATGAAAACCTAAAGCAACAAGCATAAGTAATTAGAATGTTCATCATGCTAACTGAAATCCTAAATATATTTGGTTCAACAATTATTATAATAGGCATACTGAAAATGTTAAAGTACTATATTAGTGCTAATCAAAGATATTACTTGAAATCATAGGAAAATTACCATTTTTTGAAAAAGAATGGATTTATGCGTACTAGAATGAGGTAAAAAAAAAATGAAAATAGTAGTATTCGTTTTTCTGTTTGCATTTAAACAAATGTACAAGATAAGAATATCCCTTAATTAGACCTATCTCAAATTTGAAATAAACAAATACTAACAACAGAAGTATCTTTGATCATAATTCCATTTGAAATAACACAATAATGGAATTAAGTCACTGGACTTCATCAAAAGGTCAAGCATTACAATGACCGCTCCTCGTAAGTTCATGAACTTACAAGCATCCAATTTAGACCAGAAAATGCCTATAGGCTAGCAAGCTTTCTCTTAAGACAAAAAAAAAGAATAAAATATTCTGGAATAAACTTGTTGCTTTTAGATATTTCTTTCCTAATGTTATGCATACAATACCTCTGGAAACAAACCACGGAACAAAAACAGGTTGTGTGAAAAAGCACAAGAGGGGAGAAAGGGAAGAACGGACTTGTTTACGGGACAGGGAACGAGATGTACACCTGGTTACCATGGAAACTGTTATATGGTCAGGAATGGCATCCCAGGATATCTTGGGGCCCAATTTTTTTCTCTTCTTTTCACAAGGTATGGGGTAGAAAAGCAGAGGTTCTTTTAAAGAATGGCATGATCGAATCATTACTGGAAGAAAAATCATAAACTGGATTTATCATTTATCTTCAGAAATCCTAAGGCTGTGCAATCATTAGGACACTCTGCATTTCTATTTTCATGAGAATCAGAGAATTCAATCTTTTTTGAGTTCAAACTCATGTTCTTCTCTCTATACCCTCTCGAGCGATGGCTCAGTAGTAGAGCAGTGGTCTGGTAACTGGAGGACCCGGGTTCGAAACCAGGCATTAATCCTCATTACCAAGTCCCTCAGAGAGGACTTAAAGCCGTCGGTCCCCTGGTGGCTTACTTACAAGCATACACATGCTTTCTAGCAGTCAGGTGAAATAAACCATCAAAACTTTTCAAACTTTCAACACTTTTCTTTCTGTCTGCCTGTCTGTCACTTTCTCTCTACCAATCTAGGTTTACTATCAATCTGTCTCTAAATCAGGTATTGTTGATAACGTATGAATCCAATATTATTATTTTTTAAATCTACATCTCTCCCTACATCAATCCATCTAGTACTGTCTCTAAGTCTCCTCTTGCTCTCTCTCTCTCTCTCTCTCTCTCTCTCTCTCTCCACCCTCCTCTTCCTTCCTCTTTCAGGTTCTGCACCTCTATCTATCCCTCCTCTCTCTCTATCTTCTCTCTTTTCTCTGCTCTCCCTGCCCCTCCACCCTAATCTGCAAGCACAAACCCTAATTTGACACTTTATCAGAAAATCATTGTGTCTTGAGAGAAGCCTAACCCAGCTACCTACTGGCCGTGTCAGGAGCAGCTACAGTGCTATGGTACTCTTCTAAGACTGACCAGGGTTTGTGCCTGCAAACTCCCTCCACCCACTCCCCCCCCCCCCCCCCCCTCTCTCTCTCTCTCTCTCTCTCTCTCTCTCTCTCTCATTCTCTCTGTTACCCCTTTGTATTAATAGCCATTCATTTTACTGCAAGGTCTTTACATCTTGTTCAAATAATATAATACAGAACCCATAAATTAATCAGTCCCTATGATTTGTATTCATCGACTATGAAAATATAATTTGAACAGTGGTCATTACCAAAAGTATTTGCAACTGTATCCATCTAATTAGGCAAAATAAGCTTCTAGAAACAACCACTGATGAAATAAGTTAGCCAAACCATCTTGATGGACTCTTACCATAATCCTCTTCCACATCAACTGACCCACATTAAGGGCTCCCAGCATGGTAGCCACTAGCCATCTAGTATTCCCCTCAAAGAGAAGGTAGACTTCTGGTAAAGCGAAAATAGAATTTGTGAGCTTTCTAATTCTTTTTTTGCATCTGTATGGAAGAATTAATACCATGGTTGAAATGTCCCCTGAAAGGGATTGCACTTCAAATGCCCTCGTATTCGAAATAATTTAAAAATTTGGACCAAATTTGCAGGCGACATAATATGTGTAGTCCCACGCACCCACTTCTGTGTGAAGCAACTTACACTGTATGCGATTTTCAAGAAGATGAAGTCAAATTTGTTATCATTTTAATGATTGTGAAAGCCTCACAATACATAACTAATATTATGAGATACACAATCAACCTCTCCAAATAGTTCCCCTCTCAATGCAATCGCATGACCGGAACTCGACTGTATCTTTAAACTTCTGATCGCTTCTTAGCCTAAAGAGATCGTTTCCTCAAGTGACGACTTGAGAGTCAACGAGGTCTCGAACAACAGCTCTTTTTAGAATGGGACATCTGGTGAAAGAATACTTGGTGTGACTGAAATGTCTGATTAGTCTTGTAACCCATCCTGAGCCATTTAGTGGAGAAACATGCGTCTTCAATGAACTCTCATGTCAGATTTAAAGATAAAGTTGAGTTCTGGTCATGAGAATGAATTGTGAAAGAAACTGTCTCAAAGCAATTGGGAAAGGTTGATTTTATAGCACATAAGATTTGGTGTATGCTGTAAGGTGTTGGAATCACCAAAATGATAAGAAATTGACTCAATCCTGCTGAGAGTCACAGTGACTGCACACAGAAATGTGTATATGCGACAACACACAAATGTTCAGCCCGAACATTTCAGCTGTTTCTTGTCATATTTTGAATGTTAGAGCATTTGAAGAGCAATCCTTTTCAGGGGACATATCTACTATGATAATCTTCCAAACCAACATAAAAAGAATGAGAAAGCTCACAAATCATATTTTACCTTTCCCAGAACCCAAGCTTCCCTTTAATATTTTCTTTGTCTTACTGCTAAAGAGCCTACCCAGCTGTGAAACAACTTTGCAGTATGAAACAGTTTAGTGTTAACATTTCTTTACTTTGTCCAGAGTTCTTTTCAAGTTCAGTTAAGGTCCTTTCAACTCCCCAGAGCAAAAACACTCTCAGCTTCTATTGTCTTTCCCTGTTTTACATAATGAATAAAACAGAAAAGAAAATGGAGGCTGAGAGCGATTTCCCTGTTTTACATAATGAATAAAAGCAATGAATAAAAGAATTCTAACAATAATGGAAACTAGTTGTTGATGAGTTAGAGAAATGAAATAGAGTTGTACTTTGATGTCATACATGCAAAATACTGAGGAAATACCGAGCAAATACTGTACAAGTAAAAGATCTTAATGCTTGTATAATTTCATTTCCTTAATTTGGCATTTGAAGTTCATTTCTTAGGATTTGAGATTTCTTCCCTTCTCTCATCTAAATCTGAATAGGTTTATTCTCAAGCATTTAAAATCTAACTCGGTTATCCTCCCTGTAACTTTAAGCACCTTAATCAGAAAGGTATGAATACAGATATATTCTTGCAATATTCCGGTCAAGTGAAAGACATATATTTTTTTCACAGCAGCTCTTCTGGGATTTTCTCTAGAAGAGCTATGATTTCCTTGAAGGCTATACTTGTTTATTCTAAATGACAATGAACAGGCGTGGCCATACAATCATCGCATTAAATTAAATTAAAGTAAGTATACTTGAAGCTTGAAGAAAAGATTAGGAAAGCAATAAAATGGGATTCACAATTATAAGCAAGGAGTTTTGGGTATTCTCTTTATCTCCCTAATTCTTTCTCTGACTCTTTAAAACCTGTCTCTTTCTCTCTAATTCTTTATCTTTTCACTATATTTTCTCTTGCTTATATACCCACTCATTTTTAGGGGGTTTGGGTTATTGGTTTCTTTCTTTTTTTCTTTCACATTCGAACCTGTCTGATTCTCAATCTCTGCTTCCCTTTTCACTCTCTCTGCCGTCCCCTTCTCTCCCTCTCTCTTACTTTCTTACTGAAATAATTACTAAGTATCTACCTTCACATTTATGCCTCATTTTCTACTTCTCATAGGTTTTTTTTTCTATCAAACTTGCGCTATCAGCTAATATTTTTATTCAACTCTTCAATCCTTGCTCCTTTTCTCTAAAAGTCCCTTCCTTTGCATGTCTTTCCTCTTATCTTTCTTCTCCCCTTTTGACTTTCCACATCCTTTTGTCTGAGTATATCAATTGATGCTATTTCTCTAAGATAATGTTTCTTTCACACTTAATGTATCCTTGCGTAATCATCCACAAAGGGACCAGGATACACAACATGCAATGAACTGATCTCCTCATCCTATTCAACAATGCCGTACTAAAGAAAGGATTAAATACCTTTTTTTATAAGGATTAACAATACATTGATGTATCCACAATGCCCTATTATCTGAGCTCATTCATACTGATCAAAAACTTTTTTGTCAATACCATTGATTGTCCAAACTTTGAATCCTACATAAAGACTTCCAATTCTCAATGAGTCTACACCCTACAAAAAAAAAAGGATATGCATTTTTCCCCCAAATCCACACCTTGAATCCTTTATACAATTTCTTTTGTAGGTCTTTTAATTCTCAACTTCACTGCATCCTACAAAGAATACACACGTTCCCTAAACCTCTATCCTAATAATGGTAGCTTCATCATTTTTTAAATATAAAGTGATATACTGAAAGAAGTGTTATAGAACACTTTCAGAATTAATCTCTGATAAATTTCAGACACATTGCAAATAATTCTTTTTTTTAATGACAGCTAGAAAGGGGTTAATTCCATGTCAAATTATATGAGTTAAAGATAAATTTGAGTTCTGGTCAGGCGATTACATCGTGAAAGAGAGTATCTCACAGTAATTGGGCAAGGCTGATCATGTCCATTTAAGAACTGGTGTATACTGTGAAGTTTTGGAATCACCAAAATGATAAGCAATCAACCCAATCTCTCTGAAAAGCACATGCACTGTACACAGAAATGGGTATATGGGACTGCACACACGTGTGGCATGACTGTTCGGCCTGAACACTTCAAATATTTGTTGTCATATTTCGAATATGACATTTGAAAAGCAATCCTTTTCAGGGGACATTTCTACTATGATGTTCTTCCAAAGTGACAAAAAGAGAATGAGAAAGCTCAAAAATTAATTTTCACATATCCCAGAACTCAACCTTCTCTTCAAATTAACACCCTTCTAGCTATTAGCACAATATTGTATAATTTTTCAAAAGTCCACATCTCACCAACATCACAATATATTAATGGCTTGACACTAACAGCGGTCTGGTGTACATGAGCCCCAAAATTTGAACTCTGGACCCCAACAATTTTGAAATCTAAACGGGAGGCATGTGATTTTACCATCCAGTCCCCCTGCGCAAAAAGCCCCAAAATATTGGTCATATTTTTGGTCCTGTCTTGAATATACTTACAAGCACAGATGAAAAGCAACTTTCACAAGATCCCAAGAGAAAGTTGGAAGCTGAGAAGATGCCCTGGTCTCGAGTTGGAATGATCTGCAAAAAAAAAAGCAATATATAAAAAAAAAATATATGAACAAAAAAGCATGAATGATGTGACATCACGTAGTGCTGTACATTACACATCACTGCATTGGCCAGATCATGCTCAGGGGACGCGGGCTATTGGGAAGTCTGTCAATGAGATTACGCGTTAAATACCGGATGCGCATTGGCGCTAACACGTAACTCTAAGTCCAACTTAACTCTTTGTGAAACACCCCCCTGGATAACTGTTTCAAGGTCAATTTTCTACATAAAGGAATTCCAAACTTCAACTATGGACCACATGCTATACCATGCTAACCTGAAACAAAATGCAACTCTAACCCTAAAACCCAACATCCTTGATGACGTAAAGCCAGGAGAGAATGTTGCCAGAGCAAAGATGGGGTCACCTGGAAAGCTATGTCTCTCCCACATCATCCCCCCTCCACCCCCCCCCCCCACCCCGGCTCCATCTACACCCAGATGACATCACATACACATGTATGCATGTGAGGATCACACCATGACAATGAACAAAAAGATAACCAAGCGGGGAAGCTGAAATTGACTGAAATAACTGGTCCCGATGTGTTCGCTCGTACCCGATCTGACAAACGCACATGGGTGCATGCGCAGCTTCAAGGACGTTCGTTCATTGCCCCTAAATGTTTTCCAGAATAAAGGCAGCCCGCTGGTTACCTGCGGAGTGCCTGGATGCTCATCATGGCACTCTCCCGGATAAATTTCTCTTCCTCTTGGCGCAGAAGGGTGGACTGTCACTGGGCTTCATGTTCGGCGAGGGTCACGCGAGGTCGGCAGATAGAATGAACGCAGCGTGCTCTGAATTTAGCCCAGAGTCGAGTCCCTCCTCCTTCCCTCCATGAAGCACACGCTGCCCGGAAAAATCTACTCCTCTCTCTCCCTCTCCCTCTCTCTCTCTCTCTCTCTCTCTCTCGGATGTTAATGTTGATTTCCTACTGTTAACCCCTTGCCCTCCCGTAAGCCTCGTAGAAAAGAAGAATCATACCCCCTCCTTTCTTTTCCCTCTCTTGCTAATTCCTCAACTCATCAATATATCCCTCTCTCTCTTCCTCTCTTTTGCTATCTCTCTCCCTATCTCTCTATCTTCTCTCTCTCTCTCTCTCTCTCTCTTTCTCTTTCTCTCTTGAATGTTAATGTTGGTTTCCTACTGTTAACCCCTTGCCCTCCCTTAAACCTCGTAGAAAAGAAGAATCATACCCCTCCTTTCTTTTCCCTCTCTTGCTAATTCCTCAACTCATCAATATATCCCTCTCTCTCGCTATCTCTCTCCTAATCTCTTTATCTCTCTCTCTCTCCTAATCTCTTTATCTCTCTCTCTCTCTTTCTCTTTCTCTCTTGAATATTAATGTTGGTTTCCTACTTTGAACCCCTTGCCCTCGCATAAGCCTCCAAGAAAAGAAGAATCACAACCCCCTCCTTCCTCGTCCCTCTCTCGCTAATTCCTCCACTCATTAATATATTCCTCTTCCTCTCTTTCACTATATCTCTCCCCATCTCTCTATCTTCTCTCTCTCTCTTTCTCTTTCTCTCTTGAATGGTAATGTTGGTTTCCTACTGTTAACCCCTTGCCCTCCCTTAAACCTCGTAGAAAAGAAGAATCATACCCCTCCTTTCTTTTCCCTCTCTTGCTAATTCCTCAACTCATCAATATATCCCTCTCTCTCGTCCTCTCTCTCGCTATCTCTCTCCTAATCTCTTTATCTTCTCTCTCTCTCTTTCTCTTTCTCTCTTGAATGGTAATGTTGGTTTCCTACTGTTAACCCCTTGCCCTCGCATAAGCCTCCAAGAAAAGAAGAATCACAACCCCCTCCTTGCTCGTCCCTCTCTTGCTAATTCCTCAACTCGTCTCCATCTCATACCCAACTTGGAATATTTGTGGGTTGTGGCTAAATTTTGCACTTTCACTTAGAAGCAGGTCAAACCTAGTCAAGAATTCTCAGATATTTTGAGAATTGCTATCACCTTTCCAAGTTCAAAACAGCGATGAACCGTCCGGTCAAGGCCATACACTTGAGAGAAAATCTCCATCTTCTCTATTGTACCACAGCTGCTTCAAAAGAACTTTTCCTGAGATTGTTTTCATTTTTTGTAGTCCAAACAGCCCATTTAAAGGGAAATCCAACCTTAATTTCAAGTTGTTTTGAAAGAAAGTTATTTTGAAAGAAATCAGAATAATCAGAGAAGTGAAAATTTCAACAAAATCGGACAAGCAATAAGAAAGTTATGAATTTTGGAAAGTTGTAATCACTAATTTCACTATACGTATGGGAATTTCAAATTGGCCGAATCGGTAATGTCAATGTGATGTAGTGGCAGACAACTCCCCCATTTGCTCCAACATACAAAATGACTAAAATATTTTTTTTTTCAAACTGTTTTACTCAGTAGGATCTCTTTCTTTTATGGGGACCTATAACAATGCTATCTGCAATACATTTTGAGCACTTCCACAAGGGAAAAGGTGCTTAGGAAAAACTGCAAATGAATGACATTTTAGTGTATGACAGACGGTAGGGTTGACCGCCAATATGTCACAATCGACTCACCAAATTGCCAATTGAGATTCACATAAATTAAGTGATCTCACCCTCCCTCGTCTGATTTCTTTCAAAATTTCACCATCCTGTTTTTCTTATTTTTCTGCTTTCACACAAACCATCTTATTACAAAGGCTGGATTGCCCTTTAACGTTTTTTTTTTTTAATGACTTTTACTCTCTTCAAGGCAGTCCATCTGAAACAATTTTTAACTGACTTTTAGCTTATATCTTCTCAAAATATTTATTAGAACTTGATAAAACTTGACTGAAATTTCCCTAACACAGCACAGAGTAAAATTCAATTACAACTTCTATGAATCATTGAAAGGAAAATCAAGAATGGGAAACCGTATCATTAGTTGATTGCAATTCTACCTAAGGAACATGGCCGACACACTGCTATGTCATTTGTGTATACTACCAAAATCTATCACGGGTTAAGTTCTTAAGTTTGTACCTATGAAGCACATACAAGGAGATGGCAGTCTATTTCACTGGGATATCTACAACAGATGCAAACATATATCACAATCAAGTCATGTTCAAGTTCAGTGGGGGGTAGGGGAGGGGGAGGGAGGATCGAAAGAGGAGGGAGAAGGGCAGATCTATGCATATATATATATATATGTAGGATGAGCCCATAATGATACCCTCTTCAAGGTTACTGGCACCACGCAAGAGCACTTCGGAGCACATGACGGGCCCCCTGCGGAGCATCGTGACAATTGAGATGATATCGTAGCCAAGGCTCCTGACTTCTCTTTCAATTTGTTTTCATACAAACTGGGGATTGTATGACACCAGTTTGTAGGCAGACACCCTTGTCAGTCAGGATGCACGACACAGGTCTATGAATAAATGCACCATCAGGGATCAGACCAAAATATGATTTCACAGCCTTTAGATTCTTAGTCAAAGAATGACACTCTTAACCCTTTTGAGACGATTGACCACACTTTTTTGGTTTGGCTCTAAAAAATATACCAGATGCATGAGTAGAAAGAGCAAAAATTTCTGCGCACACTAAGTCCATTATTGTTGCATAACCATATTGCATTTGATGCCAGGAATTTAAAAGACGAGAATAGGCTTAAAAATCTGTAATTTGGCAACACATTGAGAGGTTCAAAATTGTTGTTTTTTTAATCAAAATTAGCAATTTTTTCAATGTTTCAACAAAATTCCTAAACATGCATATTGTTTTCAAAGACAATGTACCTTTTTAGAACCATGTAGCACTGAACGAAAAAAATATCATTGTTGCCAATTTGAAGAACAAAATGTGATCAATCTAGCCCTTAAATAATTCCTGTCCTGAAAGGGTTAAAGGTATTTGTAGTCAAGTGCATCAACCTGTCTGTGGATCACAGGGTCTGGGGTTCAAGTCCCTGCCACTTCATTAATGTCCTTTGGCAGGGCATTAATCTACATTTGCCACACTCAATCCGAGAGTAGTACGTGGGTACCTTACTACTTGGTAGAATCTTTCCATGAAATACACTGGGTGATTTCAAGTTCAGTGTTGGTGTTGGTGTTGGTGTTGAGAGAGTGAATTGGGCTGCTGATTCTAGCCCCAACACCGAATTAGGGTTTATAAAAATTATACCAATCACATTACTGATAGCTCAACACCTACTGAAGTCAATCCCAGCACCAGCTTCATTTCAGGTTCGGTGTTATAGCTGGTGCTAGTTTTGCCCCAACACCAGCACCAGCTTTCAACACCGAACTTGAATTCACCCACTGTGCACTGATGATCGATGCGGGAGCCAAAGCCGAGGTAATAATTTCCAAAAGTCAACCCTTTCAGGACAGGAATTATTCAAGGGCTAAATTGATCACATTCTGTTCTTCAAATTGGCAACAATAATATTTCTTTTTTAGTGCTACATGGTTCTAACAAGGTGGAATGTATTTGAGAACAATATACATGGTTATGAATTTTGTCGAAAAGTTGAAAAAAATGCCAATTTTGATGAAAAACAATGACTTTGAACCTCTCAATGTGTTGCCAATTTAAGGATTTTCAAGCTTATACGTGTTTTCAAAATTCCTAGCATCAAACACAATATGGTCATGCAATAAAAATGGAGATAGTGTGTGCAGAAATTATTGCTCTTTCTACTAATGCATATTTTACATTTTTTAGATCTCTGAATCAAAAGTTATTGAGCCAAACCACAAAATGTGGTCAATTGTCTCGAAAAGGTTAAAAGCACATTAGGACATTATATCATAATATGATAGGTGCAATACAAGAAAAGAAAGTTCTTTATATCATTACAGCTTTTTAAACCTTGTTCTTATCATCTTATACTTCAAGTCAGTCCACCATGACCAATAGGCTAATGTTTATGTAGTAACCTCCTAATTGGAATAATAGTTATGGTCACTTCATCAACTTTTGAGTCAAGTCAATAAATAATTTTCAAATTCCATTCTCCCCCAAATACTCTATCCACCAACTCTCAGCCAATTACATCAAATAAAACTTTTGAGTCCAGTCAATAAATTACTTTCAAATTCCACTCTCCCCAAAACACTCTATCTACTACTTCTCAGCCTCCAACATCAAATAAAACTTGCCCATTTCATTAACAAGGGTTAAGTTCACATCAAATCAAAAAAAGAAAGAAAAAGAAACACCAAGGCTGCATTAAACAAACTGGATATCTCCTCCAGGCATTTGGTTGAATCAAAACAGACACAAGTAGGAGCTGCATTGCTATAATTAAATACACATCATTTCTCAAAGACGACAGGAGAAGGTTGCATTGTTAAAAAAAAATCAATTCTCCATAGCGCTAGTTCCCGAAACCTGAAGGTTTTGAGCAGTGTAGCAAAATAAAAGCCATAAATGTGGCCTTTCAGGAGCCTCTTCCATATTTTCATAAGAATTTCCCTCCTCCTTCAACCTCTGGAAAACCTTTCTTCTTTTTTTTTCTCCAGTTTTTACTCCATATTTTTCCAGACCATGGCTTACAAGTTAACTTCTTGCCCCGGTGTTTACTTTCAGTGAATTAGCAAACATTGCTGGGGCTATAACTTGATTTAATAATCAATTGCTGTCGTATCAGGCGCTTGGATTTATTAGGTAAAACGGGCATCAAATAACATCCAGATAATGTCACTGATTCCTGGCATCTAAGTGTGGCTAACGGGACACTCATTGGCAAGTTTCTTGGGATGCGTTCACACTTGGACTTAATGCCCTACGCAAGGTGCTAAAAATCACTTGTCCGGGTGTCTAAAACATGCCATTGGGCAAGTAGGTCTAATTGGAGGCACGAAGAGAACACTGAGAAATGTATGCAGTTTCTTCGCATTGGTTCACACTGGGACTTCCCACCCGGCACAAGGTGCTACAAATTCACTTGCCCGGACAACCAAAACATGCTATTGGGCTAGCAGGTTAAACGGAACACTCTTTGGAAACTTTCCCGGGTCTTGCTCACACAAGGACATATTACCCTGCTCAAGGTACTGCACATCCGCTTGCCTGGACAACCAGAACATACCTTTTGGCAAGTAGGCTAGTAGAAGCTCTGATGAATAGTCGGGTCAAGTTGAATAATTTCTTGACTAACTAAGGTGCTGATTCATGTTTTTCCAACAAAATAATGGATTTCATTTCCTCATTAGTACGAAATAGTCATTAAAACAACAGTTTTCTAGATTTAATTTAAAATGGATGAAACCATACTTCTGTTACTACACTAATTTAGCAAAAAAAGTCACATTCTACTTATCCAAGGGCAATACATTTGATGGAATCCGGTCTTTCATTTGAGAAATAACAGTCAACTACAGGCTTTCCATTGGCAGTTACAAGAAAAATCACTTCATACATATATTTATCAGAATAAAAGAAAGTCTTAAGGGCATGTTCACATGTTCTGGCTACACGAAATGCATGCATCTTCTTCTACCAGCCCTTCGCAAGCACGTCCTCTGGTGTAAACGCGGCCCTAGTTCGTCAAGTAATCAGCGAAAATGACGCTTCAAGCCGGTTGTTTGGCTGATTGGGTTTGCCAGCTTCGTCCCCTCCCAACCCGTGTCCCGTTCCATATTGAATTACCCCGCAGTGAAAATAAAAACACAAACCCTGTGCTGGCGGGAATAAGCAGAAAAATGATGCTCTCTCTTTTTTTTTTAACCAATACTCATCCCCAGAATCTCTTTTCACCATCCTCCCTGATCATCCGCTCTTTTTATCAATGATAATGAAATTGTCCGCGGCTCATCCAATAAGCTTATTTCATTAGAGAGTCCCATCTCAATAGCTGAAGTTTTTTCTCCTTCTTCCATTACAGCCCCCCACCCCTTCCCCTTCTCTCTCTCTCTTCTTTTAAACCTTTTACTTTGGTTATCTACTTTCATGAGGAAAATTTGATGGTGGGGAGTAATTCAATGACATAAAACGGTATAGATTGGGCACTGCCCATGGGACACTGCTCTTCGTTTCAATCTAGAGGTTGTTATTGTTATCGACCAAATCGCAATTTGTCGGGTTTCGCTCATTGACCCATCTGATTCCAACATCATGGAGAGAAGTTCAAAATGGCATTTTCTGGACTTCCCTTGTTAGCTATCATTTCTTTTCGCAAGGTTTTTGTGTCTTAATCCCGTTCTTAAAGAACTATTATTATATGACTCTAGGATAAATTTCCCCCATGTACCACATGCATCAATTATTCTGTCCCATGATACCAAGGGTTTGTTAACTCCTTGATGACAATGTGTCTTTTTCTTCAAATGTACCTTCATCTGTCAAATGTGAAGTCTGAACTACTTCTGCTTTTTTTCATTTTCTTTTGGCCATTTTCTATTCTTCATGTCAATCAATTAGAATAATCTATTACAAAATGCAAACTTTTGTACTGAAACTTTTTTATCTCAAATTTCATCATTTCCCTGTATATACTTCCAAGTAATTTTTTTATTTCTTCCTCCGTCCCTCCCTCCGTCCCTCCCTCGATCCCCCCCCCCCCCATCCCTCCCCCTGTATAATTAACATCCTTATTGCTCTCAGAACACAAGGTTTATCAATTCATTAATTTAATCTATCTGTTTTCTACCCCCTCTCTCTTACTCTCTCCCCACTTTACAGGGAAAGTGTGTGTGTGTGTGTGTGTGTGTGTGTGTGTGTGTGTGTGTGTGTGAACATCAATAGCATATTTCATGTCATTTTCATGACCACTGGATCATCAAATCCATCAAAGTCTTTCATACATCTGTCAAATTTGGAAAATCTCTGCCCTTCTTCCCATCTAACTGCATTAATTGTCACACAAATACTATTTAACCAGAAAATAGTAGTTCTTCATCTTCATAGCTTTAGTGCTGTTCTTTTTCATTTTCATGCTGATCATTACAAATCCATCAAAGTCTATTAAAACTCCTTAGTCAAGAAAAAAACTAACATTCTACTCTCTCCCCTTCTTCCCATCTGATTGAATTAATTGTCCCACACGTACTATCTTACCAAGAAATAGTAGTTCTTCATCTTCATAGCTTTAGTGCCAATCTTTTTCATTTTCATGCTGATCATCATAAATCTATCAAAGTGCCATGTATACTATCATACTAGGAAATAGTAGTTCTTCATCTTCATATCTTCAGTGCCTCTCTTTCTCATTTTCATGCTGATCATCATAAATCTATTAAAGTGCCATGTATACTATCATACTAGGAAATAGTAGTTCTTCATCTTCATATCTTCAGTGCCACTCTTTCTCATTTTCATGCTGACCATAGGACCATTAAATACATCAAAGTCTTTTAAAGTTCAGGCATAGACAAGGAAAATAGTAAAATTTTACTCTCTCCCCCCTTCTTCTCATCTAATTGCAATGTCCCGTAGCACCCATGAGTAATATCTTACTTAGTTCTTCATCTTCATAGCTTTAGTGCTATTATCGTATTAATTTTTATGCTGCCCATTGGATCATTTAATCCATCAAAGTCTTCCAAAACTCTTATTATAGTAAAAAAAAAAAAAAAAAAAAAAATCTACTCTCTCCCTTTTCTCCTCATCTCATTCTGCAATGTCCCATGTGTACTATCTGACTAGGAAATAGTAGTTCTTCATCTTCGTAGCTTTAGCGCTATTCTTCTTTCTAATACGGTCAAAACCATCATCAGCATCACCATACAGTTTTATTATCCTGCCCCGAGGAAATTTGTGTTCTTCTAGAACACTCCAGCTTCATCAATCTTGTCTCCTAAGACGACACAATCACAACCAATATCAAAGCTATCGTAATTGACAGGTATTTCCTCTGCCTCAGGCTAAACCCTTTGTAATTTGCTGTTCTTCTCCTCGTTAGCCCAACGATATACATGAAAAATATTATTTCCCCATGTTCTTGACACAAAAAAAAAGAAAATCCACTATTTGAATACATGAAATCCATCGATGATTAGTTATAATTGAAGCTCTAGCATGGATGCAAGACAAGTTTAAAGTGTCTCAAAATTTTAAAATTAGAACAAGATCCCAAGCCTTGAGCCTGGCACTTGAATTCTTTCATCAAGCGATCAATACTAGAAATCCACTCTAAATTGATAATATGCAGGAATTCAATTCAGTAATTGAAATAATTAGAATTGGTACGTCTCAAAAAACATGTAGATAAGCTCGACCCGCCCCTCCATTTGAAAGCAATAATTAACTTGAAAAAGCTTTTCTCAATTTATTACTGTCTTTTCCTACCTTTAATTGAAAAAATGCAAAGTGATACAAGCAAAATGGGGGCAAGATAGGGAGAGTCAGACTGGAGTATTCAGGGCTTTCCAATAGAAAGGGATACAGGAATATGTACAGTGTGTTTCTTAAAGATAAAGCTGAGTTCTAGTCGTTCGATTACCCTGTGAAAGAAACTGTCTCAAAGAAATTAGGAAAGGGTGATCATGTCTACATAAGAATTTATGTATACCGTGAGGTTTTGGAATCATCAAAATGATAACAAATTGACCCAATCTCACTGAAAAGCACATGTACTGCACATAGAAATGGGTATATGGGACTGCACGCACATGGGGCTTGAATGTTCGGCCTGAACATTTCAGCTGTTTCTCGTCATATTTCAAATACGAGGGCATCTGAAGAGCAATCCTTTTCAGGGGATATTTCTACTATGATGTTATGATGTTCTTCCAAACTGATATAAAAAGACTGAGAAAGCTCACAAATTATCTTCCACCTTTCCAAGAACTCAACCTTCCCTCTAAAAAAGGAAACCCAACTTTTCCCATCAATTACAACTAGAAAAATGATTATGTCTGAAATAATTCTTATCATTCATGTCAAAGTTCAGTTCATCCTCTTTCATATGATACCAAATATGTAATGATATTGTCATGCATGGATGGATTTGAAAGGTTTTAATTGACTGATGTCAAAAGCAGTTTGCACACAGAAGTAATGCAATGTGTAATTACATCAAGTACAATGCAAAGAAACAAAACAAATGATAAAGACACATAGCAAAAAAGGTGATACGTGTATTTCATGTTGTTTCCTTATTTATCCTCATTTCACCTTGAATGAGATATGAGTCCAAAATTAGCCCTAATGTCCGTTCAAATGACTGCCTTGTCTGTTCAAGCAAGCGTGTGCTCGAGAAAGCAGAGTGAGATTCAACGTATGGCCATTCATTGTGCAGATGAAGAGATCTCACTCTCGTGCCCAAATCAATTTCTGCATTGCTGGTTTAAAATTGTTTTCGTTCAATGAACCTGGGGTCTATCATCACAAATGTGGTAGCATATGAAAGGGGATAAAATTCCTCTTTTTATGATGCATTATAATAAATCAAGAACTTTATGTTTATTTGACAAAATGTTGCTGGAAAAATTTAGGTTTCCTTTTTTAAGAAACATACTGTATAACAACACAACTGAAAAAGGAGACTATAATATCGCTAACTTCTTGCACAGGATGTGATGATTGAAATTCAAGGTTTTGTACACATGGGCCCCCTGTTTAAAGCTTGAAAAACACTTTTTAAGGGAGGAAGGGGGTTTTAGGGTAAAATTGGGCACCCATGGGCACCCTATCCCCGTCAATGCCAAATAATAGTAATAATGATAATACATCATTCTGGTGTAGCGCAATAACATTATAATATAACATCTCTAAGCACTTCAAAAGGACTTTGGATATTATTACACCAGTTATAGCTCCAGCAACCGTGGTGATCAGTGCATTCAAGGAATAAATCCTACAATGGTACCCACTCACTACAATTGGGTAGAGTGTGGCAAATTATGTAGATTCATGTCTTGACAAAGGATGTTAATGCTGTGTCAAGCCCTGAATATCAATATGAATAGCAGAAAAACATAAAAGAGCAAAACCAAGCAGAGGCTAAGATGGAGACGGATTTTTTAGAACATCATGTAGATGGACATGCCAACATCAGGCTTAAATCAAATGTCAAAGTCTTAGTAAATCCTGATAAAGGATGAACTTTAGAAATGAAATCAAGTCATGATGATATATTCTTATTCTTTATCAACCTTTCACTCTAATTCTTCAACACATGAAAAGCCGTACATAAATATTGAATCACTCTTGACAGGACACTTGAAAATTTATTGCCAAGTTACATTTGTTCAGTTACTTGGAAAAATACATATATATCAGAAACATATCCACAAGAAAGCCCCTTTACTATCTGTAATCTCTTTTCCTGTTTCCCATTCAAAGCTAATAGGATATATGTCAAAAGAGCAGGTATTATGAAGCCATCTTATTCCATCATCCGAGGACACAATATCAATAGCCAATCATAATTTCCAAATTAATTTCCTACTTTCCTGTCCAGAAGCACAATGGCTCCTTGTAAAGACAAATTTGAATGACAAAGTGAAAAATAACGAGAATCCCCATCGGTGGCAAGGACACAATTCGTCAGGTAATTCATCAATTGTCAGGCGATGGGGAGTATACCCTAGTTATGAGCGGCAGACAAAAGGCCGAGTAAATAGAGACCTCATACCAATTCATTACCGAATTGACACGCCTCTTAGACTTTCCATTCATCTAGGACCTCACCCCATAGAGCCTTTCTCTCTGGTTTTGTCTGTTTTTTTCCACCTCCGCATTTATAATCTCATCAAGCTCCCAGAAAATGGGATTAGTTGCTTTCTTTTCAGAAGTGATTGTTTAGGATAAGGAATAAGTGACTTTGGCCAAACACAACGCTTCTTGTCCACGGTCTAATTCACTTCAATTTGCCCCCAGAGTCAAACAATGAACTGGTGTATGTATCTAGGCATTACTCTTGCCTGAGCTGGCCATGAATGGCCCGTGAATGGCCGTGGAGTTATCGAATGCCCATTGTAGAGGGCAGGGACTCCTTTTCTTTCCACCGTTTTAGCATCACTCCATTGAAAGGCTTTTGTTTTCCAGCATCTGCCCATCAGCAGGGTGTACTAAGCCCTTTCAGCTTGGTAAGAATGGAAAATTGAATAATTGATGCCTGTAACAAAGTGGTGTGTTTCACTCCAACCTTGAGAAGTGTGTCACCCTGATGATGATAGCGAGGGCTAAGGACCTCTCGATCAGATCAACCGTACTATGTACTCGCATCCACTTTCATTTTTAGCCTTATAAGGTGTGACACACTGTCACCATATAAACACAACAAAGGAGAAAAAATATGGAGATTTCTGAAAGGGCCAAGTTCAAAAGCAAAATTACTCTTTAGATTTTGAAAGCAACCACTTAAAAAAAGAGATTGTAGACAAGCATGGCACAAAACCTAAGCATGCAAAAAAAAATTCTGGTCTATTTATTAGTAAAAGCATAATTTGGAAACAGCTTCTATTGTACATCTACTTGGTTATCTACCTGTGTTTCATTACACATCCATTATCGAATCATTTTGTTTCTTTTAAAATCCCTTTATGCAAATTGATGTTGTAGAGTTAACTAACAGTGAAAGGGTTGTCGGTAGTGAAGTAAATTCTGTTATGAAGGATTTTTTTCAAAACCAATTCGCCACAGACCTGCACAGTGATGTTGGGAATAGTGGGGAGGGGGAGCAAACTAAGAACATACAGGAAATTCAAGCCAAATATTAAACAGGAACAGTAGCCTCATGTTAATGAAAGTTTCCGCCAAGTCCGAAGAAATATATGCGGCTTCAGAATAAGCTGACATAATCTAGCAATAGAAATTTTTATCACGAAGTGTAGACAGAAAGAGCATGAAAACTGCCCCCCCCCCCCACTCCTTTCAACAACTACCCCTGAAAAATTACCTTGTAAAGCAGCTACCCTCCTATTCCTAACAACTCCCCCTCTCATGACAAATATCCCCTAGGACAATAAACCCCCACACACCTATCCCTGGAAAATACCCTGGGACAAATGCCCCCTATGACATTAAACTTCGAACACCTAAACAACCACCCTTCAGAAAATAACCCCTTGGTCAACTACCCCCCCCCCCCCCCCAAGCTCCCCTAACCTGGACAATTACCCAGATACAGTCTGAGCTCTCCCTGGGAAAAAATTGCAACAATATTTATACTTTGCAAGAACCATCTCATTTACTTCAAAGTCATGCACTATGAGCCCTCAACCTGAGCATGCATGCTGAGATGGATACTGGCCCTATAAAAAATGCTATCATCGTCACCAGGCATCAGGAGTTGGTCTAGCAGGTAACGTCTACGGGCAGCTCTCTGTATTGGCCTACATACTGACTCTGATCGGACCCAGGTTCGGATCTCAGTCACATCTTTTGGATGGTGACGTTTAAGGTCAGTCCCAGACGTAAATAATCATATCTGATTGATACACGTCTGTCAAAAACTCAATTTCACACACACACACACACACACACACACACACCATCATCAATATCATTAAATGAAACATCCAAATCCCTCCAAGTTTTAATAAATAAAAATAAAAATCAGATTCTCCATAAGAAATAAGTATACATTACAAGGATCCAGCCACACAACAATGATAAATCACCTTCAATTTCAAAGAAGGCAATGGTAATTTCAGTTTCTCTATATACATGTACATGTACATTCTCAATTCCTATATATTCTAAAATCACTTGCTCATCCTTTCCCTTTGCCCTATTTCCCTTATTTCCTGTCGGCTTGACAATTGATCTTACTTGAGTAGCATTATGGTCATGGCAGTGTTAAATCATTAAAACTAACAGAAATATATCTAGATCTACAGGACTATGATCATGATGATGCTGCATGCTGCATCCTGTCCAAATGCAGGATATGCACAACACAAATTGGTTGTAAAGTATGGCATTCTTTCAAAGTTTATAAATTATACAAGCTGAAATAATTGAAGACCTATTTCACTGACACAATGAAATGCAGAACGAAAACTACGAGTATTCGCTTCTCAAGACATCAAATTATGAAGTATGTGGGGCTGTAGTAAAGCATGTGCAGTGAGCTCGAAAATAATTGGAAATTATGAGTCAAATCAAATAAGTCATCCCTTCTGATTTCACAAGATGAAAGCACTCCATCAAACACATAAATCCGAAAAATCGGAAGTCAAATAGCTCATCGAATAATAATAAAAGACAATGTAAGTTTGACGTACCTTCCAGCTGTAGCAAGCTAAACAATGAAGCCATTTTGTTAGCACGGCATTCGACCAATCACCTCATTTGTTGTCAACAGGTAGGCAGGGCCTAAGAGCCGCGGAGGCGGGGCTTTGGGACAGAAGCGATGTGATTTGCATATGAATTATGCAGCACCTGCTGTGCTTTTGAGAAGTTGCTCCAATCGGTGCGGCCAAAACGCCTATTCATTACATGCCTGAGTGGGGCCGCCTCTTTATTGGCCGAGCATCGCATTCATTATTCTATTACGTGTATATTATTCATGTCATTACAACTCGTCGGTATAATGCTTCTTGGTTGCCCGCTTGTGAAGAAGTATTTGAACTTAACCTCATCTTGTATAGTATCTCCATTCGACTCTTCACTTTACATTCTGTACCCAGATTGTATGCCAATAAACACTACTTAAACGGAGCAGGCATAGATAAGGAATTCATAACACTCAGTAATCTGTCGGTCGCATGCCGGATTTTGAGCACAACCTTTTCTGGGACTTTCTGATTTTCTTTCGCCCCAGCTACCCCTTTCCGTTAACTTTTTGATATTCGTCATTATTGTTTTTCTTCGGGTTTTTTGACAGCCAGCAACCGATTTCAAGATGATGGACTCGGCTATGGGAAAGACTTCTGACCATGTCAAGCGACCGATGAATGCCTTCATGGTTTGGTCGAGGGGGCAGAGAAGAAAACTTGCTCAGGAAAACCCTAAAATGCACAACTCCGAAATCAGCAAGAGGCTAGGAGCCGAATGGAAGTTGTTATCCGAGGATGATAAAAGGCCGTTTATCGACGAGGCGAAGAGGCTACGAGCCCTGCACATGAAGGAGCACCCCGACTACAAGTACAGGCCACGTCGCAAGCCCAAGTCGTTGATGAAGCGAGACAAATATGCATTCCCGATTCCCTGCATCCCAACCACGTCGCCGTATCCGGTGACGACATCGGGAGCCGACATCATGAATATGACATCGGCGGAGAAAGCAC
Source organism: Heliocidaris tuberculata (assembly GCA_025618425.1). Taxonomy (NCBI): domain Eukaryota; kingdom Metazoa; phylum Echinodermata; class Echinoidea; order Camarodonta; family Echinometridae; genus Heliocidaris; species Heliocidaris tuberculata. The sequence continues at coordinate 16,507,785 of CM046850.1, read as the reverse complement.
GTACTTACCTGTCATCGCATCAACATCACGCCGCCGCCGCAGCGGCAGCAGCTAGCCAGTACTCCGTACTCGAACATGCTCAAAAACTGGAATCTCCAACATCGCTGATTAGAGATTTCCCCCCTCATCCAGCTCTGTATCCTCCACCCCATATGTACCCTACCTCGGCCGCCGCAGTCCCAGGCAGTGCGTTTGGAAAGCTACCCGGTGGTTCAGCCGCAGCTGCAGCTGCAGCAGCTGGTCTTCACTCGCAACCGTACATGATGCCCTACCCCGCCTGGCCCGGCCAAGACGGCGTGCAGCGACCGGTAGCGTACATCCTCGTGAAGCCAGACATGGAACCGTATGGTGCAACGCATCCAGCGATCCGGCCAACCATGCCCCTACCGACGAGACCGACGGCGGCTACGGCTCTCTAATGCCAAAATCCACTGACTCTTTCAAATCTGTGCTGCTTTGAGAAACTCTTATTGCCACGAACGACCACTTTATAACGAGACATTTTGAAAAATGGTGCTTGTATTTAATCGGCAAACTTCAACAAGGCACAGGTACATGATAAACCTTAACGACCCGGTGAAAATTTCATTCTTTCTCCGGTGAACTTTTTCTCCTCTTCTGATGTGAATCTTTAGTTTTTTGCTCTTGTGACAAAAGTTCCATCTGTGTTTCTTTTGGTGATATTTTGCACTCTGTTTTGTTTAACAAAAATATTTGTTTAGTTTTGACGATATGAAGAATCATGGAGGTTTATAAGAAGAGTAACAAATATGGTTGCTGCCTCAAAATAACTTTTTAGTTTTATCCTCTTCAATCTACCAAAGCTTGCATTGTTAAGTGCTTTCTTTATTTTCATGCTGTTGGAAATGGATGAGTGAACACTGTTCATTTAAGAATCGGGGTACCGGGTTCTCTTCTTTTAAATGCTGAGTCTGTCGTTTTTAAAGCAAAGTGTTGGCGAAATGATTTTGGAATGACTTATTTTGTTTTTACACAATTTATAGTTTGCATGCATGCATCTCACCCAGAAGAAATGCTTGTCCTAAATTACTTTGAAACGGTTTAATTTTCTTTTTGTTCATGTTTCTATAGAAATTGCAATACCTGGTCGCATAAGTTTCCCCAAACTTGAACGCAAAACTTTATTGTCTAAAAACAAACTTTTACATGCGATGAAATTAACGTTCCTGTTTATTTATTTTCCTATTTTAAAGTTATCATCTGGGTGCATGTTACATGTATTTCTATTATAATATTTTGTTTGTTATTGTTAATGTCACTAATTTCCCTTTAGGAGACTATAGAAATTTACATCTTAATCGCAAGGATTCGTTTTAAATTCTTACATCGTAGATGAAACATGCAGTGCAGGCAAGGCAAAATGTGGAGCAGAAATAGCATGTCAAAAAAAGGTCTTTGCAACACTTCTGAAGACCTTTTCTTTTCTTTCTTAAAACGGGTATAATGATGTTAAGCTAAACATGCAGACTATTGTGTTAATACTTTAATAGCGTTTAATATTATGTCAATTACCATCAGATTCACGAAAACTGTTTGGTGCAGATTTTTTTTATAGGAGCAAAGCGTTTCATCTCTTATGTGCCCTGTTTTGTACATAAATTGGAAACTATACTTATTTGGGCACAAGAACGATTTTCGGGGGTCAAATTCTAGAGTTTCATTCGTTGAGGTACAAACTTTGTAGACTTCAACTTCAGAGTTCGTTCTGTTGAGTTTTACAGTGTTAATTTATAAGATGACATGAAAATCAAATGGATTACATAAAAGAAACTAGTTCATTTGGACTTCTATAAGAGATATATTCTTTCTCAGTTCACCAAAATGCTTAATAAAAATTCATATTGTATTTATTTTTTCTTTTCACTAATGAATACCAATTACTTCATTTAAGAAAAAGGTTTATCTGATTTAAATTTTCAAGTAATTTCTAATCGTATGCATTTTTAAAGAATCAATGCTATACAGTTGTAATTATGTTTTCATTGTTCGGATAATTCTCTGAAATAGACGCAGTATCGACTGCTATATATATATATACCATCACGCAATTTCGTTTTTTGACTTCGAATGGAATACAATTTGATATTTGTTTATTTATACATAATTATAAGGAATATTAATTCAATCTCAATTCTACATTATTTACCTCATAGAGAGACCAATTCGGTTGTAATCATACTGTATGATTTCCAAATATTTAGAATCAACCTTGACAAAGGCACGCATGCAAGTGCCGTCCTTTTTTTTCTATCCCTCTCTCTCTCTCAACTTCTCTTTTATTCATTTCAATTTATTGTTTCTCTTGAAGCAAAGCTGGTTTATGATCAGTACTCAATATTCTGTGATGATAAAAGTGTACTAATTTTATTATCAGTTATCGGTGCGACAAAGCAGAAATGCGGTATAAGTACTAATTAATGGGAAGAGTGTACAGTTTGTAAAGTCTTTGTAAAAAGAATATTTTATGGATCGACGTTTTCGCTGGTTTGGGCGTGAGAGGAACCAAATATTGGTTCAGTTTTTGAGGGGAAATCGAGTTTTACCCCTCTTTCTTGCTTTTAACAAAATCATTTCCAGGTTTTGACAAGTCAATGTATGACAAAGATGTACTTTTAATCATTTCACTAATCCGTATGAAAGATATTATTGTCGAGAGATCAGGAGGAAGAAATCAGGAACGGAAATTTGCAATTTCGTTTGTTTTGTTTTTTTCCATTAACTGACGTTGCTGGAACGTGTAAAACGTTTCATTTCCTGTACTGTCACTGACAACGTTTATTTGTATTTGGAGGTGTATGATTTACTGCAATGCAACTACGCACAGTTTCCAGATATTTTGTTTCTGGTTTGTCTATAACAAAAAAAAAGGAAAAAAAATATGCCTAGTTCACCTCTAAAAATTCATTTTGGGTTTTGTAAGTTTTCTTCCCCTTCTATCAGAACATTTTGTCCTCGACAGCGAGGACTTGAATTGAAATAGCAAGAATTCATTTAATCTATCAGATTTTAAGTTAAACTGAGATACCAGTTGTTCGACGGAAATCATTGTCCAATATTGAAAAGCGAAAATGTTTGGAATTTGTTGTGAGATTTCTACGATCGTCGCGAAGATACATTGTATGCAGTTCTTTTGTCTTTTTTTGAATGGTGATTAAAAACACTGAAAAAACAGAAATGCCACGTTGTTCTCAAATAGTTTATTATATACACCTTGCAGTAATTCCCACAATCTTTTTATATCGATGCAGTGAAGTGTGATGTTGAATAATGCAATGTACGAGTGCGTATTGTGCTATTGTGATTATTGTATACACGGTGTGTGGTTGTTTATTGAGATTTCATTTTCTGCTGTTCTCCAACATTTAGATTTCAAGAGTTGTGTATATTATAACCTAAGGGTTTTGGGTGAAGTGGAATGTCTGTAATTACGTTTAGCTCTTTCTTACACTTTCTCTTGTCAAATTCATAAACTTGTTATTCATGAGCGTTCTTTGTTCAGAAATGACAAAAAGTCCTTATGCTCACTCTAAAAACTGAAGTGTTAAATCACCATTCAAAAGGGCCGAGGAGTGACCAGTTTTTCAAAATGGTATAGACCACCACTTTTAACATGCTGGATGGAACACTATGAAGGCTGAATCCAGCATGTTAAAAGTTTTAATCTACCACTTGAAACAAGTGGTCACTCCTCAGCCCTTTTAAAAGGTGATTTAACCGGGAAAATGTAACTAGTTACATTTCCCTGATTTAACACTTTAGATTTTAGAGTGAATGAATATCATTTTTAGAGGGAACCTAAAGTCTTGAAATGATTATGTTGGAGCATGTCTTTAAACCTTTCCATTTGCTTTTCTCTTTGAAGTTCGTTGTAATTTCATCCATGCGCATGATTTCAATTTGTTCCTCAATAGCTCATGCAAAAACATGACCAAGAATATGAAAGTCATCTCAGTCTGCAAGAAAACATTTTAAAGATTCTGAATATAATGTAAACTCTAGAAAAGCACAATCAAGCCGGTTTTTATTGTATTAACAGTGGATGACAGGCCACTTTTCTTGTTTGAAATACAGCTTTTTTTAAAACTAAATACATTGACTTTATACATTTCATGCATGGTGTTTTAAACTAAGACAGGAGAAAGGAAATGGATTTGATTTTAGATGCAATATTTTTGCTCATTCTCTCTTATCACGAATATAAACAGTCGAATAATGACTTGCAATAATTATTATCAAGACCTTTCGGCAATTTCTCCATCACGTATTCTAATTAATCAGCATGTCATGAAGCATCTTAATCATGTTATAAAACCATGCTACTGTTTCAACCACTGTTACTAAGTTAATGGTTTGAAACTTCCTGCTCTTTTCATTTTCAAAATGGGCATTTCCTTTTCAAATACTAGTACTACCATCTAACAGATGTTATCGAAACGCGAGTATTAAAGATGTAGACTTAAGAGATCTTCGAATTTTACGGGCTGTATTGATATCCATAAAAAAATATAAATAAACGTTTATTGCATTTATTTTTCAACTTTATATTTACGAGAGTCGCTCGAACTACGGGACACTTTGACTATAGTTTAAACGCGTGGAATGCAATTAATTTACCATACGGCTCTCATTCACTGCACTAATAGCAAATACATTTCAGTCAATTTGCAAATATAAACAGTTGATTCAAACGCAATTTGTTAAGCACTTTTGAACATCGACTGGGAACATCGCTCAAAACCTCATCAAGGGTTGAAAACGTGAACCACTCGATTCGCTTTATCCGAAAGATCATCAGTCCTGTCTGTATTTTTATCTACCACAACGCCAATTATGGTGATAATTATACTGTGCATGTATTCACTAAATTGCCCCTGTGACGTATTGCTATAATCATACTCTTTCAAAGTTCGTGACCCCCTGATTTTCTAGACAGGAGCATAATATTTTTTATCGTGGCACAAAGAACACATCTTTTTATGAATACCAGCACAGCACAAAAATACATGCGACAATGGAAAAGGTATTTCCGCTGCATTTCTGTTTACAGTATTATAATGCTATCAGGAGTTGGGTATTGTAAAAATTGTGATAAGCGCCTCAATTTGGTTAATTCGAAATTGTCAAGTTTGTTTGCATTTTGTAGGACTGTTATCGGAGATAATCTTATGACCGACCAAAGTTCACAAGGCCTCTGTCCGCCACCAGAATTCAGCATTTTGAATTTAACTGTTCGATTCATTCCGGGAATTGAGCGCCAAATCTTCGTTTCTTCTGGTATTCTCCAGTTCCAGCTTTCAATGCCAAACCAAAACTCATTAGATATAATGATGCTGATCCACAATCTCAGTAAATCATGAATATTATATTTGTATAGCTCTTAAATCCTTCAACAGCAAGAAGAAGCCGTGTACATCACGATGCGAGATAACTTACAGTTTGTTTAGTTGAATTTGAGTATATTTCTGTGTTTTTCATTTCATATCGTACGAAATTTATTAGCGAAGCAGTCTGTCTGCGGATGAAAACGCTCTCATGTTTAGGTTGACATGGAAACGATTAAACAGATGATGTTGGTTGTGATAATGATGTTGAAATTAAGATAATGATGATTTCGACGTTGATGATGAATAATGATGAGGATGATGTTGATGATGATGATGTTGATGATGATAATGATGGATGATGATGATGATGGATGACGATGTTGATGGTGACGATGATATCGACGTTGGTGTTGATGTTGATGCGGGTGGAGATGAAAAGGATGGTATTCAAATATTTTGGCTGTGGTAGTGATCGATCATTAGAATAACAAAGCTGATGATAAGGGTGGTGGAAATGAAGAGGACGACGACGACGATAATGATGGCGTTTCTTAGGATGATTGTGATCAGGGTGTGTTGGTAGTGATGGCGATGATCACCACCACCACCATCATCATCATTATCATCATCGAAGTGGGTGATGTTGAAAGAGTAGCTTGGACCTATGGATTTCGAATTATAACTATTCAAAATATTTTTATTTCGGAACAACGTTGATAAAGGTGCGGTGATGACTTAGATAGTAACAAAACTAATAGTTGAAGAAGTAATACCTGTTTACAGATAATGAATATTGTCAGATTTTAGAACTGCGTCCTTTTAAAACACGGATGATAGCAGTAAAAACATTATCACATTACATGTATTTTATTTATGGCAAGAAGAAAGAACCATTTACACTATATACAGAACAAAGCAAGTACGCTACACAATTCGCACATAATTATTGTTCAACAGTTTTGAGGAATACGACATTGGCACACTTATGTTTTTACAATGAAAAGAATGAATGTGTTACAGATACTGATAGTGGCAGTGATGATAGCGTTAATTGTTGATTACAATATTGTGATATCAAAATGATGAAGTTCAAAACAAAATAGACACATCAATGGCAGGGGAAGAAAGGAAACTTATGAAGATGTTTCATGTTGATATTATTTTATGGGTGGAAAATCAATAATTTCGAATCATAATTGGAAGAGCATAACTTGATAATAGTGGGGGGAAAATTATCAATAACATTTTGCCCTCTTTATAGCTATCCTAACTTTCGTATCTATTCACAAGTCACATCAAAGTACGGACAAACACGCCATCAAGGGCAAATCACAAATCAATTTTCCATATTCACTTTCATTTTATGAAAGAAATGTTGGCTATAGTCCGAGGTCGCCAATGCAATATCACTGCACGTATCCAACGTATAGGAGGGCATCGCACCGACAGATTGTGGCTGTGTACATTTCTCTCTGGAATGCCACGCGTGCTTCCAAGCTCGCTGAATACCCTTCGCCTTTCTCAATATTTTTTTTTTCTTTCAGACATCCATAAAGTCCTTATTAACCACAATTCTTTCTCATGCTTTCGCTGATTTCCCAGGTATCATAACGTTTATGAAACTCGTCAAACAAAAGGCCCGATCCGTGATCGACAAAAGATCGCATCCTGTTTAAGCCCTGCTTCGACTCAATTAGCAAGTGGGCTCTACAATGAGCGGAGACAATTAGGCGTAAAATGGAAGAAAGATGTGATGGTTTTCACTCGACTACCCAAGGATAATTACTTCCAAGTTTAGGTTCTGAATTGAATAGGCCTTTTAAAATTATTTTGTAAGGAATTGTATTGGCTTTTACTCCTCTTTTCTCACCTTCTTGAGCGCTTCTCTCTATACTCCGTTCGCTATTGTCACTTATAAAAAGATGGACCTTGAATGCCTGTATAAAATTAATATTCTACATTAATTTCATCAACCACCCTCTCGCCTCTCCCCCTTCTCGCTCCCTTTCTTTCTTCCCCCATCTCTCTCTCTCTCTCTCTCTCTCTCTCTCTCTCTTCCTTGCTCTTTATCTATCTCTTCCTCTCTCCCTCTTCTCCACTTCCATAATACTGACTATTTATTATGTTCTGTTCCACCTGATGTAAATGAAGCATACCCTCAATCTTGAATGAAATGATGTTTTGCTGTATATTCTTCTCGACTCTCACCGTTGCATTTTATTCATTACATAAGGACCATAATGATCAAATCCTCATCGTCACGTTTGCCGTCACCACACATGGTCACCATCATTAGGACAATCGTCATCATCACCATCGTCATCATCATCGTCATCATCATTCATAACCATCTCCATCATCTTCATCGTCATCAACAAAACCACCACCACCATCGTCATGATTATAATGATGATGATCATCATCATCACCATCGTCATCATCATCGTCATCATCATCATAACCATCTCCATCATCTTCATCGTCATCAACAAAACCACCACCACCATCGTCGTGATCATCATGATCATCGCCATCATCACCATCGTCATCATCGTCACCATCATCCAAATTCGCTGTTAACCCTTATATCCACTTCAGACGGAAGGGGAATATCATACTTCTCGTCGCTCGAGCATCGGTCATCTTTAGCCCATACTCTTCCACCGTCTCGGATACAGCCATTCATAATACCTCTTCTTCTCTTGCATGGTCTTCTACGTTTCCTCCTGACTCCCTCCTGCCACTGTACTGCCCATCTAACAAATTCATTTTCTTCATTTCTCTCCAGGTAAAAAAAAAAGCCCTTACAAGCGGGGCAACGATTACATAATCATGTCGCTCCAAAAAATATTCATGGCTTTACAGTTTTTATTCTCCTTTGAATTTCACGTATCATTTCCATTTGATGTACACCTCATTGATAATCATTTACTTATAAGTACTTGCTTTTCACTGTGCGTTGTTCATTCCCTCAACTTTGCAATATTAAGTTATATTACAATTCATATGCTATAACCAGCAGGCAGCTTCTATTTCAGCTTCTTCATATCCTCGAGAAACTACTAGCAAAACACTTGATTTTAATATATTTCATACATATTTGTTTACTTCAGGTATCTTTGTAATAATATCCTTTTCCGCCGAAACTGTAATGTCAATGTGAAATGTGAAATATGAAAATACACTAGAAATGAAATGAAAAATGTCCCTCTCTAAAGCTTTACATTGACAGCAATGACTGTATACGTAACTCTGTGCAGTGTCAGTGTGTTCAAGAATTTTGTTAAGTGCTTCAGTTTTGTTCACCGATAAGATTCTGGTCTTTACCAAAGTGTTCCGATCATAAGAAACCGTTTGATAAATTATTTTCTTTCAATTTTATTTTGTCCATCTTCTTTCTACTCTAACGTCTATCAGATAGATGAATCACCATTGAGATAAAATCGTATGATGACTATTCATGCAATGTGTGTTGTTTTCACTTTCTGTCGGTTTATTTTTTCAAGTATACTTCTCTAATCAAGTATACTTCTCTAATTCTTCAAAAGTGACTCAACATGATGACGATCTTAATATATTTACAACACTATTCCTTTGTGTGTGGGTTGTCATGCAGTAGTATTTTTAGCACTTGAACAATTATTCTTTCATACCACATTCACTGAAACCCCCCCCCCCCTCTCTCTCTCTCTCCCTCTCCTGATGTACCCCTCTTTATCTTTCTGTATAAAATGAAAATAATCATCCACTTATTTACATGAAATCAATAATTCAAAATACATCAATATTGATCAAAATAAAATAGTAAAAGCTGTAAATGCATCGATACAATTTCAATGACTATTTCTCCGGAAGGGAGGGTGGGGGGGGGGGGCAATTGCCCTTACTTAATGCCTACCCCTCCTTATAATCAGTTGATACCCCTGGCCTTGTCATAATTATGTCCAATCAGTTACTATCTTTAATTGCCTTGTATTCTACCAAACTCAATTGATTGCAAACAATATGCGTGTTTCTTTTCATCTCAAAAACTGCCCCTTTCTTTTCTTGTTGGTGCATTTCATTTCGAAGAAAACCTTATGGTGCTCGCTCGGATTGAACCAAGTGCACTTTTCGATTCAATCTTCCTTCCTCCTTTTAGCATGCTCTCGCTACAATATTCAATCTGTGGGGCACTTCCACTAAACTCTTGATATACGCTCGCGTTCATGAACCCACCCCCCCCCCCTTCCTTTTCCTCTCCATTTCGCTATTGAATAGCCACGTATAGGGCTTTGTCATTGCTTTCTATTTTATGTCGCCTGAATAGCCGACTATGATAGTCTTTGCATTCTTCAAGTCTTTTACTTTCTATTCATTCCAAGGCAGCTATTGTGCTCGCTTGTGTGTTGCCATTGTGCACGACAAAGGCCACTGCGAACCGCTTTTGAATAGCCCCAACTTCGCAAGCACTAAGTCCCTTTCAGAGCCATTGTCCAAGCTTGTTCAGTGTATTAATTATATAAAAGGCCCGTGGTTTGGGAGGCTTGCAGAACGGAAAAATAACAACACAATAAAAAATACATGAACGCCTTCAATAGCGCAGGGTGCGCATGACATAAATAAATAAATGAGAGCGAGAGAGGGCGTTGCTATTGAAAGGTCTTTAGAAACTGGCACAATGGGACCTAATACTAGCCGATTTACATGTCAATGCCTTTTACTCGAAGCGCTTTCAAAGTGTGATGGAGTCGGCCTTGGTCCGAACAAATACGACCAAATAAGCATCGGAGAAGGGGGAGAGTTCGCTGTATAGAAGTGAGTCTATTGTCACTTCTGATGAATAGGAGACTCGACAAATACTCGCCTTGTTCCGTGGCAAAAACAGAAGAAAAAATCTAGAATACCGTACACACAGCCGAAGAAAGAAAAGAAAAGGCATGAATAGGCCGAATTGAAAGGGAGAGAGAGTGAGAGAGAAGCAAATCTTGTTCAAAAGGGAAGTTTAAGCATCTAGTGCAGGCGACCCTAAAATGTCTACGGCGACCCGACATCATCAACACCTACTACTAATGTCTGGTATGGTACAGTTTTGATAATCCTCAAGAAGTTAACATAATTTATTTCTTTAATTCTATTTCACAAATAAGAAGTTGGTATTATCGGCTGCAGGTTATTCTTCTTCTTATGAAGTAGGGTAACAAGCTAGTAAGGTGAAAAAATACACTTGACTGCACTACAAAATAATTAACCTCTGTCTATATTTTGTGTGTAACTCCTCGAAACCTACAGTCTGTAGCTCGACAGAGGGTCTCAAGTAAATGGATTTTTAGAACTGTACACAGGATGAACATGACCCTCATTGTAATTCCTTTTATAAATGTTAAAATTTGGCATGCCTGTGCTTGACTTTTAAGCTCAATGCAATCTAGTCCTATATATCGTCAATTCGTGCATTTTCTTTAGTGGGGGGGGGGGGGGGGGCTCATGCAGAAAAAATATAGATGCATATGGGGGAATAGGACAGAATGAAAGCAAAGAGACTTTTCTGGGGTCAACCATTAGACAAAATATTTCGAGGGTTACCATAGCTCTTCAAAGAGGCTTTATTCTTAATCATGTTAATAGATTTTGTTTTAAAGACATCATTCTGTTTCATTTTAATCATCGTTCTCTTCTCATCGTATTTACAAGTCGATCCATGCATCAAATAAACGGTAGAGAAGAAATATGTATCTATTTTTTCATGATTTCCTTCAGTGTCAATGTCAAATCTCCGCTTTTCGTGAGCTATGATTATAGAATAATGTATTCGGCTCTTAATTTATGCATGTGTGTATGTGTATACAAGACTTGTAATAAACATTGACTGCCATTAGCATTCCATTTGATTGACATAATAGCGTAAACCAGAGACATATAGCTGTATACATGATATATAGCATTTCAGGATATAAAGTCAAATAAATGTATTTTCCTTCGAAGGCTATGTCCGTTTTTATCCACCTCTTCAGGTTGCTCAACAGTACATAGATGAACAAGGCGCAGCGCGAGCAGGCGACAGTTGCAGCATTCAATATCGATAGCCGAGACATGAGACCGTATGAGAACCGAGACATTATTTCCCGCCAAAGGTCTGGGGGTATTCTAGGTCATGGCAGACCCTAGGCGTGCGAAGCTAGAGTATTGTTGTGTATGGTATTTCGGTGAGCAGAGATTCTCGTTCGGAGAACTTTTAAGATTCTTTAAAGCCAGGGGCGTTGATGGGGGCGTCGCCACTGCCAAAGACCTGCTAAAAATATGCTTTAAAAAAAGGGGAGGGGGGGGGGGGGTCAGGGGAAAGGGGGGGGGGGGCGAACTTGCTTTAGCGATATTTGCTCCGGTCCCTATTTCGTCAAAGACTCAAGGTTAGGGCTAGAGTTTCAATTGTATTTTAAAGTTAGGTTTATAGGATTAAAGGGAAATCCAACCTTAATAGCAAGTTGTTTTGAAAGAAAGAGGAAAAATCAGAGAAGCAGATTAGTGAAAGTTTGAACGAAATCGGACAAGTAATAAGAAAGTTATGATTTTTTGAAAGTTGTAATCACTAAGCATATGGGAATCTCAAATTGGCCGAATAGGTAATGTCACTGTGATGTAGCTGTGGACAACTCCCCCATTCGCTCTAACACAAAAAATGACTATAATGTCACTTTTTTTCAAAATGCATTACTCAGTAGGATCTTTTCGTTCATGAGGACCTAGAACAATATGCTATCTCCAATATATTTTGAGTACTGCCCCGAGGGTAAAGGCGCCTCGAAGAAAACCTCAAATTAATGATATTTTTGTGTACTACAAATGGGAGAGTTGTCCACAAAAATGTCACAATTGACTCACCAAATTGCCAATTTGAGATTCGCATAGATGTAGTGATCTCATTTTTCAAACATCCATAACTTTCTTATTCCTTGTCCGATTTCTTTCAAACTTTCACCATCCTGTTTTTCTTATTTTTTCTGCTTTCATACAAATCATCTTATTACCAAGGTTGGATTGCCCTTTAAGGTTAGGTATAGTGTTTGGTGCAGAGTTGAAGTTAGAAATTCTGTTAGTATCGTGGAAATTGACCAATGAGCAATATTACTGTCGGTGAAGCACGACTCTGGACTTGTGTCGGAGAACCGAACGGTAATGTCGCGCGCCCCGCGCATCACTGCATTACAGTCTCCCTCATAACGGGGATTGATGTATATAAATCCGTTCATTTGCTTTTAATTTGGATAAATATTTGATGCAAAGCAATTAATAACGGCATACATCTTGACTAAAGTATTATTCAGTATACGTGTATTGCTGCTTCAATATTGCTATTCATATGAATTCAAATTCAGATTTATTGATATAAAATCCTGACATAATAGGATTATCAGCAAAACAAAACAAACAAAGCAAAATCCAGCAGAGGCATGTTGAATATATAGGAACAGAATACAAACAAAGTAAAGGCACATTATGTTAACACAAATTTGTACATAATTATTAGATTATACTTCACTGAAAAAGAATGTAGCTATCCTGAACAAAACAAAACATGATAACAGCATATTGAATAGAAACACAACCTTGACAATAATAGGATAATTATATCAGAATCGATTTGCATGTGGGATTATACTCTACAGAAAGTAATATAGCTATCCTTAGACAAAAAAAAGAAGAAATAATGGAATGATGAATTGCAACAAAACCTCAATGAACATAGGTAAATCGTATTAATTGCATGTATCGTGCTACGTACTCTACGGAAAGAAATGTTGAATTTCGCAAAGTTGAAACTGGCCAGTAATAACCCTTGTGAATAGTGTTTCGTATGCAATTGACTTCACATGCATAACGAGGTAACAATACATATTTACATTATACCAGTTATCGCTTTATCAGTGTAAGTCCATTGAATGATGTTCTGTTATATCTATGTTCCAATCCACATATTTGCTAAGTTCTTGTTCTTAATTTTCAAAAATTGTAAAAGATATATATGTTTGTGGAAAATAAATAAACCTTGAAACTTTGAAACTTTGATACCGGTCTAAATACTATATGGTTTTGCGATTTTGCTGTAATATAACTGGAAAAAAAAAAAAAAATATATATATATATATATAACTGCAACTTTCAGAGGATTGTACATGGATAGGATTGCATTTCCTATACTGTGATAAGAAATAGGGGGCAGTATTACGATTTGCTCCCAATAATATTCAAGACCTCATCCTGAGTTCTAGAATGCGATTTCAAGAGAAAGTGGCTCGTATTAATGCTGAATTGTTAATCATGTAGTAGGTGGTTTGGAGAACAACCAAACGGAGACTTGCTGGATGGGCGGGGCCGGGGGGGGGGGGGGGGTGCACCGTCACCGGACTTGTTACCCCCCCCCCCCCCCCCCCGCGCGAATGTTATAGCGCTGTATATTGACTTTCTGTCCAAAGTGTTTGACAGACATAATTATTTCATGGTAAGTTTTAAACATTCAGCGTAAGTTTCGTTTGATTTATTTTCTCTCAATAACAGAAATCAAGATTACCATAAAAGATCATATCCTATTTTGTTTGTAAAATTACTGCGAAAGCCTTAGAGAAAATTTGTATTAAAGCAGACTTACAGCTTATACAACAACGAATTCATTTCAAAACTGGATTTTTTATGGTACTCCGTAGATATAAGTGGACAAAATTATACGTCGGATAATCACCACTTGGTCAACTTAACGTCCTGAAATCTAACCGGATAGTTATGCCTCGATGGATCAACTTTCCCCGGACAACTTCTTAAGGACTTCTTCCTCTTGTGACAGTTACCCATGGACAGCTAGGGCATATCTGTCGTAAAATGAAGTAATGTGTCCTTCAAATAAGTCACATTTGAAATCATATACACGACGAGCCACGCCCCATTTTTTAGTTCTATAAACTTGTGGATTCAAAAAAAAAAAAAAATAATAATAATACCACATTTTCAATTGCCGTATCTCTAATAAATCGTGTTTTTATCACTATCTTGCTACGCATGGTTCATTCGAATCATCACAAACTATATAGTACACCCAATTCAAATGTGTCACGCGAGTCACGCTCTCTGTCACGCGAGTCGCGAATTAAAGAGCATGTAGTTAATTATACTGGACAATCTTATCACTGCTTTTTGAGAGCTAATTCGGGGTATAATGCTAATTTCATCAAGTTTGCATTCATAAAATACGAATGGAATATGTTATGTAATTTTATACGCATTCATACTAAAGTGGATGGTGTCCGGAAACCCAATTTCTACACGCTCAAACATTGGTAAAAAATCTAACCCAGTAATGTGTAAAGAGGGATCATGCATGTCTGTTGGGTAAAATAATCCAGTATTGGGTAAGTTTTGAGAGAGTTTTTAGCCCAAGATTGTGGCAAAACTTTACCTAGCTGTTTAGAGTGTAGTTTGTCACGCCTATCGCGCCTCTAGAATGTGTTTCCTTCCAGGTGACTCGACTCCGACTACAATAATTTTCGTCAAAGATATAAAGGGTTTAGTATACTAACACTAAAATTGAAATTGGATTTTAGGTGTTTGGTCCAGGTATGAAGTTAGGAATCCCGAGCTCCGTTTCATAAAACTAGTTATCAGTAACAACTGCCATATTCCTATGACAAAATTGCTCTCAACCAATCAGATGCAAGTATTTCAGTAGCTTATAACTGTTATTGTAACTTGTCATAAATGTCAAGTTTTGTGACACGGGACCCAGGAAGTGTAGAAATTGGCCGTCGAGCAATTGCCGCTGGGGCAATTTTCGCCGGAGCAATTTTCGCCGGAGCAAGCGTCGTACAACCCAATACCTTAACTAAATCAGAAATACTGAATTATGTCCTTCATCCAGATTTGCCAGAAGATTTCAAGTTGAAATGTTCATTCAAGTGGGAAGCAGATCACTGTGGAATGGCCGTGATTAGCCAATTATTGACGTCAATTAAACCTTAGAAACAGAGGTCTTTAAGGAGGCAAATCAGGAATTTGATTTCAAAGGTCGAGAAAATGCAATCCAAAGGAAGCCTTATAACATTGTTTACCACAATTCAAATTAAAAAAAAACGATGCTATTGCGTGACAATCTCATGGATCTTGATGGGCGATCCCAGTGGCGGATTTGGGGGGGGGGGGGCACATCCGGCCCGTGCCCCTTTTGGAAGAAAAGTATGCATTGTGCCCCCTTTTTGTGATTGTGTCCCCCGCCCCTTTTAGAACCCCAAACTTTTTTTTTTTTTTTTTGGTTGTCAGAGATTTATGGAGGGGAAGTAGACCCGCATAACCCCCCCCCCCCCCCATCTGTTATTTCTTTTCCCTTTTCCCTTCTCCTTTCTCTTTTCTCCTTTTCCTTTCCCTTTCCCCCCTCCTTTTTCCTTTTTTTTTTGCTGACAGAGTTGGCGCATTTGCCGACAATAATTTTGAGGGGGAGGGGTGTCACACACCCATCCCCTCTAGCGACGCCGCTGATCCGACATTAATTTATTCAGGCGACATTCACCCCAGGCTTTAATTTCGTCAAAAGCATACTAGTTATGGTTATGGTTGGGTTATAAAAGGTTTCAGTTTCAGTTTCAGTTTATTGTTTCATATTTCTTATTTTACAATCTTTTCACAATATACATGTAGATGGTACACACAATATAGTAAAAAAAAAAAAAAAAAAAAAAGAAAGATAAATCGTAAAAGCGAACATGAAATCTATTGTCAGAGAAGATAAAAGAAAGTAGGTACCTCATATTCATATGTTTACATGCAGTATTAATGGAGAAGACTAGGCTAAGTAAAAGAAAATTGAAATTTGGAGGAGCCTATAAGGAGAAAGCTGCTAGTGAGTTATAGGCTCCAAAGAGTAATAAGATTTATTAGTCCTAAAAATAGTGGGAACGAGCAATGAAATGATACAACAAAACGAGTATATGGATAACATTTTTGTATCGCAATAATCGATTTCGCATTCAGAGAAACGGTATTGGATATGAGAGTCACTTTCATTACAACAATAACAATTCATATTATTTGAATAAATAAGGAATTCTGTTCGTATTTTTCGTCCTTATTTACGTCATCCTAGCTGATAATTTGGAGGCTGTCGGCAGGAGCGGTCTGGGAATAAAACTGGAATAGGAAAAGTTCGAAGCGACCGGCCCTTTTGTTGTTGTTGATCGGCCTTTCATTTGTATTACCGGCCCTTTTCAACCAAACTATTGACCAGCCCGTCGAGCAAACGCTCCAAGCTCCCCATGCCCCGTGGCCAGTCAGCCCCTGACTGAAGGTTTTTTTATTTTTTATTTTTTCTCGATTTCGTCAAATGCCCCTTGATCAAGTATTTAGCTCATTCTAAATTCAATATTATCTAATTATATTACGTATATACCCTCTAATTGGTATAATATCCTCTGCCTGCATAAACTTGTCTTTTATTCACTTCTTTCAGAATAGTTGCCGGGAGGGGGAGGGGAAGGGGGGAGGGGGAGGGGGCGAAGGGGCGGTAGTTCTGGGGGTAGTTGTATTAGAATCGTTATAATTTACTCAATTTGTACACCATAAACCATACGTAATACACATTTACGGTAGTATAACTATACTATTCTTTAATGATAAAATCTGAAGGCATAAAAAACGTGACGGGTTTTGCTTTGTTTTATCTGCGCGGAGCGGGGGGGGGGGGGTTCTTGCTTTTAATTCATGTGGGCGGGCGGCCTATAATTCCCAACGAGACGATCATATGGTTCGAAGAAAATCCAAATTAAAATGCAAAACAGGAACCTACAACGTCGCCCTAGCTGATTGTTGCTCCGGATTATTCGCAGGGATCAGCATTTATACATACTCACTTCATGTATTCTTAATGTACTTGTTCTATTACCAACTTCCCTTTCCACGGAACCTTTCACTCTCACTAAATCTCCCCTCTCACTAACTAAATGAATATTCAATTAATAATCTTCTCCCGTTGCCTGCTCCACCACATCTCTGACAGCCAACAGAGTCGCGAGCCCATGAAGTTTATAGAGAAGAGAAAAATCGAGGCAAGAAATTAGATTTGCAAGGCGAGAATAGATCCCTGTTCGGCTTTTGTCTTCCTCGAATCATCTTTGTCACTCTGCATCACGGATTTGATTGGTTTTGTTATCCACAGCTTGTCGAAATCCACCCTTTTCTCTCCTTCACCTTCTTTTTTTTTCAGTCTCGAGCATCGTTCGATTTTTTTCACCGCTGGGGCTCATGGTGCCTCATTGTGGCCTTCTCTACCATGACTCGCTTTCGTAATCTCCTTCTAGAGCCGCTGATGCATCGTCGACGACATCCCCAAAATCCGTTAAGATAAAAGGAAATTAAAAAGCATCATCAGAAAAAAGAGACACTTAATTTCCTCCTCTCTCTCTCCCCTTTCTTGTATTTCCTCACTTTCGAAGATGGAGCACGGGCTTTAGCTTGTTGTGACTCGAGAGTAATATGAATTTTGATTTGTTAGGGTATTTTCTACAATATCTAGGGGGATAATCACTCGGTTACTCCCTATGTTGGGACCATGTTTTAAAGATATTCAGATATTAAGTCCTTTCAGATGAGAGAAGCTGGCAACAATGTGCTATATAAACTTTTTGACAAATCACTCGCCGTGGTCGCTTTTGTCACAATATGGAAAATCGATTTCACCGCGAATTTTTAATACTGCACCTTTCTTTCAGTAGAGAGACTTATCATGGGCCCTTGTAGTACTGGAAATTTAAACCCGACGTTATTTTCAAAGATGAATTATTTGAGTTCTGGTCAGGTAATGCATTGTGAAAGAAACTCAACTAGTATTCTTAATGATTGATTACATAATAAATAGGAACACTTATGCATTGTGAGGCTTCTGAATCATTAAAATTTGGTCTAACCTGGCAGTAAATTACAGACAATGGAGAAAACACACTACGCAATTCAACGGGACAGACTAATTTTCTTACATTCAAGTTGCAATATTTCTAAAGTGCTTTAAGATTCTTTGAATAATAATAATGCATGATGCCAGATTTTATGTGTCTGCATGTGTCTGCGTAGAAAGGAGGAATGAAATTGAAAGTAAGTATATTAATACAATAAAAAAAACCATCTCAAAACACGTACAGAGCTAATACCTGCTTATATACGCGCAGCCTCTATTAACAATTCTCATACTTTTTGCCATTTGTCATTTCAGAATTACATCGTTATCGAAACATTTCTCTATACTTTGAAAGTCTGGTGTACTTGATTTACTTCTTCTTCTGCTTCTTCTTCTTCTTCTTCTTCTTCTTCTTCTTCTTCTTCTTCTTCTTCTTCTTCTTCTTCCTCTTCTTCTTTCTTCCTTCTTCGTCTTCTTCTTCCTCCTCTTTCTTCCTTCTTCTTCTTCTTCTTCTTCTTCTTCTTCTTCTACTTCTTCCTTCTTCTTCTTCTTCTTCTTTTTTTTTGGGGGGGAGGGGCAAATTTTTTATCTCTATATTTCAGGAAAAGGCGTTATACATGTATATAGAAAGTATTATTATTGTTGTCATTATTATCAATGATATTATTATTATTATCGTTTATTATTATTATCGCTATCATCATCACTACCATTATCATAAAGAGATAAGATGAGGTGAGATAAGGTGAAGAGGCAGAAATAGGCGTTGGTGGATAGAGAGGGTGAAGGATAAAGATAGAGAGATACTTTGTAGATGGGAAAAGGGGGGGGGGGAGAGGGAGAGGGAGAGGGAGAGGGAGGGAGACAGAGATGAGAAACATGATATAAGGGGATATAAGAGGAGAGGGAGAGAGAGGAGGAGGAGCAGAAAAAGGAAGAGAAAGGGGCTGTGAGAGAGAGAGAGAGAGAGAGAGAGAGAGAGAGAGAGAGAGGTGTGTGTGTGTGTGTGTGTGTGTGTGTGTGTGTGTGCAAAAGGGGGTAGAGGAAAGAGATCGAGACAGGAGTGAGGAATCGGGGGTAAGGGTAATACTTCAAGGGTTCCACCGAAAGGTCAGCAAATAAGGAACTTGGACTTCGGGCTGCATGATGTTCATTAGCTTGGACCTAGATCGACCTTTTATTGGCATATCATGTGGACAGTGAGAGCAATTCATTACCCCAAGCCCCCAAAAGCTGCTACTTCGATTAGACCGTGTCCATAGAATAGGGTGATAATGGGAAAGGGCTTGTTTTTCTCTACTAGGACGCGCTCGCGAGAGTGCCGTTGTGTTCAGACGGCAAGTTACCTCGTAACACATCATGAATAAGAGCCTTCGAAGAAGCACTCTAAACCAGTCATATGCCCAACTGATTCTAAGCCGACCTTTAACCGACAAAATCTTGGCCATTCGCGGTAATGTAATTTTATGTTCGGTCTATTGTTGGTCTGGTGACTTAGGTATAAATGCATACAATGCGAAACCACTCATTATCAAGTATAAAGAGGTAATAAAATAATTAACAAAATAATTATTCCAAAAGCGATTCACGATAAAAACGAAAGAAGATGGCTGGAGAATAAGTCGCCTACATGTTGACGAGATATGCCTCCTCATTGTACACAAGTTTGGAGATAAATCTGAGTGGAAGTGGTTGGGAATTATCTAAATTGTTTTAAAAGAAATATGACAATGAACTCAAACTAAATTGCAATTCCATCTGTTTGTTATTTTGGGATGTCAAGAGCTCGTATTTTTTTTTTTTTTTGGTGTGTGTTTTGTATTATTTTTGTTTGTTCCTCCTTTTCCATCTGCTCCTTCTTCTAATAATATTTCTCCCTTCGTTTCCTTTACTTTTATTTCTTCCTCTTTTACTGTCTTTTTTCTTCGTATTTCCCTTCTTCCTTTCTTTCTTCTTCTTCTTCTTCTTCTTCTTTCTCTTCTTCTTCTTCTTCTTCTTCTTCTTCTTCTTCTTCTTCTTCTTCTTCTTCTTTCTCTTTTTCTTTTTCTTCTTCTTCTCCTTCTTCTTCTTTCTCTTTTTTTTCCTTCTTCTTCTTCTTCTTCTTCATCTTCTTCCTCTTCTTTCTTCTTCTTTTTTCTCTATTTCTTCTTCTTCTTCCTTTTCTTTCCCTTCTTCTTCTTTTTCTTCTTCTTCTCGTCTTGGAGATCTTCCTTTTCTCCATCTCCTTCATCATCTGTTCTTCCCCCCCTCCTCCTCCTCCTCCTCCTCCAGCATGATTTGTCGTCTTCATCTTCTTCTCTTTCTCCATTCTCGGCTCTTTATTCTGCATCATGTTATTTGCCATTTTTCATCATGTTCCCCCCCCCCCCCCCCCCATGTTGCTTATCTGCGTGAGATTATGTACACGGTAGTCCAACACTTCAACATCTAATTTTGATTTCAGAACAGGAAAAAGTCGTACGACATACCGGTGACCCGATGTTCTCTCCGGCGACAATACCGCTGAGTTTTATTTCGTCAAAAGGCCACCGCACACTACACGACCTGAGGTCGTACGACCTTCCGAACTACGGTATGACGTCACCAAACACCCAAGTTTCAGGTCGTAAGACCAGGTCGCACGATCAGGTCCCAGGTTTTGGCATGTTGGATTTTTGCGAGGTCGTGGACTAGGTCGTATGACCTCTAGGTCGTACGACCTCAGGTCGTGTAGTGTGCGTGGCCTTAAGATATAGGGATATATAATTGGTGTTGCAACAATTGTGTTTCATGTTAGGTTCAAGTTAAGGGAAAGTATAGTATTGTGTTTGGTCCTGGTTTGAATTAAGAAATTCGGATAGTGTCATTATATAGGAAATTGTCCGCGAAGCAATTGTCGCCGGAGCAACTGTATCACAGAAACATGCACGCTCTGCATTTTCAACAAAATGCCGTGTATGTCGAACTCAATACTGATAAAAATCTGTCATTGTCGTTTGTCGAACTACATTATCGTGTCGTGTGTCGTGTGTGCAGGGGTCGTTACAGGACGCAAGAGCGTACGATCCGACCCGCCGTGCCATATGAACGCAATGCGTTGATCTAATGTCGTGCAATCTCATAAAGCTAGCATCATCATCACCATCATCGTTGCTCTCGTGTGAGATTTATCCTCATTAAGTTCTCTGGCCGTGGTCGAGGCATGTAGATAATCGTGACACTCTGAATCGGTTTACCAGCAATGGGAAAGGTTGTTCGGACAGCGGACGTGCTCTGGGTGAAAGGTAAGAGGGGAAAGGGTGCAAGGACTGTGGACTGTGGGTGGGGGAAGGCAAAGGGAGATAGAGATGGGTGGTGGATGGGGGAAGGCAAAGGGGGATAGAGAGGGATGGTGGGTGGGAGCAAAGGGGGTAGAGATGGGTAGTGGATGGGAGCAAAGGGGGATAGAGAGGGGTGGTGGGTGGGGCAAAGGGGATAGACAAGGGTGGGGGATGGGGGGCAAAGGAGGATAAAGATGGGTTGTGGATGGGAGCAAAGGAGGATAGAGATGGGTAGGGATGGGAGCAAAGGGAAATAGAGATGGCTGGTGGTGGGGATAAAGGGGGTAGAGATGGTTGAGGGATGGGGGCAAAGGGAGATAGAGGTGGACGGTGGGTTGGGGAGGCAATGAGGGATAGAGATGAGTGTTGGATGGGGTAAAGGGGGGGTAGAGGTGGATGGTGGGTGTGAGCAAGGGGGGGGAGGGATAGAGATGGGTGGTGGATGGGGGTAAAGGGAGATAGAGATGGGTGGTGGATGGGAGCAAAGGGGGATAGAGATGGGTGGTAGATGAGAGCAAAGGGCATAGAGATGGATGGTGGGGGGGGGGGGCAAAGGAGGATATAGATGGGTGGGGTGGGGGCAAAGGGGGATAGAGATGGATGGTGGATTGGGGCAGGCAAAGGCAGATAGATATAGATGGTGGATGGGGCAAAGGAGGATAGAGGAGGGTGGTGAATGGGGCAAAGTAGGATAGAGATGATTGGTGGATGGGGGCAAAGGGGATAGTGATGAGTGGGGATGGGGTAAAGGAGTATAGAGAAAGGTGGGGGCTGGGTAAAGGGAAATGGGGATGGATGTGTAAGGTTGAAAAGGGAGGTTGTGGAGAAAGAGGTTAAAGGGGGAGAATTCATGAGGGAGTGTAAAGGTGATCGAGGTTGTGGAGGGGTGAAGCGATAGAGACTGGACAAGCAGGCGGAGGGGGTCCAGAAATATAGAGATCGGAGGAGGAGGAGGGGTGGAGGGGTAAAGGGAAAAAAGAAGTGGTGGAGGGAGGGAGAGAGAAAGAGAGAGAGAGAGAGAGAGAGCTTTATAAAAACATTTTAAGATGGAATCAATCCAATTAGCTAAAATCAATGTTTAAAATCACGAACCAAATGAAACAGGTGAACTACACATATAATGTGATAATATTTTTATTTATTTATTTATTTATTTATTATATTTATAAAGGGTAGAACATTTTCACCAATAGTGGTGGTCTTCTATGAGGCCTGTTTGATTAAAAAAAAAAGATATTAAGTAACAATATATACTCATTACAGCAACAAAACAAAATATCTAAGATAGCTAAATATATATAAATATAAAATAGATAAAAAATTAATAAATAAATTTAAATATATATATATATATATATATATACTGGTTTTTAAATTAGATGAAAGGTCATCAATTACTTTTTGACATCCCCCCAAAATATAGTAATATTATGAAAGCTCATAAACAAAGTAAAGAGTTGATCTTGGTTCAATATAAATCCCTACTCGGGATACCAAAATTATATATACATATTTACATAGTTATAGTGAAAGATAACATTGTTATTCAAACAATACATTTTGACCGTTCATTATACAGCATAATAATTGAGTATATACAGCACAGATACAAATGAAAGCACCAATAACCATAATGACTGGTGCCATTCATTCAGTTTCAAAAGCTTCATGTCATCAAAAAAAAATTTAATAAATAAGTAAATTTAATAGAGAAATGTATTTGAATTTGTCATTTTTTTAAAAATACTTTAATTTTGCCAGTAAATCAATTTGCAATGTAAACGATATTCACTTAAAAGTTGGGAGAAGTATTTATAACCCACCGCAATGAAGCGCAGTAAACATTGATCCTCAAGAAGCTTTGTATAGACGTTCAAGTTCGGCAAACAGACCCGTAAGTCCTTTTCCAGTTTCTTTTTAAAGGGCTAAGAAAAGTGCGTCCTTGTTCCGCGGTGTTTAAAATTTATTTTAAATTTGATTAGGCGTTGTTCCCTTTTAACCCCGAATTGTCCAAGAATGGGCAATTGTGCTCCTTGAATAAGGTAGGATGGGTTCTTCCGATCGCTCTCATCACGCGATCATCTTTGTGTCACTCTCCTCCGCCTTTCTCTCCCTCCCTCCCCAACCCCCTCTCTCTATTTCTCTCTCTTTCTCATCCTATATCTCTGTCATTGTCTATCCCTATATTCTCATTCTCCCTACATGTGACTCCTTATTCCACTGTCTCAAGCTCTCCTCTGCCTTTCAGTCTGTTTTGTTCTTCTTGTCAGTCTCTCCTTTTATGGCAATATTATTCTTTCTGTCTGCCTTCCTCTCTTTTTATATTGTAGAAGTCTCATTTTATATAATTTTTTTTATCACTCTCTCTCTCCTTTCTTTCTATAACCACTGCACAAAGTCCATCTGAAACATCCTATTCATCCGCACTTTCTTGGGATCTGTCAAGTGCTTTTGGCTTGCGGAACTCTCTCTGACGCATTCTCGCTCTCCGCACGGCGCGGCGCCTCGCCATAGCCTTTTCATGTTGCGCGCATGATGCGCGTTGCCAACGTTAAGTCACACTTGTGAGGAAAAGGGCGGGTGTGCACCATTTAGGTCGGCATACATTACTTCTGCGGCGAGTGGGAACAGCCCATGCAGCGCAACGCGTGCGAGGTTGGAAAAGCTGGCAGCATGCATCGTCATATGATGACGCTGTCATGTTGTTTGACATGAGTTGGGCATAATCAGAACACGTGTGGCCAGTGAATGATACCCATTGTGGCCATTTTTGCCTCATCTTTGTGTCGCAACTGATTTCCTTGTTTACCCCGGTCCAATTACCATTGATTCGAATCGCAGGATGGATGTATATAGGGAAGGGATTTATTCTCACACGTTGCCGTGTTTTTTCTTCTGTTGGCGATGGTTGAGAATATTATCGCTCTTGAAAATGATTGTGCGACCACTATACACGAATCCCTGTGATGAAAGATACTCTCTTTAAAAAAAAGAGTTAATTTTCACTCGATTTTCACTCCCTTGCGAGTCAAGGCAGTGGAAAAAAAGGAGTGAAATAAAATTAACATTTTCGAACTTTTGCCCAAAGGTTTTTCTTTATTGATTTAATTCAAATTGATTTGATTTGATTCCACTATCAGTTTACTCACACACACCCACACACACCCACACACGCACACACACACACGCACCCACGCACGCCCACACACACACACACACACACACACATATATATATATATATATGTGTGTGTGAATTAATTCATCCCACTATGTTCTATATCACCCAAACCAAAGCGAATGGTAAAAGTAGACTCAACATCATCACATTATATATATATATATATATATATATCATCATCATCATCATCTTACAAGATAAAGTTATAATCAAATCACATACCTCTTTAAAAAAAAAATTGAGTGATTACTGACGTCACCCCCGGGGGAATGAAAATAGAGTGAAAAGAGAGTGAAAGTCCACTCTTTTCCTTTTAGAGAGCACTCGATAGTCACTCGATATTCACTCCTAAACAAGTGATCACTGACGTAAATCCCGGGGGAGTGAAAGCATAGTGAAAATGCACTCTTGTTTTTAAAGAGATATTAAAAAAACAAAAAAACAAAAACGATTACAGTACATTTTATAAACAAGTCATTAAAGAGATGGTCTTCGCATAGCATAATAATCATTCATGTGGAGAAACTAGAAAACAGTTTGTTGGGGTAGATCTCCTTTCATCATGTAAGTTGTCAAGAATAATATACCCTGGACTAAACAAACCTCTTCGAAATATGGAAACTCCGGAACGATATTTTTACCTTCTCCACGTTTTTTTTCTTTTCTTTTTCTCTTCATCATAAAGTAATCAGTTTACATTATGTCCAAGTCTACAATATTTACTACATTATTTCAGTCGACGACGGTTGTCAAATCCTTCATTTCCAAAGTCTTTTCTAGCACGATCAAATCTCTAAAGAAATACCTTACAAAAATCATCGCAATGTGATCTATACCATCAATTCTTGATCCAACTCTGTATTTCGCTACCTAATCCACATCCTTGATAATCTGACACTCATTTAATCCCAAAGAAAAAGGGACTGTCTTATCCTTTCCTTGCACTTCAGCACAAAGATCTATGATCAAGAGCAATTCTTCAGTATTAGCAAATGGAATATAAAAGTATTTGTTTTGTTTTTTTCACAAGAGAAATATGGGGGAAACGTGCTTTACTCGTTAATTTATTCATTGATGGTTTTTCTCTACAAGATATCTATATCTATATATATATTTCGTGGGCATCTTAAACATGTTTCCAGGAATGCTACATGGATATGTAAACAGGTTAAAGAAAGAAATTTTACCAGTACAACATTAAGAGATGATGCAATAAAACTGCTCTCTGTGATGGGTTTTCAAGTTTTAGTCCACTTTTAACAGGAGTTCCATTTTCCTTTTCCATAACATTTTCAACATCAGAGAGAGAGGGAGAGAGAGAGAGAGAGAGAAAGAAGGGGTGGAGAGGGAGACAGAATTGGGGTTGGAGTTGGGATTGGTAGCATGTGATGTTTTTGAAAGGCCCATATATTCCGTGAATATAGAGAAAGAGAGAGGGAGAGGGAGAGAGAGAAGGGGTGGAGAGGGAGATAGAATTTGGGTTGGAGTTGGGATTAGTAGCATGTGATGTTTTTGAAAGGCACAGATATTCCGTGAATATAGAGAAAGAGAGAGGGAGAGGGAGAGAGCATGGACCTACTACGAAGTAGGTCCATGGAGAGAGAGAGAGAGGAGAGAGAGAGAGAAGGGGTGGAGAGGGAGATAGAATTTGGGTTGGAGTTGGGATTGGTAGCATGTGATTTATTTTTTTTGAAAGGCACAGATATTCGGTGAATATAGAGAAAGAGAGGGGGAGAGGGAGAGACAGAGTGAGTGAGGGAAGGGGTTGGAGTTTTGAGGGGTAGAAAGTGAATTGGGAAGGCACAGATATTCCGTGAATATAGAGAAAGAGAGAGGAAGAGAGAGAGAGAGAGAGAGAGAGAGAGAGAGAAGGGGGTTGGAGTTTCGAGGGGAAGAAAGTGAATTGGGAAGGCACAGATATTCTGCAGAGAGAAAGAGAAGAGTGGGAGGGGGAGACAGAAAGATTGTTGGAGAGAGAGAGAGAGGGAGAGAGAGGGGAGAGAGAGGGAGTGAGAGGGAGAAAGGGAGAGAGAGGTGTAGAGAGAGAGAGAGGGAGAGAAAGAGAAGGGGGAGAGAGGGAGAGCCAGAGAGGAAACATCAAGAGATACTGTATAACACTGTGGAAGAGAGAGAGAGAGAGAGAGAGAGAGAGAGAGAGAGAAAGAGAGGGAAATAGGAAGAGAAAGACATACTACAGGTATAGGACAGTTGGAGAGAGAGAGAGAGTGGGAAAGAAACAAAAAATATGCACCATGAACATCAACCACACTGGCCTTTCATTTTATTTTTGATATGGCCTGTCTTTGTAAGTGGCTGTAATCTGCACACGAACCCATTGTTTGACTATTCATTGGCGCCCATTGTGCGGCGACAGTTCGGTTGTGCTGAGAGCGACGGAAACTCTCGGAGAGAAAGGGCGCGAGAGAAAATGCAAGAGAAAAGGATTGTAACCTTTAGGCATAAACTATAATAGCCCACAAAACACATCCACAACTCACGCTCACATATTATACACTCATTGCCCCCAATCATTATTGTGTTTGTCCAGTGTAGAGTTTAACAATTTATTGGCAAAAATAATCGCCTTTCAATTTTTCCGGGTATACTCAATAAAACACGAACACTTTTAGAGGAGACCAGGAGGTGAGGTGATTTAAGGCGTATAAGAAACCGAGCAGGGTTACGACTTTTGATATTTTTTTTTTATGAGAGTGAATATGTTTTCAACGTATGGCAAGCTCAAGGAGAGATAATGTAGTTTACTGAAGAAAAGAAAAATAATCGAACGCATATTTCTAGAACAAAAGCTGCTCTTGACAAACGGGAAGCTCGCTCAAGCTTTGACCATGTTGAATGTCTTATAGTACAGTTGAACTATGCAAGGCGGATTCCAACAATAGTGGTGCTTTGTTAATTAGTTCGTCAATAATTGTGGTTCGAGGAAGAAGCATGCATAAATTTGAATACATTAGTAAACTGATCTATCACTTTCTCCTCATACTCCTATACAGAAAACACATGCACGCACACCATTTCCTTTCAAAAGTCGTTTATATAAATTCTTACAAAAGTGCACGAATGTCCTTGAAATGTCTCTTATATTATGAGATATGACTGAAAGAGAAACACATTCTAATCTTATACCAACCCCGTTGCCTTTCAAGGCATCTATGTGTTCACCCCCCCCCCCCTCCCCACGTCATTTAATTTTCTAAGTGCTTTGTAACCGTCCTTAATTCTTCGTGTATTTATCAAAGTATCTATTTGTCAATCTATGTATCTTCTTATCTATTTCTATTTTCATCCATCTGTACCGAATCATTTATTCCATTCATCGCTCTTCAAAAAAAAAAAGTCTCAATACAGATATCTCACCTACCATTTATTATCTACACCTCTGTACCCCAGTCGCTGTTTTGGATTACCCCTCCGTCACTTATTCCACCCATTCAAAGCTCCGCTCAAAAGGGATCGTAGCTGCAAATCAAAGGAAACTTCTCCCCCTATTTGCAGGGCTGTCCCAATACCCCTTTGTTCACTTTCAAAACCCTGTCATCTTCCCCTATTGTGCTTTTAAATTTCAATGCACTTTTACGAGACCAACTTGAATACATTCAACAGCGGTATGGCCTCAATTGAGAACAAAAGCGAGAAAGAGCGAGACCTAAATTGTTATGGTATGCACTCAAAGAAGGTTTCTGGTACGAATGGCGGCGGTTTGTATAGAGAATAAGTTCTTTCCGCCGATAAATTTGTTTAACGGGAATAGTTTCGGTGAACATAATGCAGCCTAACCTTGGGACATTTTCTATAGGAACTAAACCAAATTGATATGGCATGCCAAATTACATATACGTGTACTTTTAAGAGCAGAAACGCATGAGAATTTATAGTGAAGACGTAAGTTGTAAAGTTGCACGAAACGCCCGTCTATTCCTTCATCACAATATTCACTGAAGATTTTTTAACACATGTTCTATAGTATGTATGTATCAGCTGATGCTATATTATTCTAATAACACCACATTGGTATATAGGCATTGGTATCATGTCTAACATGATTTGTCAGGCGCTGTGGAACGATTAAAAAAGTCAAAGTGTGTGTGTGTGTGTTTGGGGGGGGGGGGGTATTCAAAGTAAGGAAAGTGCCCATCGGTTTGCCGACCGCTCCCGCGGGGCCGAGTTCAATACTGCTGCTTCTAATATTATTTTTGAGTTTTGATCTTAATTTTTTAAAACTCATGCACGTTGTTTCTGTTATTCTTATATTTTACTTGAACTCATTTACTTTGGCGAATCGCAGGTATTACCGGTGATGGTTCTGTTCCTATGTTATTGCACTTAGTTTTCTTGTATTCTTCGTTATTATTATACTCCATTATGTTCCTGGAAATGAAATGAAATGAAATAAAATAAGATAATTTGCTCACATTTATCCTGAAAAGAAAGATCACAAACGATCAGCTTTCAGCATTCTCATGGAAATTATAGCTAATGCAGTAGACAGCTATGACAAAGAAAGGTAATTTCAAGCGCGACTATTGTGCATTTCATAATGCAATTATGCGGATGCTTGACAATACAATTAATTCCTACTTGTCATTCTCTCAATAGCATTAACTGATTATCTGGAGAATAATAGTTATAATTAGGCGTTTTTCATGATTAACAGACGATCCGGATAAGCATCATCGCATCAGCATTGTAACTTAATTAAGGCGTGTATTTTCAGATGAACTCAGAAAGAAGGTAAACCGTACACGAAAGCCAATACGTGGTAAATACAATTGATGCAACTAATAATCAACGCACTGTCTTAATCATATTACTTTGAGCGCCACTTTTCTCCCTCTCTTTCCAACTCTCATAGCAGACGACTCTACAATATCACACAGCACTGTTGCGGACTTGCCCTTTCTCCCTTTCACTTTTTATTCTGTCATTCTTTGTCTGAAAGACATACAAACTAAGCTAAATAATACCATGATGATTTCTGTTTACGGTTTACAATAGTTGATGTGATTCAACCACACAGTGGACGATAAAGCGTTTGGAGGCATGTGAGTTGGGAGATTCTTAGAACCTAATAAAATAATTGGCAATTACCTGACGCGAAGACTATTCAGTCCTTGTCTCCGTGATGGTTTTATCGGAGAATGATTTGATTAAATCGTATGAGATGCCGAATAAGGCGAGCCTTTCTTTTCCATTTCGACACACTCCCCGTCTCTGCAATACCTATTCACCCCCATCGCATTGTATCTTCCATCTTTCTTTCTTTTCTTGTATCATATACATCTCCCTTTTAACCCCCTCATCTCCACTTTTCTCCTCTATTCAGTGGCGTAGCCTGGGTCCATCCGTTGGGGGGGGGGGTGGCATAGGTCTTACGAGGTGGATGAAATATGAATTAACAAGACAATTGATCGGGGATGGGGATGGTAGGGAGGGGTCCTAACATCTTTCCAGTTGTACGACACATGCTCCGGCGACAATAATTACTCCATTTTCAATATCCGACACTTACCAAATTCCCTACTTCAATCCTGGACCGAAAACTGTTCCTAACCCTAACCCTAAATCTAACCTAAAATCCAATTGCAACCCTAATCCTAACCCTAAATCTAACCTAAAATCCAATTGCAACCCTAATCCTAACCCTAAATCTAACCTCAAACCCAATTGCAACCCTAATCCTAACCCTAAATCTAACCTCAAACTTAATTGCAACCCTAATCCTAACCTTAAATCTAACCTAAAACACAAATGCAACCATAAATCTAACCTAACACCCAATTGCAACCCTTAATCGTTGACAAATAAAGCTGGGAGTAAAAATTGATGTCGGAGCACCCATCTAGATCTCCCTTTTCACCCCCCCCCCCTTCTGTCTTTCTGTCTGTTTCTATTCTTTCTTTGTTCGATTGGGGGCACGTGCCCCCGTGGCCCCTGTAGCTACGCCACAGCCTCTCCTTTCTTTGCTATAGCCATTTGTGATTTGAATGACATGCCTGTTGAGAGTGCATTGTGGGCACACGCAAGAGTTCATTGTGAAAAAGAGATATAGAAAGAGAAGAGGGCAGAATGTGGGAGAGAGGGGCGAGAACAAGTCTCAGGTCTTGTCGAGAAAAAACTCTTCATCTTCCTTAGGCTATGTTTTCGGACCCATGGAATATTTATCTATTTATTCATCATGTTCATGTATGTTTTTTTTTAATGGTGTATTCATTTATTAATTTATCAATCTATTTGATTAGAGATTTATTCGTTTTCATTGATTCGTGAAATTATTTATTTATTGATAGATTCATTCTATCATATAACTTAAATAATGTCAATAATTTTTTATTAAAAAAAAAACTATCTACATAATTATTTAGCTATTCAGTCATATATATATATATATATATATATATATATATATATATATATTTATTTATTTATTAGTTTATTCTATCTTCATTCATCTATTCATTTGTTATCTATCTATTCAATCAAATGTATTAAAAAGGTTTTTCTTCATATTAGAATATCCCCGTATTTACTCAATATTTCCTTTCACATCGTCATCCCTTATGGTGCTTTCAGGTTGTACATAAACATTACATTGTCACACAAGTTTTTAATTCAGGCGAGTCGGTACTGCCTATAAATATAGCAGTATATACCAATATTATATATATATATTGTTATTATATATATATTATTTGAGTAGAAAAATAAAATTGGCCACAATGCATTACAAACGCTTTTAGCAGTTTTCTTTCAATTTGTTTGAGCCGATACGTGAAACCTTAACATGTTTTATATATATATATATATATATATATATATATATATATATATATATATGTATGTATGTATTTATGATGACCTATAGATAAACTTAAAAACATGACAAGAATGGACATATTTTACTTCCACATTTTGGTGGGAAAGGTGACTGAATTTGAGAGTCTAATCCAGTGTCGTCTGCTGAAGCAATTTTGGCTGGCTTCTTCGCTGTCTTCATTAACGTATCATACGCGGCTTGTCAAGCTAAAACTGACACCGGTGACGTTAAACACAACCCCTGTCATCAAGAAAACCATCCATCTTCCTTTTCCAGTTGGGAAACAGATCCACGCAAAACAATTTCGAAGACGGTGCTTGGAAGAAAAGAAGACAACAACGAATATCTTGAGTCCTGCTTAAGCCTGAATTGAAATGCGTGCGCCCGAGCTAGCTGTACTTCGCCGGGTCGCGCGCGTACCGCACTTCGCTCATATATAGCAAATGATAGATAATGCTGATAATAATGATGGCCTTCTTTACAAATTAGGGTAGTCTCATTAACCTAATCTTTCTGCGGGCCCTGTAAAATAAAAGCTCTTAATACTGGTTTTTATGATTGAAAAGCCATGCTGAATCCCGGACATCTCGTCGAGGTCCGTGGCATAACAAAACATTGGTCAAAGCAAACAATTTACATGTAACGCAATAACACCAGGTACCCATTTGATACACCTGGGTCGAGAAGGACAACTGTAGATGAAAAACATTGTCCAAGAATGTAGGCACCGAGCGGAGATCGGCCCCAGGACCTCTCGCATCAGAGTCAAGAGCCTTAACCAATCCATGGTGCTCTGTAATATTATTGTTTGCTGGACCAACGCGCGAGTTCCAGGGACTTCCAAGAGTCTCGGCTTTGATAACGAAAATTTCGTCTGGTCTAGTCCAGGGGCTTGTTTTTTATTCCACCTCACAATATGGGTCATAAGGAAGGTTACCTGTCATTTTTCAAAAAGTTCGTAATTCCGAAAATGAAATAGAGTTTGTAATTCCGAAAATGAAATATAGAATCCTGTACCAGTTTAGGAATTATGGACCTTCGGAATAATGAACCCTGTTTTATTTTCGGAACATGAACCCTACTTATTTTTCGGCATGACGAACCTTCGGAATAATGGACCATAGTTTCATTTTCAGAATTACAACCCTTCGGAATAATGCAATATAAAATAATGTTTGGCATTATGAACCCTATTCCATTTTCGGAATTATGAACCTTCGGAATTATGAACTTTCTGAAAAACGAATCTTCGGAAAAACGAAAAAGACGAGTGTCTCCCATAAAGAATATGGTTTGCATATGCAAAGGTTTGCATCGTGTGGAAGAAGAAGAATGTAAAAGGTTGGTGCAGGGACATCAGCGAAGGTGGGGTGACAACTAGGGGCGGCAGATGTATGTTGGGGGCAAAAAAAAAAAAAAATCTGATCACATATTTCCAGGTGACTTTTTATATTTAAAAAAATCTGACATTTTGGGCCCTTTTTGGTCACAAACATTTACCCGGTGTTGTCGAGCACAATGTTGGGTACATTTTTCTTTCCTTTATTAAGTTATGCAAGGATTTTTTTTTTTGGGGGGGGGCGGCACTGTCGTGGCCCCTGTGCCCCCGGATCCGCCACTGATGAGTGGGAGAGATGAAACTGAAATGAAAAGAAGCGCACGACCATTCTTGGTCAATAACTACTGTTATTCCCTCGGATCATGTCAAGCTGACATGCAACATAGTCATCATGAAAATCCTTATTATATGGTTTGAATAAGGAAGACATTCAAAATTTGTTTTTAAAGCTAATATTGAGGATTTTTTTTTTAATGAATTGCATTTTGAGAGAAAATGGCTTCAATTAATTCTTGCATTTTCATCATGCTGTAGATGGGAAGTTTAGACCAGAAAATGAAAAAAAAAACACGAACTTTATAGTAACCGGATTTCTTTTTATTTCTTTACTCGTTAACGGTACTCAACTTAGTTTTCAAGAACTATTTTTTATACCAAATTCGTTTGCCATATAGGGCTATCGTGTATTTGAAGCTTTAAAGCAGTGCAAGTTTCGTTTGATGTTGTATAAGAAATGATTTACGTCAATATCAGAATTCAAAATGCCCTTCAACAAAAGCACCCATGCAGAATTCGAAAGCTTCTAATTCTTTCTGTTGAAATATGACATTTATTATTAAGGCCCCGAGTCGGAACGATGTATTACCCGCCCGGGTTTGCATGTTTGACTTCGGATATTTCAAGACTGAATTTCGCACGAATATTATTGCAATTCGGAACTTTAAATATCTAATTCGTTAACTGTATTTCATTTCTGATTAATAAGTACTTTTGATGTAGAGAAAATGTCTTGTATGTCATCCCTTGATGCTTTAACCCTTTCAAAACAACAATACTGACCACATTTTGTGGTTAAGCTCAATAACTTTTGATTCAGAGCTCTAAAAATATACCAGATGCATGAATAGAAAGAGCAAAGATTTCTGCACATACTGTGTTCATTTTTGTTGCATGATCATACTGCGTTTGATGCCAGGAATCTTAAAAAGGAGAATAAGCTATAAAATCCTCAAATTGCCAACACATTGAGAGGTTCAAAATCATTGCTTTTTATCCAAATTGGCAAATTTTTTCAACTTTTTGACAGAGTTTCTAACCGTGTGTGTTGCTTTCAAAGATATGACACCTTATCAGAACCATGTAGCACTAAAAGAAAAATATTATTATTGCCAATTCGAAGAACAAAATGTGATCAATTTAGCCCTTAAATGATTATTGTCAAAAAAGGGTTAAGGTCCGTAATAAAAACTTTTTCAAGTCATAATTATTGTTGTTCAGGTGTGATTGATCAGTATGACCATCTGAAATGAATCGCCCACGTAGTCAGCAACACAAACATTGTGCTCGAGAAGCATCCAGCATTTTTTCCCCTCGAGAAATCACAAACATAATACAGTATAATGTCGCGTTTTCTTTCGAAAACTACGTTATTTGCGAACTATTATCATATTGATCTAGACTACCATGAAAATGATATGATGTATAAATTATGATATGTTTCACTTCCAAGCAAACCTGGTGCAATGTTTTTAGCCAGTGAAAATTACTCTCCGTCAAATAGGCATTGGAATAAACAATTTTACTGAGTATTGTAACGAGAACAGCTTACAGAAGTTTATTGACTATCAAAGTGACCCTATATTAATATATTTCATGCTGTAAACGACATGATCCGACATTTCTTTGGCGACCATACTTTTCTCGGCGTTTTTTTTATTTATTTTTTTTTTTTTTTATAACATATTGTTACATAAAAAAATCGGTTTAAAGAGGCAAATGATAAGTATAACCATATTTGATTAATAAACGTCTGTAAAAACAACCAAAT
This sequence comes from Heliocidaris tuberculata, assembly GCA_025618425.1. Classification (NCBI taxonomy): domain Eukaryota; kingdom Metazoa; phylum Echinodermata; class Echinoidea; order Camarodonta; family Echinometridae; genus Heliocidaris; species Heliocidaris tuberculata. Next base: position 16,472,839 of record CM046850.1, on the reverse strand, counting down.
TACAACAAATTTTACGGTTGCAATAATTAGTGTAAAGTTTATGATTAGTGTCTGTCGAGGCGGCATGGAAAATTTAGTCTGGTCCACATCATGTTCTTTGGGTTCAACATGATTTTATGTATTAATGGTTTTGCTTGCAAAGAAATTTCGCAGTTAGGCTTTTCTTTTTCTTTTTTTTTTCTTTTCTTCTCTTTTTCTTTGTAATAGATGTTTTGAATAAAAAAGAACTTGGAAATGTGAGAACCTTCATTTCCTTGTCAGGAATGTTTCGATCTTGCGCGACCCGCAAGAAAATCCTATAGATCGGCCTCGGAGGCTAAGTACACTTGCACTCGAAATAGTTTAACTATGCATAATACGATTCAATATACTTACTACACATCAACTGAAAGATATAATCACTTAGTAATAGTCAATTTGTAATGATTATTCATGTATGAATGGTATATGCCATACGAAGACTTCCATTGATGTCAAAACCCATATTGTCGTCTTAAAAAGAGAAAGGCACTTATCGTTTTCTTGTTCATTTCATTTCATTTCAACATACACTGATAATGCTTTTCCCCGACCATATAACAACAGTCTAATAACAATAGTTCAGAAGAAGTAGTAATCTGCAATGATCGAAATGACACTAATTTTCAGACAAGTCTCTTATTTACAGCACATCCGAAAATCATTATTCCCTCCACAATGCTTCTACTCTCTCTCTCTTCATCTCCCTCTCTCCTCCTTTCTCTCATCTCTCTCCTCCTCTCTCCTTCGGCCCCGACGTGAACTAGTTTGTGTAAGGCCACATGACGCGCGCGCGCGTTTCAAATCGATTAAGTATCGTGCCGTATCGTTCGCAAACCTTTTGATCTGAACGTATCGTCTGCCATTACACATCAAATTTCCAAATGTTATCGATTTTAAGCATGTTAATCGTTCCATATTCCGTCGTCTGAGGATGCTATTAGGGGGTTTATTGTATGGCGTGAATAGAAAACTCGCCCGTTTTTATAATCACGCAATTGTAATTAAAACGAATTGAATTGCAATTTTCTCACTAATGGAGCAAACTTCTTGATGCACTTTTCTAAGGCTTTTCTCACCCAAGGCTGAACTTAGGTGAAGTTATGTTCCAGATTTCGTCCTTTCTTGCTTAGAACTTTTGGAGAAAAAAAAGTTACAAGAGGAAATGCTTTATTAATAGAAGTCAGTGAACGTTATAACTTGTATTTGCACTATAAGAACTCATGAAAAAAGAAGAAGGTGATATCTGTTCGGGATATAAAGAATATGAATATGATTTTAGAGAGAGGATGGGTTGGAAAAGATTAAAATATAGTGAGCGAATAAAGCTCTATACATTGAAAGGGATAGAGAAAAAGGGGGAAGATAATGAAAATAAGAAAGAAGGAGAGTGAAAGAAAGAGAGAGAAAGGGGGAGATGAAGAGAGAGAAGAGAGAGAGAGAGAGAGAGAGAGAGCGCGCGCAGAGGGGGTTGATCCAACTCTGACCAGCAGGATGTTGTTACTTTCAGAGCATTGTCGATTAAAATATAAATAATCAAAACTTTTTGAGATATTCAGTAAAATTAACGTTTGAACTTGAACTTTATTTCTATCGACCCCTTTCGGAGTATGAGAAAAATAAATAGAGTACATGTACATAGTATTATAACATATAAATAACATGCTTAAATAAGATGGCAATAAAGGCATTTGGAAAAAAAAAAAAAGAAAAGAAAGAAAACTATGAAATTTTCACGTTTGGGCGGTTCTATACTGAGGAAGAATATATTTGTCTCTATCTTCTTTGAAGTAAGCACACCCAAATAAGTAGTGAAATTCGTCAACGACAGTGGCGTATCTAGGCATTCTGGCGCCCGGGGCATACTATCAGATCTGCGCTCCCCCCCCCCCCCCCCCGCAGATTAATGAGCGTTTTTAATTTAGAAATGATGGAAATACATGAAAATGAGTTTTGATGCACATAACCCGGGATTGTTAGCCCAAATATATATTATTGTGTATATAAGCAAGGGAGCAACGCGACCAAGCGGCAGATTTTTCTTTTCTTTTCGCCCCTCAAATTGAAATTTCATATGTATTTTACCCTTAAAAAAAAAAAAAAAAAATCCAAGGGAATACGGCGACATAGCAATAGATTTTTTTTCTTCAAAATTTTGAACATTCCTATTTGGGGGGCGCAAAATGAATGAAAACCCTGAAGAAATGTATTTTAGGAATTTAGTAAGGCAATTGCAAGGCAAATTCCTGATTTCTTTCGAAAATGATATACTTTGAAAGTGCTTTTTATGCACTTATATCCCATCTGGGGGCGCAAAATTTAACAAAGTCCTGCCTTATGCGGGGGGGGGGGGGGGGGAAGCAACCAGAGTCAATTAATGGTTAACACTCTAAATACGCAATTGGGGGAGTCAAAAAGCTAGATCTTGAACATAATCATGCGAGGGAGTAAAGCGACCGAGCTTTAGAAATTTTTCACATTTCAAACCCTATAAAACACCATTTCTTACAATTTTGTCCTTGACTTGGGTGCACATAACCCTCAAAGACCATATTTTGGGGGGTATTTTCCCCCTTTTCTTTCTCTCTTTTGCGTTTTTTGCGCCCCCTTCAAGTGCCGCCGGGGGCACGTGCCCCCTCTGCCCCCCGTAGATACGCCACTGGTCAACGATACTACCTACATTACAAAGATTACATAATCTATTATATCTAGGGATGCATCTGATATAGTTACATGGCATGATACATTTTTTCACCAATAACATATGGATTGAAACTATATTCTATCGCAAGATTTTATCGTCTCACGTCGGATATCATATTTAGTATAAGATGTCTAATGTCTAATGATTTAGAAAGAACTATCTTTATAAGGGAAATTAAACTCTTAATCTTCTTATGGGATTATGGTAACAATGGATCAACAATTGCATTATTAGTTATTATATATGCACCATAAATATAATGCAGAATAATTTCTTCACCCTAAATTCTGTTTCATACGATAACACATAAATCTCTAAAATCCCCCCTTCGGCTATTTAAAAACAGTCCATTCTATATATAACGATATAATTTGTTTTGGGTATATACAAAGCAGGCTCTTGTGTCATATCATTTGTGATGTTTATTTGGAAAATGTATTAGATCTTGTTATAAGCCCTTCGTTCAGGTTAATAAAAATACATACTTGCAGCCCAACAATTAGTTTCATCAACATAGCTAGGAGTATCCACGAAATATTTTTTGTCAGAAAAGTTTGTTTATTAAATTCCCAAATGTTTAAAACTAACGACAATGATATTACAAGAAGGAAGTGCATTTACTGTCAAAATATGTTTACATATCTTGTTATCATTAATATGTTGATATTTGTCTAACTGATGACATTCTGAAGACATTACAATATTTCTGTGATGACGATTCGCGTCTTATACATGAAAGGATAAATCAATCATATAGAATTAGCCCTAAAACGTCATAATTACATTATCGAATACAAGCGAGCCATGAAATATTTTATGAATTATTTTGTAATTTTCTATAAAGTAAATGTGCTTAATGCGGATACATACATATGGATAAATGGAAACTCCATAATAGCGCAACAAACAAACAAGGATTTTTCTGAGAAAAAAAAAATAGATACAGGTTAATCAGCAATCCCATCAGTTTCATGTCGTATAACCAACGGTTTTTCGTCTACTGATGTAATGTGGCTATACCCTGTTAAAATACCCTGTTAAAATCAAATCATGTCTCCTCATAAAGTGTTTCAAAATTAGTTAGAGTTTATGAAGATATTAATAAAACACTCATCCTTAAGACAATGTCAGACTGCTGAAGTAAAATAATACTTTTATTTAATAAGATATGATTTAAAAAAAAGCTTCGTATGATCATAAACTGATGCAAAATCACTCTGGATTAAAATGGGCCGTTTGGACATCTTCAAGTCGTATAGTTAGTTGTCTTCTTTGTTCAAGGAAATAGCTGACTCGCTTCGAGCATAATAATTGTTTGGTGGGGGTGCTTTGTGGTAAAGGTATTTGAAATCACCAACGGGTGAATTATCCCCGTTTTCTATGGGATGCTCCCAGCACTATAGAAAACTCTTAGTTCTTCCTTTGTCTCAAAGGCACAATAGAAGATCAAAAGGAAGGAGGAAAATCGAAAGAGTCTAACAATGCGGCAGAACAAACATCTGTTTCTAACGACGGTTATGAAAAGGGGAATTTAGAAGGATTATCGGCACAATATAAACCCACCTCAAGAGAAATTTCGTCTTAGAACAGAGGAGAAGAATAGGTGAGTGAAATAGTCAAGACAGGCGTATTGTGCTCGGTTGAATGCGCGCTTTGAAACAGGGGGGCTTACGCGAAGAAAGGGGACTATCAAGTGGGGTTGGGGCAAGAACTATCACAGAATTGGCCCCGTTCATCAGACTATTGACAAGGAAATTTCACGGCGGACAATGGATTTCAATGCGCCGTTCTTCGTGAGTTAATACCGCTCAAAGAAGTCTGCTAATTACATCTACCCTCCATTGAAAGTGGAGACTAAAACGCTCACAATTTCTTTTCTTTCCTTTCTAACTCTCTCTCTCTTCAATTCAACCAGGAGGTTTTTTTCGAGCTTGGGCAAAAGAAGCAATTGAAAGGGGCACAGTCAGGACAATGGTCGCGCATTGAGAAGAAAGGTGTTGCTTGAATAGTTGCCACGTATATTGTCTTTTAAATTGACAAGGTTGCGTCGCACAAAGGAATTCTCGGAGAAGGGTTTGGACAATATGGGAGCGTGTAGAAAAGAAGTTGCACGATCTTTTTCAGGAAGAGAAAAGGCGAGAAGAAAAGAGGTAGTTAGGCTTCGACTTTTTCTTTATCGAAGCCCATGATAGCAGCATTGAATGAGTGACACGTTCTACCCTCTCAATAAAAAAAATAGAGAAGGATTAAAAGACAGGGAAGTCACAACTATTGAGCTTAAAGAAGGAAAACCAAACCCCGATCGTTGTATAATAAACGAAGCTGGTTGATCAATCGAGTTTCGTGATAGTCTGAGAAGTTTACCATACAAAGAGAACAAAATAATTGTGAAGTATGCGTGGTAAAAATTGCACCGATAAGAATAAAGTCACAGAAACATGACTGTTTCATTTAAAAACGAAGTTAGCAAAGTAAGTCACTTTTAGAGCGAAAAGTAATGTGAGTTTTACCTTGCCTCTTCGATATTGCGATTTCAATTCACATTTTACAATTATACATGCACATCTACTCTGAAGTTCTTTAATGTCATTTTGATATATTTACCTGCAGTGTTATCCCCTTTAGAAATATAATTTTAACAGTATAAATAAACATTAATTCGATTTATTATGAACTGTAGGTGAATAAACAGCATTTTACTAAACCAAATCCGTGGACATGTTTTGTTTCGCGAAGAAACAAGTTTGTAGATATGTTGTTATAAAAAAAAAAACACCACATACTAAATCATCATTTCATTTATGAAATAAAACATCTGTGATTATCTTTAAATGTTGCATTCTCTTCATGTTATTGAAAAAATATTCTGAATTAATAAAAAAAGTTTCCATCAATGTATTTTGTCAAAACAGAAAAAGGCCTCCATCTCAAAAACCCGTAAAGGTGGATGTACATGTATTGTGTTTCGTTATGAAACTCTTCATTTATTGTATTTGGCTAATTGGTACTCAAATAGTTCCTGAAAATTAATCTTATTTGGACAATAATTTGGTACTCAAATGGTTACAAAAATTGATTGCATAATATTGTATTTGTACTCAAAGGCTTGCGGAAAATTTATTGTAGCTGAGTAATTGGTAATCACTGAGTTACTGAAAAATTATTGTATTTGGAGGTGTTTGGAGAAGTTTAACATGCTTCTCAAGTAATCATCATGATTATGCAGTTAGATATATTGTAGTCAATTTCATGAAAAGTTTCCCTCTATAACTTCAACTTCAATCTATTTTCACTCCCCAGGGAGTCACGTCAGTCATCCCTTCAAAAGAGAAAGGATTGAATTTTCACTCCATTTACACTCTCCCGGGAGTCAAGTCAGTGATCACTTGGTAAGAAGTGAGGAAGTGAATATCGAGTGCTCTCTAGAAAAATAGTGAATTTTCACTCTCTTTTCACTCCTCCGGGAGTCACGTCAGTCATCACTTCAAAGAAGAAAGGAGCGAATTTTCACTCTATTTACACTCTCCCGGGAGTCAAGTCAGTGATCAGTCATTTTTTTAAAAGAGGGATTAATTATACAGAGACAAGAAAGAAAACAACTAGCATTGTCCTTCTAAACAATGTTCATGACGTACAAGATTTGTCTTTAATAAAAAGAATGTCATTGTGAAGCAATATATCTCTATATATATTTTGAATCATCTTTTGATCTTGCGTGTCATCGAAAGATAGAAGAAGTTGTACAATTCCAATAATCTCTCTTTAAAGAAAATGAGAATCAATGAATGTGGTAAACAAGTCTAAGACTTTTTTTTTTAAAAGAAGGTTAAGAAGAAATGTATTGACGGGGGAGGATGGCTATTGGATGGCATCCATACAGATGGAGAAGTGGAACCCCCTACTAAAGACGATATTTTTTAATTTAAAAAAAAGAAGGAAGGAAGGAGAAGAAAAGAAATGGTGTTTTAAAACGTGCCAGATATATTATGGAAGAAGTAGAAGAAGAAGAAGAAGAAGAAGAAGAAGAAGAAGAAGAAGAAGAAGAAGAAGAAGAAGAAGAAGAAGAAGAAGAAGAAGAAGAAGAAGAAGAAGAAGAAGAAGAAGAAGAAGGAAGAAGAAGGAAGAAGGAAAAGTAAGAAGAAGAAGAAGAAGAAGGAAGAAAGAGGAAGAAGAAGAAGAAGGAAGAAGGAAAAGGAAGAAGAAGACGAAGAAGAAGGAAGAAGAAGAAGAAGGAGACAGAGGAAGAAAGAGGAAGAAGAAGGCAGAAAGAAGAAGGAAGAAGGAGGAGGAAGAATATTTTAGGAGAGAAGAGAAGACAAGTGTAATGAGACAATATATGATGATGGAATGGATGGAAATGAAATAGTGATATATAGAGAGAGGGGAGCTGAGGAGGAAGGGAGGGAGACAGAAAGAGAGAGAGAGACAGAAAGATAGATAGATAGATAGAGAGAGAGAGAGAGAGAGAGAGAGAGAGAGAGAGAGAAAGGCAGTGGAAAGATAGCGAGATTGTTTGAGAGGAAAAAATAAAGAACGAGAAAGAGAGAGTTTTCATTATCGTATTTTGTCACAAAAGAAAAAAAAAACAACAACACTTTTATCTCACATTGTCAAAAGTGGGAATATTACGTTTGGTCATTGAAACTCTTCATTTTTTGTATTTGCGCAACAGGTACTCAAATCGTTCCTGAAATTGAGTTTATTTGGATAATACTTTAGTACTTATAGAGTTATTGAATATTGATTGCATGTCATAGATTGAGAGAGAGAGAGAGAGAGAGAGAGAGAGAGAGAGAGAGAGAGAGAGAGAGAGAGAGACAGAGAGAGAGGAAGATTGAAAGAGAGAGAGACAGAGAGAGAGGAAGATTGAAAGAGAGAGAGACAGAGAGAGAGGAAGATTGAGAGAGACAGAGAGAGAGGAAGATTGAAAGAGAGAGAGAGAGAGGAATGGTGAAAGGAAGGAGGAAGAGGTAAATGAAGATGGAAATGGTTATGTGAGAGCTTGAGAAAAGATCAGAGAGATAAAGAGAGAGAGAGAAAGAGGAGAGTGGTATTTAATGGATGGAGAGAAATAAAAATATGAATGTAACGAACAATAACTATCACAGAAGAAAACACGAGCGGAAGAATTAAATGGAATATTTGACCTCACTTCTCGACAGCGACCCCTATTAACGATAATCCTCATGGTCCAGTTATTATCGTTTAATTGAATAACCATTATGTATCGCTAAAAAGATTAATCGATCACTACATAAACGCAAACCACACACCGCGCGTTACATTGTACGATGTCAACAATGCAGACATTCGGCAGCGCAAGTCGTGAGGACATTTGAAAAATGAATTACACAAAATAGCAGGATAATGGGGACAATAATATGCTGGACAAATCAATTATTATTGAGCTATGGGGCAACAGAAGACTGCTGAAATTGCGGTTAATGAAGTGACTTAAGGTTGATCCATGTTATTATCCGACTGCACTGAAAGCACTTACCGAAAATAAATCGCTCAACATTTTTTGTTAGCGTAACAAATTTTTGCAGAGATCAAAGGCCTAGCATTCATGTCGATGGTGAATGAGGTTCAAAACATCGCGAAAAATAATGAGAGGAAAACAGATCAATCAATCAACAAATAATACACGCACTTATTTGAACATAATTATTTTGGAGTACGACGCATGCCCAGTGTAAGTCAGTTTAAAGTTTAATGAATGACAGATAATGTAACAAAACAAAACAAAAAGCAAAAACAAAGAGACATTGATTGAAATAGTGTATTTCGGGGTTTTGTAAAAGAACTTTTTAAACAATCACAATTCTCTTTTAATATGCTGAAAATAATCATTTTCACTTAAACTTTCCATTACTTCTCATCATTATTTGAGGATAGATTGTTTTGCATAATTCAAACATGTTAAGTTTCACACGAAAATGTCTAATCATAGGCCTACTAGAGAATTTTAAGTAATTTTCTAGATGATTCGTTCTATCATAGGCATGTTAAATTGAAGTGCTGAATGATTTTCATTTGTTTCCCAATTCCCCACCCGCGGCTTTCTTTTATTTGAATTTTGTGAAGCAGTTAGCGTTTTCAATCAGAACTGAAAGACATAGAGATTGAAAAAAAGTATATATTTTTGTTCGTATTCCTTCGTCAGTGGCTACGCTACTTAGGACTGACAGGACAGCCAGATCAGAGAAGCGTACTTAATTTTATGTCCTAGACCTATAGTATTGCACACATGCTCATGTAATCCATTGGAAAATAATAAGCTTATGATTATTTCGAATTGGGGAAATTAAAACAGCCACGGTCGACAGATGGCGGTATTCCATATATTTTGTAAGTAGGGCATCTAGAGCATGTCTGTAAGGGAGAAGGGGGGGGGGGGGTATTTAAATTTAAGAGTTTCACTAGATTTTAAAAATCATTCACTAGATTTTAAAAATCAGATGGCAGTTAAGACAAAAGCCACTTTCCGTCTATTATTAGAAGAAAAAAAATCAAAATAATCATTCTGTAAAGCTGCACATTTTATTGGACATTTTGTTATTTTTTGTGAATGTCATTAAAAAAGTACAATATTTATTTCATCGTGCCTATTTTTCCTATAATTATATTTGTTGAAACAAATAAGACGAAGCTTATAATTATTTGTAAAACAATACATCATTTTATCATTAAAAATACACGGGCAAGTGATGACTCACTAAAACATACATCTATCAATATTTAAAACAAAACAACAACCCAATAATCTCACCAGCACTTTTTTTTAATTTGCTAAACTATACTCAACAATTTAATAAACGGACTGATAATTAGTTAATCAAATATTCATTTAGTCATCAATATTAATCACTCATTCAGTCAATCGGTTACGCGAGAAGCCAAGTAACATAATTATGAACCAATACAAGCTTATCAACCAAATAATTAAATCACAAAGCAACCAATCAATTACATAATCAGTAAATGAATAAACCAAGTGATCAATCAATCAGCCAGTTCATTTACCTACTAACCTACCAACAAATCAATAAATCCATCAATTAGTCTTCTAATCAAGCAAGCAGTCAATCAATCAATATTTAATCATTCGATCAACCGATCAACTTATGAATAAAAAAAATCAGTCAACCAATCAATCATCAACCAATCAGTCTATAAAACCAATCAATCAGTCAATCAATCAACCAACCAATGAATCAACCAACCAATCCATGAATCAATGAATCAATCAACCTAACAATCATCAATCAATCAATCGGTCAGTCAATCAATAAACCAACTAATCGATCAATCAACCAATTAATCGGCCAGTCAATAAACCAATCAATCGATCAAATAAAAAAAAGATCGATCATTCAATCAATCAATCATTATTCAACCAATATTTGATCTACCCGAATTGAGCACAATCAAAATGGGATATGTTATATCTTGTGGCGCGCAAGATAGAATGCTGCAAATATTGGCACTATAGAGCAAACAGCATGAAAGTGGAGGTGCTGAGAATCTATGATATCTCTTCTTTACTTGCAATGTGAGAACTCCCTCTCTCTCTTCCTCTCTCTAACTCCCCAGTCATCCTCTCTCTCTCTCTCTCTCTCTCTCTCTCTCTCTCTAGCTCTATACCCCTCTCACCCCCTCTTTCTCTCACCCAGGGTGCACTGCCATCAGCAGAGCGACGGGGGAAGAGAAACGACATCATTTTCCTCAGTGATTGCGTGAAGAGATTGGGACCGGTCCTGGAACTCGTCTCCCAGTCCTGGTCCTAATTGAAGTGACTGGTCCCAGTGTGTCCGGATTAGTGGGGCCGATAGGGTACGTGCATGAATGTCACTGGTCTATTCTTATGGTCACAAAAGGCTGAATGGAGTCGAATAAAAGGAGCGCGGGAGAAACAAAAAACGTGTCTTTGAATGTCAGTATTGTATCGGGTTAATTTTTGGGACGCGTTCGATCCGCCCCGCAGAGAGGCGAATGTGCCCTCCGCGGTGACTTTCACATCAGAAAAATAAGTAGGTGGGGTGGGAATACTGTTACTTCACTGACAACTATTTTGTTTGAATCAAGTTAAGCAACTGACTGCTGATGAATGTCCTAGGATTTTAATGGTGAGGAACAGGGGGAAACATCACATGAAACAAGAAAACATTTAACAATGGAAATAAATTGATTTCCACATCGACACAGCCCACGATATGGGAGCCTATCAGAAAGAAGTGAAACAGCTATATTATTAACAAACTAATTGAGAAGTGGACCATAGCCGTGTTACATACATTCCGCCTGGTACTAAAACGGAGGGAAAAAGGAAGTGCGGTAGATCAAGTAAAGTTAGGAGGCGAGTGGGATTGAAGGGGGTATATATTTTCAAAGCTTGATGTAAGTCGGAGGATAAGATAAGCTAGTTAATGACCACTAAATCGCTTGAGAATTTGCTCGATATCAGAATAATAACAATACACAATATTCATGCTGTAGTGAAATGCATTATCTATACCCAGGGTTGTCCCATGTCCATTTTCTTTTTCTTAGGGAGGGGGCATTGCAAATATTTGGAGAATTTTGCCCCCCCCCCCCCACGGTCTAGAGAGATCGAGAGCCTGAGTTCACACTTTCTTTCTTTAACAATCTGTTTTCACTCTTCTGAGACGAAATGTGATTTGCTGCTTTTTCTGAGTTAGGATCCTACAACTCCAGCCCCCCCCCTCCCCCCTCTGCCCCAAAACACTATCGGAAAAGATCACCATCGACACCATATGAATTCTTTAAATCAATCCCTCATGTGTTGAAGTCACATTATAGGAAACATACGAACATTTAAAAAGAGGAGGGGGCACTGGCCGACCCAGAGGCACTGGGGCACATGCCCCCCGGCAAAACACAATCTGGCAAACCTGAAGATTCTAATAAAACAAAAGGGTATGCCCCTAAATTGTGCCCCGGCATCAGCCTTGGCCCTTAAAAGGCACCTTAAGAATGTGATAAAACTTTTCGTTTTCCCTGTCAGAGATTTGGGATTGAAAAGCGCCTCAACAATGCCATGACCCCTTTTCTCCCTCTTTTCTTTTTGATTGTCACAAATCTTTTCTGGCTAGTGCCCCGGGCAAAAATTCTGGATCAGCCACTGAGGAGGTGCCCCATAATTCAACGAAGTGCAAAATGCCGGGGATCCGTGCGTGCAAGCTTGTTCGTTTTTGTCAACAACAAAACAAAAAAAAAAGGGGGGGGGGGAGGGTCACTCTAGATCAACGAGCCCTTCCCCTCCGCGGACCCTTTAGGTAACATAACTTATACAAAAATCAAAACACTGGATTAAGTTTCGGTATGAAGTGGGCACCTTGGACCTGACTCTTGCCCGCAACTTCCGCGCCTGGACGGGAGAGCCCTCTGTGCCCCCTTGACAAATGTAATGGGTTCGTTGAACGGGTTTCGGAGAAAACCAGTTCTGGATTTATTTTTAAAGTGGGTTTCTAACATACATTGCTGTATCATAAATAGAGAGAAAATATTGTGGGTCACTATGATAATGCATGACACTGAATGTAGACTGTATCCCTGGAAGAACTCGATTGATGATACGGGCGTATACAAATAAAAGAGCTGCATGAATTTACGATTTTGTATCTTGCAGGTCTACGAGTATTTCATTTTTATAATTAGGGATATTCATTTAACAATTTCTTACAAGTGCATGAGATTTGAGTATCTCCATCTTCGAGTCATCTTTTGATCTTGCGTCTCATCGAAAGATTAGAAGAAGCTGTGCAATTTCAAGAATCTAGGCTATTTCTAAAAATTTAGGCCATAATGAGGATTAATGAATGTGGTATAAAATGAGTGAATGAGATTTGATTAAAAAAAAAAACTTTGCTTTGTAGGAAATACTGTATGTCCATTCATATGTTTTTCATATTTTCTGTTATAATATCTGTAAAGCCATTGTCTTTTCTTTCTGTTGGAAATGAAATAAATATGAATTTGAATTTGAATATGACATTAGTCTATTCGTATATATATAATTTTTTACACGATCCATGGTGTAATAAATATTGTGGACTTTGTGTATTCTAATTTATTAACAAAAGCCCCTCTTAGAAAGAAACACACATTTAGTTACCTTTTGTATGATCTCTTTTCATAATATTCAATTTTTTTCCCTTTCCCCTCTTATCTCTCTCTCTCTCTCTCTCCCCTCCCTCTATAATTTTGAATTTCACTCATTTTTAATTTTTTTTTTACACAATCCATTGTGTAATAAATATTGTGGACTCTCTGTATTCTAATTCATTAACAAAAGCCCCTCTTGAAAAAAAAAAAAACACACACAAAAAAAAAACACCACACATTTAGTTACTTTTTGTATGATCTCTTTTCATAATATTCAAATTATATTTTCTTTTCCCCTCTTATCTCTCTCTCTCTCTCTCTCTCTCCTTCCTCTATAATTTTGAATTTCACTCATTTCTGTTCTCTTTTACGTCATCTTGTCTCTTGATGCATTTTTTCTCGTTAAACAATTTTCTATTTTACTATATATTTCTCAAACTTCTTCTCTTCTTGATATACCATGATTTTGTTAGTGCTAACAATGTGCATTGTTTCATCCCAGGCAATGCGTTTTGCATGAAATATTATTTTTCATCCCAAAATAGATATTGTTTTAACAATGCCAACTTTGCAGAAGCAGACATCCAATAAAATGCCTAAATTAGAGTAAGAACATCTTTTTGAAATCAATGGTCATTTCTTTAAAAGGACGATCGTGATATAAATGACATAAACATAGATCACTCATTTGTCGAAAAATAACCCTTTTTTACACCCCAAGGATGAGTCTGTAGAGTGAAAGTTTTATTTATGAATTAGGATTACTCTACAAGGGGCTTGAAGGGTTTCAACTAAGATTTTTCGTTTTTTTCTTTTAACTCGAATGAAAAAAAAATCTATTTTTCTTATCAACGAATAAATAAGACATGAAATTAAATGATTTGTACATAACTAAGTGACAACAAAAATGGAAACTGCATAGAAGAAAATAGCAAAAACGATTAGCTTCTATAAAAATATTGATAAGAAGAAATGAGACAATACATCGATAGCTTATATCAAATCAAATAATTACAAGAAAGCCTTACGCGATTTCATAATTTGATGTTATGATGTAGTTCTTAGTCCGTCTATTCCTATTTATTTGTTTGATTTTTTAAAAAAGAACTACAAATCTAATATTACCATGCAAGAATAAAATGCTGCGAATAAAACAGCAATCTTATAGTAAGATAATACACTGAAAAAACCAGGGGGTTAATTCAACACCATCTCGTTATCTATATTGGGCTACACCAGATAAGTGTTAAAACAACACCAGTTTCGAATCAAACTGGGGTTGTTTTAACACTAACTGGTGTTGCTTTGATACTTATCTGGTGTAGCCCAACATCAAACTGGTTTTGTTCTAACACTTTTCTGGTGTAGCCCATGCAATATTGATAACGAGATGGTGTTCAGTTAACACCGTGGTTTTTGCAGTGTACGATCTGACGCAAAGACTTTCGAGAAATCAACTCAAGGGCAATTTCAGTACCTTATTATTTCATTTCATTTCATCTATTTTCATATTTCTCAGGTTACATTTACATTTCAAAATTAGAGTACAAGTTTATGTTTGTGATGAAATAACAATCAAGGATACATACACAAATAACATAAAGGTAAGTGGTCAATATATAGAGTACTGATTTGACTGAGAGAAATATGATGCATGGGACCTACATGAAAGCAAGCTTGTACAGCTTTAAGCCCGGTGAAATAGATTGTGGTAATGAATGGAGAACGGATATGAATAATGACCAATCCAAATAAATCAGAAAATAAAAAGGGAAAGAAAAGAGAAAATATGCAGTGGTGTTGTTTATATTTTCTTTCCTTTTCTAACAATGTAGACAAAACAGTACTAAAATTATTGTACAATGGGTGCTCAGCTAGTAAACGAACATTACGGATGATAAAAAAATGACTACATCTGTACATACATATATACATACATACATATAAATAACGAAAGGAACAAGCGGATTGTGTCAGCCGTCGCACTCTCGGATCCAAAAAAGTAAGGATGATTTGTATATTTTTTTTCAGAAGTATTTCCGAGAGCATGAGAGCATTATGAGAGCATTATGATTGTGTCCCATATAAATCATATTCGGTTTACACAAGATGTCATTGTATGTTCACACACAGGACTATAGAACTTGCCTGAGTTGATTTTTCGAAAGTCTCTGATATTATAAGAACCATATGATTTTTAGCATGATTTATAATCCCCAATATTAACGTAATACGATTTGAAAATGAATATTAGGGCGATAAAAAAGATTCTGTATTCATGTATTCTTTGTATAATTTTTGCTTATTTTTATCACACCTACGTCTGACGTAATTTACGTTATTGTTTATCTAATCACCATTGTCATTATCGTTATTCTTTTATTGTGTTAATATAGGTTATCATATTGCTTGTAAAATTGCAAAAGAAAATTAAGCCGAAATAAAAAAATATGAATTAGATTAAATCACATTAGTTACATCCATTACATACTCATGATGGTAGATCTATACAGATAAAAATTCACATTTTGGCATAATCTTTGGAAATTACTGTCTATATACAATGAACGAAGTTGTTAAATTCTGGATATGAAAGTTATTGGGTAATTATTGTCTCAATCATGCTGCTGTCGGCAGAGACTAAATTGGTTTCAATTCCATGATAATCAGGATAACAATATTCCGTTCAGATTAGTACGAAATACATTGTGCATACGTAAAGTTTGTGATTCCTGTGATATTATATTATCGATTTGAATGTTCTATCCTCTCAGAAGACCGGTTGAAATACACTGACTCTCAATATAGAATTTGCCTAATAATTATGCTAAAAATGTCAAGAAAAGTTATAACACAGTCAAAACTTACCAACTTGTAAAAGGATGTAGCTTTAAGTTGTCGTTTTTTTTAAAAACAATTTTATAAAATTCTACTTTCATTCACGTACCGTAAATGCACCTGAGTTTATAATTTTATATTTTTAAGTTATACCTTTTTAATTTGTATTTCTCGTACTCCAAAAAGGGGTCGACAAATACAAAGATAAATGCTCAAATTCAATGTATTGATTTTAGATAGAACGAAATATCATTATACGGATTATTATGGACTCCAGACCCAAGAATCCTACGGCAGTTTACGTTGGGTGGGCGTAATTCAAATCTTATAACCATATTTTAACCAATTTGATAACAAAAGTTTGAAGAGATTTTATTCGAAGTGGATAAAAATCGATTTTGAAATTGAGTTTGAACCTTAAATGAAGTGATAAGAGGGCAATGAAAAAGTACGATTGAAATAGAGAAAAAATGATTGTGAATTAAAAAAGTACAAATGAAATATAATGAGTGAGCGCTTTGATCAGATACTTATTGAAAAGCCGTGTATAGTCAATACAAAATATTATTGTTGTGATGGATAAAAGAGAAACAAACCAAGAAGTAAAGTAAGGAAGTGAATTGGATATTATAAATAGAGACGAATGAGTATGATGACGAAAAGGAATAGGAGTATAATTTGAAGCAGAGAAATGAAAACGAAATGAAAATGAAAATTATACACGAGTGAAATATGTAGTATAAAATAATAAACAAATCGAAGCAAGGATGAAACTGAAAATATATGTGTGTACAACAACTCAAAGTAAAGAATATAATGTTACAAATTAATGCAGTTCACGGAGTTCCTGTAAATGTGATTAAATTCATTATCTTGGCATTGAAATAACTATAGAGTCACTGTGATTGCTGTCATCAAATAAATATGTCACTCTAGTTAATAATCTCTATCAGAGATACTTTATAGCTACAGTCTTCCTTCTGTCATCAAGCAAAATCGTTGCAAGAGGGGGGGGGGATTATTAACTATTATTATTATCATATAACAATAATAATTAAAGTACTACATATGACTTGTGAAGAACACAGTCCGATTGAAAAAAAAAATCACGAAAAAGACCAAGAAAAGCATCAACAGAGGAACGCCATTTGAAACCAAACATTTATACATTTAGAATGATAAATCATCTCTCCTATCATTATACAGAGAACATGCAGCCCATTACTTTTTATCTTACAATTTTAGTCTAAAAGATATAACTTTTCCTTATAGCAAAATTATAATTGTGCAAGCATACAACCTTACTTTCATTAAAATGTTCTTTTACTATATTATACAAAAAATTACGATACATCGGGTTATTTGTGTGAATGCAACAATAAATACATCCGACATAATTATTTCTGCTTACTTTATGTTATATTACAAGAGACCAACTTAACGTATAGGAATGAAATTAATTAGTAGTAGGATAGAGCCTAAAGGAAAAAAGGTACGCTGATACACATGCATAGATTTATGTTACGGCTTGAAAAGATGTGGTAACGAACAGTGGAATAAATAAAAAACAAAAAACAAAACAAAACAAAACAAAACAAAAAAAAGATTCAACATATTCAAGAGGATGATACGGAAACATTAAAACTGTTTGCTATAATAATTATTTTAAGACAAGAGTTGTGAAAAAAAACAACAACACAAGTGCTTGTTTTATATAGAAGAAAAGCTATCTCAATCGTTGGCGATGTAATTCTTCTTTTGTAGCACTTTACTATTAGAAAAAGTAACCTGCATAAATTCTTACATAGCCTTTTTAAAATTTTTTATTTACCGCAATAAAGGATGTTTATTTTGTTGTAATCCATTTAGCCAAAATCTATGTGATGTTCAAATGGTCATGAAAAAGTCTGTATACTCGCTAATTTTTTATTTTAATTTGTGGATATTTTGGGTGAATGTATTGTGGACTATCTTCTTTTTCTGATTATGATGTCAATTCATAAATCATATTTAAGTTTATAATGTATGTGATCACTACAGGTTTCATGGCAAGAAAGGCAAAAATGTGTGGCTCTAACACGACTTAAACTTAATTTATATACCATTGTTTGAAAGAAAAACGGACCTTTTGTTTGATACAGAAAAACGGACCTATTCTTGTTGGAAATTCCTATCAAAAGTGAACAAGCGTTGGTTGTTTTTTCTGAGGAAAAGAAAACATTTGGAGCGAGAAAACAGAGAAAAGAAACCACAATATAAAAAAGATTCCCAAAATATAAAACTCTAATTTGGCGTTACTCACATTGCGTGCCAGGTCCGTCCGTGCGACGTCCCACCGCTGACTTGGCTGCAGCCCAGCCGAAGCTACGGGCCTGATCGTGCTGTTGACCCGCACTGGTTAGTTGCCCCACGCTGCTTTACTGCACAGGCGTAAAACGGGGGTTACTGCAGAACGTGACCAAATTCGCATTGGGCAAATCAAACGAATTTCCTTCGAAAACCACCGAAATCGTCTTCAACTTTGTCCCACTTCTACTCCTTAATATTTCAAGAATGTATTAAGTGACCCTAGCTCTACTCCTTCCATTAGCGTATAACCTGGAAGTAGGTCCAATTGAGTTTGAATTTCCAACCCCTAAACATCTTTTTTCCCCCTTTCATTTTTTATGGCATTCGTATGATTTCCAGGGTTATTGTCCTGCAAAACACAACACTGGAGTATTTGTCGCTTTAGGCAAACCCTTGACTTCGGAAGGAGAAAGTGCAAATACTTTGATCAGGTTCATAATCATAAAACCTGACTTATTATAATAATGTAAATGCCTGTATATGATATCTATAAAGAAACTTGATCTTGATGAATTGGGTTTCGCTCTTTCATGCCCGTCTATAATACGGGCTGGCTCTTGTTGGGCGTTTGTCTGCCAATGCATGGTGGATTTGTAGGAGGGGGGGGGGGGGGGGAACAGACCAGCGCCTTCTTAAAAAAAAAAAAAAAACCAATTCTCATACCTTAGGTACTCAGAAGAAACATGTGACCTCTAATATCGTTTCTTGTGCCCATTTCAAAATTTAGGTCGAAAAGGCACCTGAAAAGGTGATTAAAAAAAAAAAAAACAAAAAAAAAAAAACATTTGGTTGTCAGGGAATTGAGTACTGTAAAACTAGAAATTTTCGCGACATAAAATTTTTGTGAATCTTTAATGACAGCCAATTTTGCAGCAAGAAATTTTCGCGACTTGCAATAATTTTATGTTGTTTCAATTGTGATTTGATTACTTTGCGACATGAAACTTTTGCGAATCTCGACCACTCGCGAAATTCGCGAAAGTTTTATGCACGCGAAAATTTCTGGCTTTACATGCAGTAAACTACTATCCTAAAATGGTGATAACCTTTTTTCTCTCTTCAAATAGGGCCCCTTCCCCTCTTTTTACAGAATTCTAAATCCGCCTCCTGGCTAAACATGCATGGCGAGGAGAGAATAATTTCGGGATATGAAGGGCTAAAGAACACAAAAGTTTAATATATTCACGTATGCTACCCTGGGGGTGCAAGAAAGCCCCCATTGATGTTAATTTCAACTTCCAGACTATAACTCAGTAGGATGCAGAAAGCAGACAGAACGAATGGTTTTCATCAAAAGCAATGCAAACTACATAACATACAACGTTCGTTGCTTTTATTCGGTTTGTTCGTGTTGCGTTACTTTTATTCATCTGAATAATTTGCAAAACAAATCAATTCCTTGAAGAATTAAGAATTTGTAAAAGAAAAAAAAAGAAAAAAAAAAAAGAGAGAACAAAATATTGACAAAAGTTTAACACATTGATCATTTTAATATTGGAGCTATACGATGAAATATTCATCTGGAATGAGTGAGAAATAAAATGTTTTGTCTGAAAAAAAAGTAATATGTAGAACATCGTGGCATTTCCCACAACTAAAAACAGCATTAAAAAAAAAAACAAAAAAACAAAACACACACACACACGTGGAACCAAACAAACAAAAACAGGGAACTGCAAAAAAAAAAAAAAAAAAAAAAAAGTGTATTAATTTTTAACACACTTAATGATAATCCTTGACTTCCTCCTTTTATTTTGTCATTCTTTTCTAATTCTTTCTCATGTTTTCTTATGAGGGGTGTTACTTTCAAGCCTTAGGCTTATGACTAACCCCTTCCATGCGATGCCTGTTTCATTATTTTGATGATATGTTATTTTGTATTTGATGCATGGAAAAATAAAATCAATCAATAAAAGAAAAAAATTAAGATCATCTCTCATATACATGTTACAATGTCAAAGACCGTTTTTTTTTTTTTTTTTTTTTTTTAATTCTTTCGGGAATCTACAAATACAAGCCTAGCTTTTCACTAGCTTCCCTCATATTTCACGCCAAATTTGTTTGTCTTATCCCAACTTTAAAATGAAATGATGGAATATTGATATGTGTCTCTGTATGTCCACTTGCATTATTTTCTTTTGTTTAAAATATTGAATATGTTTTCTTATAATATTGTAATAATGCACTCATGGTCATTTTTTTAATGTTCCATTAATTTGATATGAAATATGAAATAAGGTGAAACTGAAAACTGAAAACTGAAACTGAAACTGTTTTGTTAGAAAAAAATCACATGCATTTGCAACAGTTTATTGACGATCTATGCACGATTCAATCACCCTAATTTTGTACACGTAATCAAATAAAAAAAAATTTAAGCGATATGGCAACAACTATATTTTGTAGATTAAAAACACAATGAAGACCCTGTAACCAGTTCACAAGTTTCATCAACAAACACAAGGAAAAAAAATAGCTTAACCCATTGACTACTGGATTCTCTAATTCCCATAGGCTTGATACAGTGACCACCCGGTTCCAGTAGGAAAATGGCTTAAAATCAATCTGCAAAGATCAGAACTAGAAGGGGTTAACTGAATTTAGGGAGTTAGCGATATTTGGCCGAATACATAAAACTAGGAAAACCTATTATAGGAATTGCTCTTTCGATAGACTTTTGTTTATATATATTTTCTCATATTTGAAAATGTGAACAGAAGCCCATGCAGGAAAGGCAATGCCACAGTTTAAATAATGTATTCAGCTCATCATATATATATATATATATATATATATATATATATATATATATATATATATATATATATTTATGTATGTCTTGTTCTTGTTCTTTTTCATTATTGAAGGGCAACTTACAATGCTGATTTTTAAAATGATTATTATCATTATTTTTTCATTAAGGTGACTCTGAAACAGAAGTAGCACTAGTACTCTACTAACTGCATTCAGCGCCTTTTTGGCAATGTTGTTATTACAAGAATTGTAGAATGAGTTAACGCTGATCTGGTCCGTATAGTAAACTTTATGTTTGGAAAAGACATTTATTAGGACAGAGAATTAGAGGTGGAATTAAAAAAGCAACGATTACGCTTCAAGTTGAATGAAACTAACTTTCGGAGAGCATATTCGAAAAAAAGATTCATATTTTCATATCGCAGTCTACTTTACCGTTCAACTTTTTCAACTAAAAATTTGGAGATTACGACCAATAAGATAATATGAGAAGAAAAAAAAAGAAGAGGGAATTTTCACAGTTTTCACTCCCCCGGGAGTCAGTAATCACTTGTTTAGGAGTGAATATCGAGTGACTATCGAGTGCTCTCTAAGAGGAAAAGTGTGGAGTTTCGCTCTATTTTCACTCTATTTTCATTCCCCCGGGAGTGACGTTGGTGATCACTCGATTTTTTTTTTTAGAGAGAGCACATTACAAATATAAGTAGTTGACTAATATATGCATATGATACAAATTATCAGGAGCACTTTATAAGTAGGTCATAAAACTATTCGCAAGAAACCATGAATAAAGAGAAGAAAATGCCCCCAAATGATATAAAAATGCTGGTGTTTCATTGTTTTCTAAAGCAAAGCTTGAAAAGTGTTAGTGCAATCATTTACAAAGTCTGACCGTTTAATTTTGCATTTGACTTTAGCAGTTTTACATAGGTTTGGTAAAAGTGATAAAAGAGAGGCATATTTGACAAAATATAAATGCAAAATTTACAAGAAGATTGATTGTATCAGAGGAGGACATAATGTTTATTGGACGATCGAGGTCTCACCCAGATCATGTCGATTACGATATCGCCTCCCACTGAGATCGAAGAAATTCAAAATGAAGCTATGTCAGTCAAGAGCACGTTCGTTTGACACGCATTAAAGCCCCTAATTCAGAGAGTTTGATAAATAAATTACTTTTCCTATTGTCTATCACTGCAAGATATGGGTGTCTGGTTTGTTTTTCGTGAATATATTTCACGATGAACTGTTAATAATTATTCAAGGGCTAAACATAATCTTATGAGAAAACAAAGAAACAAAGAAACAAAAACAACAACAACACAATTATAAAGACTCCCACATCAAAATCTCATTCTATTAGAATATTGACCTATTTTCATCTTCGGCCCAGGGACTTCAGCAGTGAAAGTTTCAAATTAAATACTGTTGGTCCCGCAGATTTTTTCTCCGCCAAGTGAAAGGGGGAAAAAAGGAAGAAAGATTACAGAAACGGGTTTGGAAGAGAGCAAATGTGTCGGCCCATTTTCTATTTTTTATTTATTTTATCATTATTATTATTATTTTTTTTTTTTTTTTTGGGGGGGGAGGGTATATTATTTTCTAAATTAATTTTTTATTTCCACATGTGGGGTGGATTACCCTTTTAACTTCAGGTGGTTTTCAAAGGGGTTCCCTTAGTAAACGAACGTATAAAATACCGAAACCATAAAACCATAAACTAACTCTTATTTCGATCGTATTTCACTCGATGGTTATTGTTCATTAAGTTGTATCTTTCCTTGAATCTTTGATATTTTTACGCCATGACGTTTTAAACGTTCTGTACGTCCTATCCGGGAAATTCATCTTTGTTACATTTCCCTGGTCCTACAATGCGCTGCCTGCGATTGTTTGACACAGTCATGCTCCAGCGACAATTTCTCCTTGGTCAATATCCTTCGCAAAACGAATTCCTAACTTAAACCCTGGACCAAACACCAACCTTAATTCTTACCCTAACCCTAACCCTAACCCTAATCATACCCTAAAATCAATTTGCAACCCCCATTTTAATTCTATATTAAAGTTTTGACGAAATATAGATAAAGCCCTGTGCTTTTTTTTTTTTTTTTTTTGGTCGCCTCCCCGGAAGAGTGTAGGAGCAGGGAAATGTAAATACATTTCCCTGGTTGGAGCGTAACTGCAATCATTTGGTTTCTATAGATGGCGCTATAACTATATGAGCCTTGAACCACAGAGAGGTATCGTATTGTGACGAGCAAAGTTGTCGGAAGATATTGTAGGGCGGCGTAAGAAAGATATGTACCATTGCTTGAACCCTTTCTTCGAGGTCAATGACCATCATCATTATTATCACTTGCGAATCAGTCTCACTAGACTGTTAAGAAATCAGACTCATTGTATATTCTGTTTGGAGCTAGAAGGACGGAAGGTGTGTTTTAACGCCTGTCTGGCTCCAAACAGACGGTATGTCATTTTCATTACATACCGTGTTCATAATAGTTGTTGAAATGAAGAAGTCCACGAATTAGTATAATTAGCAAGGAAATGATGAAACGATAAATGATCAAACTCATTGTATGCCATTTTCATGATATACCGTGTTCATAACACTAATGTTATTGAAATGAAGAAATCCATGAATTAATGTAATTGCCAACAAAATGATGTCATAAATTTTGGTTAGTTTGAGTTATCTAAGTATATCGTAGAAGGTAAAGAAATTTTGAAAAATACTGTAGAAAATTGAAACAAATACTGAATCCGTACAAGAACCAAATGTTCCGATTATCGATCACAGGGCTTGATCGGAAAATGAAAATCGTTATGGAGGTGCCGTGGTCCAGTGGTTTAAGGCGCTTGACTGGAGATGCGAGGATCGGGCGTTCGATCCCCGGCACGGCACTTATGCCCTTGAGCAAGGCATTTTATCTACATTGCTCTTTTATCGTACATCAAATAAATGAAATGCTAAAGGCATATTGATACCAGCGTGTGCATGTGTGTTATCAAAAAAAAAAAAAAAAAAAAAAAAAAAAAGTTAAGAAAAATATCCAACATAGCAACACCGTGCGCTCAAGATACTTGCACCAAAAAGTAACAGTGTGGGATATAAGAGAAAGAGAGAGAGAGAGAGAGAGTAGGAAAGAGAGGAATGAAAAGTAATGAAATTTACAACAAACTTTTTATTTCATAAGTATACATAATTCCGTTTTATTTTTTGTGAGAGTAATTCTTCTTTTTTTTTTTAAATTCGTCCCCAGAACTAAAATTATCATTACGAATCACGAAAGCTATAATATGATTCATACTGTTTCATTGAACATACTATGAGTGCTTGCTTCCTTGAAATAAGGTTAAATCTTCATGGCAATAGCTCTTAACTTGCTCATATCACAAATGATATATGGATTTGTCATAAAATGTATTAATCGCAGCCAGAGTGGTACAAGGAGAGTCCTGTCTGGGACTGGTTGAGCGCCACCTTTTGGCGAGAATAGATCATGAATGAGAGTGGACAATCGAGAGATCTCTGAACGTCTTTCACTCTTTGTACGAAATAAATACCAACAATGATGTGTGTGAGAAAGAGTGAAAAAGTGAGAGCAAGGAAAGACAGAGATAAAGAGAGAGAGAGAGAGAGAGAGAGAGAGAGAGAGAGAGAGAGAGAGGGGGGGGGGGGGGGGGGGGGGGGAGGCGTCAGTACAAATTAGGCCACAAATGAAATCTTGAAGAAAATATAATGGCGATGATACGAATTATATATTGAAATCAACCATGAAGCCTCGAATCAATTTTTACATACTTTTCTACTCTAAGCCTTAAAAAGAAAGAAAGAATTAATGGCAGTAAAACCGCATCCTAATGTCTACTATAATTACAGTCCTCGAAAAATCATCAACTCATTGATGATTTGCAACTCAAATGATTTGCAAATGATTTGCAACTCAAATGATTTGCAACTCATGTCAAATCATCAACTCATTGATGATTTGACATTTGCAATGTCGCCATCTATTGCCTAATACATTACAATGCAGACCAGACATTATTCGGGAAGCCTGGATTCTGTCTGACAGCGTTAGATTGTTATTTAGTTATTCGGTAACCAACGTCTGACTGATTGCATAGAAAATGAAATCATATGTATATAAAAGTTTGCTGAGAACTAGAGGGATACAGACACTATAACTTCCATCAATAAACAATGAGTCCACGCCCTCCTGGCCTCTCCACAAAGTTCTCCATATATTTTCATGCAAGATGACTATAATGACTAAATACATGGAGCCGAATATTATTGTCTAAATACATCCATGTTTTGATGTTTTAAAACAAAATTTGATACATCTTAACGTATCACTTTACATAACAAAATTCGGACGCAACATTATTACATCCGATGAAACAATCGGCAGTATTTTATCGATATATACTGTTATTAAAATTAAAAACAAACAAACGTTACTAGGAAAGAAAAGAATAAAAAGTGAAGAGGGAGAGAGAAAGAAAGAGAGCGAGAGAGAGGGAGAGAGAGAGAGAGAGAGAGAGAGAGAGGGGGGGGGGGGGAGGGAATGTCAGAAAAAGACGTATGCTCATTTGCACATAAAATTAGGGAGGCCCATGCCCATGTCCTGCCCCTCAATTATTAGACTCACGCTACGCCACCGGAAACAGAACAGAAATGATGAACTTATGAAAATGTTTGGAAAAAGAGAATAGAGATGGATGCAAAACCTCACGCAACCAGGGGATGGATAAAGCCCTTCGAAAAACTACAGTTCTCTGAAAACATCCATTATAACGATACGTAAACTCCAACAGACCACATTGGCGTAGATACGGGTGGGGGTACGGGGCAAATCCCCCCAATGAAATGGCGAGAGAAAAGAAAAGGAAGGGAAAAAGAGAGAGAATACGAGAGCATGAAAAGAAAACGATAGGACCCCCACACTCTCTCCCCTAATTGACTCATAATTATTTCACCTACCTAGTAAGATCGGTGCCCCCTTATTGGCAGTGCCCCCCTCAATGGCCGGACCCACGGTACACCACTATTAGGCTCTGCTCATAATCATGTACCCAGGTATCTAGCTTATTAAAAGTTGGCCTATTTTAATCTCCCAATCAAATATAATTTTTTTTATCGCTAGCTCATCACTTATGATCATGATAATCTAAACTCATTCCGAAACAGCAATGACAAACGACTCGATATGTCTCTCCGTCACAATACCAGAAAAATATTTGCTCCACTTCTTTCTTTTGTCCTCGAAAAGAATGGGGGAAATATGGAATAAGGAATCTACCTGACAGCTTCAAATTATTATTTATATTTTTTTGCTCTTTCACGCTCTACTTCGCTCCGTACAATAGTAATGCCTTTTTGATTGAAGACATGACATGACTTACGATGTATAGACTAGTGATGTGTTAAATCATTCATTTTGCTCATTTTTCCAAACCCGCGCTTGTTGATTAGCTGATTCATTCATTATCTTTATGCCGCCGTGCAAACGCAAGCAGAAGCAGACGAATTATTTTAAAGGTATTTTTGTACAGCAGGTAAAATAAAAGAAAGAAAATGGGCGACTGAGTGGTGCAATTTCGCAGTAGATTATTATACCAAAATGTACAAACATAACAAAAAAAGGAAAAATGATGTAACCTGGAAAAGAAATAAGAAAGGAAGAGACGGATGATATAATGCCACTAAGAAATTAGATATACAGAAGTGATGCAAGACAAAAATATTATATTAACCATGTAAAGGGTACAAAGGAATAGAGATCAATTTTGTCGCAAACGTGTTTCTCAGTCATTATGAACAATGATCATTAATTCCTGAGGAGAGGTTTTTTGAAGGGGCGTAGATAATTTTGAATGGGGACCAAAATTGCAGACAATTTTCAGACAAAAAACAACAACAACGGAATAAAACAGTTTTCAGTTTTTTCAAGTTTATTGACAGGAGTAATAAAAGATAATTATTCCGACAAGACTTAGCCAAAAAGAATTTAAGGTTGCCGATAGAAATTTTGAAGGAGGGGGGGGGGTGCCAATTGATCCCCCTTCTGGCGATGTCTCATTTGGTGAACATCATTTCCTTTCATGATAACTATGAACTGTTAACGATGGATTATCAACAGACCTATGTAAATTTATAATAGCCTTTACATCCCCTTTTCTAAATCTCCCCCCTCTCTCTATCATATTCTTCCCGCATGTCACTGGCACTTTCTTTTATCGAACCTCTCTCTCTTTCTCATACTCTTTCTTTCTCTCTCTCTCTCTTCTCCCCTCTCTCTCTCTCTATCCTATTCTTCCCGCCTCTTATTACGAACTTGTCTCTCTCTCTCTTTCTCTCTCTCTTCTCTCCCCTCTCTCTTTCTCTCTATCCTATTATTTTCGCCTCTCATTGCCGCTTTCTTTTATTAAACCTCTATCTCTCTCTTTCCATCTATCCTATTCTTCTCGCCTCTCATTGCCAATTTCTTTTGTTGAACTCTCTCTCTCTCTCTCTCTCTCTCTCCTTCTCTCTGTCCTATTCTTCCGGACTCTCATTGCCAATTTCTTTTATTGAACTCCCCCTCTCTCTCTCTCTCTCCTTCTCTCTATCCTCTTCTTCTCGCCTCTCATTGCCACTTTCTTTTATTGAACCTCTCTCTCTCTCTCTCTCTCCCTTTCTCTCTATCTTACTCTTCCCGGCTCTCATTGCCACTTTCTTTTATTGAACCCCTCTCTCTCTCTCTCTCCCTTTCTCTCTTTCTCTCTATCTTACTCTTCCCGGCTCTCATTGCCACTTTCTTTTATTGAACCCCCCTCTCCTCTCTCTCTCTCTCCCTTTCTCTCTTTCTCTCTATCTTACTCTTCCCGGCTCTCATTGCCACTTTCTTTTATTGACCCCCCCCCCCCCCAATCCATCTCTCTCTCCATCCACCTGTTCCGGCTCTCTTGTCCTCTCTCTCATTCTCATTCTTTCTTACTTTCACCCTCTATCTCCCACACTCTCTCTTTCACCAAAACTTAAGCTCAGACGAGACTCTTGATAATTATGATGAAGTGCTATAAATAAACAAGATGCTCTAACCAAGTTTTGACACGTTCGAGTATTACCCGGCACAACTTTTGATGCTACTTTCTGTAAATGATTAGATTTCAATGAATAAAATAAATACCGAATTACTCCACTTCAGCTCTAGGATGACAAGCAACTTTCAGTGGTTTGCGTTTCCTCTCTCATTTTCTCTTTCTGGCTGTGATACACATGCAGGCCGTATCCATATATAGACATTCGAACTTTGTTGAGGGGGGGGGGGGAGGGCAAAACTGATCCCTATTCCTATTTCCACTGGCGTATCCAAAATTCTTTGAGGTAAATATCTCCAAAATATTGACAGTGAAACCACCCCCCAAAAAACACAAAACAAAACAAAAGACAGACATAAAAACAAACAAACAAACTTCCCCTTTCTCTCCTTTCCCCCTTTTCATGCTTTTGGGGGCAAATCATGGGGGGGGGGGAGGGGGTCGGCCCCATTCCCTTGGAAACTTCGTACCAGTGCGCGATTAAAATGACGACGAAATCACAAACACGAGTTATGCCTACAGAACTGTCTCTCACGCAGAGTGCCTGTCTGTCTGTCTGTCTGTACATCTAGCTCTCTTAAATTTGTCTTATTTCCTTCATATTTTCATTTTTTCCGACACCGGAAGGTTTACTGCAATTTGCCAAGATGAGGATATCATTTAACTGCTTATAGAATTCGAACGTAATGTACCACTGTGCTTATTGTTTCAACGTGCTATATAACACATCCACGTACAGCATGAATTTAGTTTTGCAGGCCTATATATAGCGAGAAGGAAATTCATCATGGGCGTATGAAACAAGGAGCTAGAGGGCGGGGCTGCGGCCCCAAAAACTTCAAAATATAGCAATATTCGAGCAACCGTCGCCTCCTTTTTGTAATGATAATTATGAAGAGGCTCTCCTTCATCTCGAAAGTTCACTGAGCACTAACCTGCTTGCCTTATTTTTGCCAAGAAGGAAAAGGTGGTTATGTATAGTACAAGGATTGGTGTATACTTTGTGGTTTAGTAATCATAAAAATGATAAGAAATGAACTCAGTCTTGCCAACAATCACCTGCACTGCACTTTGAAGTGTGTATATGGGACTACACACACATACGGCACGAAAGTTTGGTCCAAGGGTTTCAGCTATTTTCTGTCTTATTTCGAATATGAGGGCTTATTTTAAGAGCGATCCTTTTCAGGAGATATTTCTACTCTGATATTCTTCCAAACAAACATGAAAACCAATGAGGAAGCTCAAAACCCTTTTTTTTCCTCAATTTCAGAACATGAGCTTCTCTTTAAACTCAGACACTTGATATGATAAAGTGCTATAAATAACCAATGTCCAGTCTCCAAGTTGGACATGTTCGAGTATTATTCAGCGACTTATGATGATACTAGTGTAAATGATTTAATTTCAATGAAAAAAGTCAGATAGAATCAGTCCACTCAGCCAAGATGCCAATCGACCTTTAACGGTTAAAGTATTTCCTTTCTCAATTTCTTTTTCTGTCAGTGATATACACAGGCCGTTTCCATACAGACAATTCAACTTTGTAGTGGGAGGGGCGGAATCAAAATTTGGGTGGATGTTCCCTTTTCCACAGGCGTATCCAGGATTGTCTGACCGGGGAGATGGGGAGGGGGTACATGTCTCCAAAATACTGATCGTGAGGCAAAAGAGAAATTAGGGGGGGGGGGGGCAATTTTAAAAAAGCGTTCGACGTGTCGCATAAATCTCTGACGAAACGTCCCCCCTGTGCTTCCCCCTTTCCCCCTTTTTGGCAAACCATAGGTAGAAGGGGCAATTACCTTAGCCCCCAAAACGATGTAACCAGAACTACGGAATATGCCTGTATAGATCTGTCGCTCTGCACTGCCAGTCTGTCTGTACCTCTCTCTTATGTTTCTCGTATATCTTCTCACACTTTCATTATTCATTTCCGACACCGGAAGGTTTAATGCACTTTGGCAAGATGAGGATATTATTTCACCTCTCAGAGAAAGTAAATGTATCCTTTATTCAACATGCTATTCAACTACCATGAAGACTGAATTGAGTTTTGCAGGCCTATACAATGTGTGTGTATATATATATATATATATATATATATATATATATATATATATATATATATATATATATATATATATATATATATATACGAGAAATAAGTCAAACCTGTATATAAAGTCCGCTCAAGGGGGAAAAAACTGTATTTATGGTAGATGGTCTTAATGCATGGGTTATTTTTAATACACGTTTCAATTAAAAGCACTGTTCAAGAAAAAAAGTGGCCTCTATACAGGGGTAATTGTAATAGACAGGTGGTCTTTCTATAAAGGCGGTCACTAAAGCAGGCGTTACTGTATTTGCTGTGAAATCTGAATCTGCTTACGAGAGAACCAAAACCTATTACCACGTTCACCTTTTGCAGAAGCAGAAAAATATGAAAAACATATCACTGAAAGTATGAAGTAATTCGGACAAATGTTAAGAAAGTAAAAAAAAATGGAACTTTAAATTTCTATAGTCATAATGTGAAATGTTATGTATACATGCACTACGCCTCTATCGAAAATAACACTTAATACTAATAAAGAAACAGGCATATTTTCACCTGTTTGCCCACAATCATGCTTTTTTTGCTGTTAGGTTATTGATTTGTTTAAAATAAGAATTTATAAGTGACTAAATCAAAAGACAAAAAGGAAAAAAAAAAGCAAAACAAAAAAATAAAACAAGAAACAAAACAAGACAAAACAAGAAAAAACAAAACGAAACACACACACGCAAAATAAAAACTACAAAACAAAACAATAAAATCCAACAATTTCAGCTCGCCTTTATTGTCGTTCATTTCGTATACTCGTCTTTAGCTATGGAATCTCAAGTTATGGGGTAATTTGTACTTTTTGTCATTTCATCCAGAAGTCCTGTCTGAAATAACAGCCAGCTAATCAAGGTTTTTGCTGTTTTGATCTAAACAGAATGTCTCTTATATTTGAACATGATATCATGGTGGTTTCAAAGTCTAAAGGAGCTGAAATACTACAAATAACCACTTCTTGAATGCCAACACGCTACACGCAATGTGAATTGGCGGATCGGGGTGGGGGTGGGGGTGGCGAAATGACCTTGGCCCCTAAATTAAAAAAGAACCTGAAAGGTCTTTGCAGTTCTAAAATCCGAGTTACATGTATGCCGTGGACATCCACCTCCTCCTTAAAGAGGCCGAAATCTTAATTATTCCCCGGGGGAAAAAAAATCTGAAAAATATAATTCCTGGGTAAAAATTTCGGCGATTTCTTTCCCCCTACCACCCCCCCCCCCCCCCCACACACACACACTGAAAGAGTCTGGGGAGGGCAGGCGGGATGCCTGCAGGAAAATAATTTCCAGAAGTTCTTTTTTGTGCTCCCCTTCAGCTAGGGAATGGCCGAGCTGCTCCCGAAATCACGTTTCCTATGAAACTTTTATAAACAGTAATGTCGGGAAATAATGCGCCCCATCATTTTCGACAATCCTGGATCCACCCCTGAATGTGAACACGGTGAAGGTCGATTGTAGTCAAGACACAAGTATTGATATCAGTGGTTGCTCGTATTTATATATACACGCAAAAATGAACACACCTTATTAAAATTGTTACAATAAATATAGTTGGAGATCTTTTGTCTGCTATGGAGCCTCATTATACTTGTGACCTACTCGTATTTTATTTGTTGCTTGTCTTTTTCTTTTTCTTTCTCTCGATTTTCTGGCTCTCCGATTTGGGACTGTTTTTTTTCCCTTCTCTTTTTACCTTCTATCAAAATGAAACTACTTGTCATCCAAATGGACCGAGATATTATAAAAATTAGATTATTTTTCTTTCGAGCAAGCGAAGCGACCGAGTTGCAATTATTCAAAACTGTGAGAAAAAAAAATTATCTTGCCAAGATCACACTTGAACAAATAAAAATTTTGACAAATAACGATAAAGATAACCATAACCCTAAATCGTTCTCATAAATCGGTTGGATGGGACCTGCACAACCGATACTTAAAGTTTTTCTAAAATTCAGTGGACCGATTTAGGAAAGTTTTATCATTATATCTATCGTAACAGTTATCGGTGAATGGGACCGGCCCTCAACGGTGAATATTCCGTGGGTGGCCAGGAAGATTATGGTGGTTCCTCGTCGGCCATTTTGTGTCCATCTTAAGAGGCAGAATAAACCTCCCATCCGTTTACTAGCTAAGTGGTCCCTCGGAGACATTCCAGTAAACCAACATCCAACAAGACCAACAGCACACGAGAACCATCACCGAAGAGACTGACAGCCCATCTGACCGACAATGTCTGTCCAGTGAACCCTCGAAAAAAGTTGTCACAAGGCCCACGAGACGGGGTAACCTCACTAGTCATAAGGACCGCTATTCAGCTATCCATAATGCGTGACTAAATGAATAGCAGTTTTGTATGAATATCGGCCCTTCTAAACAGTGAGCAAACCATAGACAAATTACCTCGCTATTCATAAGGACTTCCATTCATAAGGACCACTATTCATAACTATTTATAAAGACCGCTATTCATAACGCGTGTTAAATGAATGGCAGTTTTCTATGAATAGCGGTCCTTATGAATAGCGAGCAGACCCCCCCCCCCCCCCCCCCCACGAGACCCTCATGTCGGCCTCGTGGGCTGTCTGTCGAGTGAACGCTCTGACAGCTTTTCAGAAGGCAACCTGTTTTGGCCACACAATCCCCATCAGACATATTTGGCCACTACCTTGCCCCTAGAAAAACGAAATGGAAAAAGTCCGACGGAGGAAAATGTCTCTGCCAATTCTCAGTCACTTAGATCGAAGAATTTTTGTGTAGATTATTTTTCCTTATTATCATTCCCTTACAGTGCTGTCCCAGAAAAAAAAAAAACGAAACCGGATTTCATTACAGAAATTTTCTACCATAATTTCCTTGATGAGATATACATGTATGTAAAGCTCTTCTGTCATTTGATGCACAACTTATTATTCATAATTCACGCATGATTGAATTAACACATTTGAAAGTGGTTGTACCAAAGTTTCATTTGCAAGCACGAATTTCACCTTTGAGTGAATCTTTAGGGTAGTAAACGTAATTCATTTTGACAAAAGAAAAACATCACATAAACATTCATAATTGTCCCTTTTATATGACACCCCATGTGTAAAATACGAACGTTATATGCCAGAAAACAATTAAAATTAAAACATGCTCAATTTCTGCCCAAATAAGTTGATAGTAGAGTAAGAAGCCATTCAGCTTTCTCACCCAGCAGCTGACAATAGACTTAATCATGTTAATGCTTGGGTCAATTTACACCAACATGGGGAATAAAAAGGAACGTTGGATATTGGGGTATAAAAAAGGCTGAATATTACGGATACTTAGGGGTTCTCCTGGATGACACGCCTAAAGCTTAAGTCTCACTAGGAGTACGACCGGTTGCCGATTTCCGACAACCACTGGTTAGAAGTTTGAGATCGCAAAGAGGTTTTTCTCAGTCTTTAAAGTGTTGTCAGTAGTTGGCTACTGGTTGTCGCAGCATTTTGGTCGGCTGGATGTTTAAACCGTCCATGGTTTCACTGGCCTTACGACCGGTTGCCGACTTCCGACAACCACTGGTCGGTAGTTGGTTGTCGGAGATGGCAAAGACGTTTTCGTCAGTCTTTATTCATTTGGTTGTCAGGGGTCGGTAACTGGCTGTCGGACCATTTTGGTCAGCTGGAGGTTTACATTGTGTGCGGGCAAGCCATGAATCTGATTAACGGAGTAATAATATATCCGTAAAGCGCTTAGAGACATCGTAGATGTATTAGGCGCTATATAAATCCAGAATATTATTATTATTATTATTACGTTGCTGCATCAAAAATCTTTTGCCGACCGAACAGGTTGTGAAGAGGTTTTTCTTGGTTTTCTAAAGGTAGGCGACAGGTCTCAGACTGATCTCCGACTGATCTTAAGTGCTCGAATAGTGCTTGAAAATAAGGTCGGCGATTGATCACCGAATAATAAACGACCAGTCGCCTATTGATTCCCAAACCATTACCCATCACCGACAGCCAACTGTAGTCAAAGACTCTCATGAAATCAACTCAAGGGTAATTTTTGTTGTACTGTCTATTGAAAAATAGTTTTGCTTATAAAAAAGACGAATTTTGATATATGGACCACACACTTTCAAAGCGATGGTAGAAGAGGGCGAGCCATATTGACTGTTTCCTCTTCATGAGCTTGTTAAATTTGAGTAATATATCCAGACAACCTCGTATACAACCTTGCTTTGCACCTTTACAAATATGTATTATTCATGTTATTCATGTATTGCAATAATTGGTGACCTGTTCATCATAACCTGGCATAAATATGTCATTTATACATTTTTGCACCAGTGATTCATAGCCTTCCCGTAAATCGCCGACTGCCGCAAGAATATTGGCTACCAGCTAGTCTACGACAAGTTGTTTATAATCGCCGAATTGACGACCGTTCCTACAAGCGGTGGCCAATCAGTCTTTGATGATCGGAGATTGGCCTACAACCAATCGGCGACTATCCTACAACCGATCGGCAACTAATCGCGAACAGCTGTCTTTTGCAGATTGGTTGTCGATGGTCGCAGCATTTTTTTTTTTGTCACAAGTTGGCAAGCGATCTTAAGGCCATGAGACTAAGGCTATAAACCTTAGTCCCATTGACCTTACAGCCAGGTTATGATTAATAGCAATTATTGCAATACATGAATAAAATGAATAATACATAATTGTATGGGTGCAAAGCAAGAATGTACTCGAGGGTGTCTGAATATATTACTCACATTTAACAAGCTCATGAAGAGGAAACAGCTCAATGTGGCTCTCTCATTTCTACAATCGGCTTGAAAGTGTGTGATCCATATATCAAATTATCTCTGTTATAAGTAAAACTAAATAGGAGCACCATCTGCTCCTATTTTCAAGAAATTATCATTATTAAATATATCTGATATAAATAAACAAGAAATTGCAACGTTCATGTATAAATATAAAAATAGGTTTTGATTACTGTTGGTTGTCGCTGCTGGGTAATGGTTTGTTTAATATTCGGTGATCAATCGCCGACCTTATTTTCAAGCACTTTTCGAGCATTTAAGATCAGTCGGAGATCACTCTGAGACCTGTCGCCCACCATTAGAAAACAAAGAAAAACCTCTTCACAGCCATTTCGATCGGCAAAAGGTCATCGATGCAGTGCCAACGTAAACTTCCAGCCGACCAAAATGCTCCGATAACCAATTGCCGACTGCTGACAACCAAAAAAGGATTGAAGAAAACCTCTTTGAGAGTTTAGACAATCACCTACCGACTAGTGGTTGTTGGAATTCGGCTACCGGTCACAAAACCAGTGAGTCAATGACTCAGACCTCCAGCCGACTAAAATGCTCCGACAACCAGTCGCCAACCCCTGACAACTTTTTAAAAACTGATAAAAACCTCTTTGCGATCTCTGACAACAATCGATCAGTGGTTGTCGTAAGTCGGCAACCGGTCGTAAGGCCAGCGAGACCATGGCTTTACTTCTGCCACATACTTCTTCCGACCTGGCAGTTCTTCTTCAACCAGATCGACCCTTGTTGAAACTGAGGCTCGGCCCTTTATGGAAATATTTTCTAATGTTTCTCCATAACGTATAGATTTCGCAGGAACGTTGCGATCTGGAAATCTCTCATGGAAGGCTGCAGCAACTCGCTGCAGCCTCCCAGAACGAGCCCATTTCGTTGGGATGAACATTCTTTGTTTTGTTGTAAGATGCATGGTCAGGAAAGCTAGAAAAGATGGTTTGCTTAAATGTCATCCTTTTTATACCGTAACTACGCATGAGGTGTCATATAGAAGAGGAAATTATGATTTGTTATATGATTTTTTTTTTCAAAAATAATTACGTTTACTACCCGAAGAATTCACTCAAAATTCGTCTGTTTGGAGCCAGAAGGGCGTTAACTCATATACTTTAATACAGAGTTAATGCCCTTTTGGCTCTCAATAGACGGATTGTAATTCGTGCGTGCAAACGAAATTTTGGTACCACCACTTTCCATTGTTTTAATTCAATCAAGCGTGAATTGTGGATAATAAGTTGTGCATGAAATGAAGGAGTGCTTTACATACATGTATATCAAGGAAATTATGCATTATGATAGAAAATTTCCGTAATGAAATCCGGTTGCGTTTTTTCTGGGACACACTGTATATCAAATGTATCATGTTTTACTTATCATGATTCCACATAAACACATAACGAATCCTATCTTAAAGAAATTAAAAATAAAGAATATTCATAGCTTTACAGATGATATCGTGAGATAGACAGTGGATTTGAAAACGCAATACGCCAAGCCACGTTTTCACAAGACATCGTAGCCTATCGTAGATTGTCGTAACGTAGCTTGTCGTGTCGTTACTGTAGCTGATCTTAGCTGTTCGTAGCGTCATTGACCGGCTTTGAACAAAAGATGAATTAAGGAAGAATCCCGTGAAGAGGATATTTATCTGGAGCATGAATCTGGAACTCTTTCTTACCGATTTTGAAATGACATTTCGTTTATAGAAAACATACAATGGGACCAACTTCAAAGAACTAATAGAGTATCCGACCTATGTTCTATCCTTTCTTTATGGTCTAATTATTCGAAAAAAGCTTTTGAAAAGAAAAGGGATCGTCTTTACGTTCTTATCACTTACAAAAATGATCACGTACAATATATTAGACAATGTCTTTCGAATCAAGGTCGCGTCAGTAAAAAGTGCATTTTTGGATGTCAAAAGATGAGGTCAAAATTGTGTCGAGAATTCAATTTCAAGCAGCGCCTTAACGCAATCTACAAAACACAAAAAACCTCTGTTCGTTTCAATCGCAATATTTGATGTTACCGAACCATCTTATGAAAATCGATCGCCATAGATAGAAAGTTGTCAGCCCTGATATCGGTGTGTGCTTATAGACTCGCCATCTCGGCTTCAGTTTAGTTTGAGCTGTCCTAGAATTGGCTCGAGTGTCGATAGACTGTTCTCGGATTTCGTGTATCTCGTGGCTGTTACAACACGCCTGAAACCGACACTGAGTGGTTTTCCCCCCGATCTCCCCCGAATCGGACGATAAAAAATTCTCCCGCCTTTTCCTTTTGTTGACAAAGACAATACCGCTTCGCACTTGATACGGAACTCATCGCGCGCGAAAAAGCGGCCAGGAGGCTGGATGGCAAACTGAAATTCGTGCGTAGCTGGCGGGGCGGCATTCCCCTCGAGGCTCCGTCCGGACGATGATACATAAGCTAGCGTGTAAACGATGGAAATAAGGAATGCCGGCGAAGCGAGAGATCTCGCCTTTGTGAAAATGTGCCAAATGTTGGAGAAAACTAAAAAGAGGGATGGATTTCGGACAAGAAACCCCCAGTTGGAGAGTAAGGAATGAAAGGTGATACGGGGTTTGTAGCCTTGGGCGAAGTGACGCCTAGAGATATCATGATCATCCGAGAAGTCGATAGCTATCAGGGGCTGGATACTAATAAACGGTCCCACATAAGTCACGTTTGTGTTGGGAATGACGAATCAGTGGTCCCGCACACGCATGTCGGTGTATGGTCGACTCCATATGATAAACGCAAATGTCGTTTTCGTTGTCTAGTCCATGGCCTTGGGCTATACTGAAGCGCAGGCACCCGTCAGTGGGGCAGAGTCACCATTGGGGTCCAAGTGCCAGAACCGGGGTTAGAACTGAGTATTTTCCAGTCTTTGGAACATTGGTGACCTGTTCCCTAATGGAATCAAAAGTACCCTGATAGCGCCCGAGACTCTTTGAGCTTACTGTCACTTGTAGTTTGAACGGAAAATGAAATGGAGGTCACAAGATCGCTTTTTAAGCAAAGCGCCCCTTATCTAAAATTAATGCTCATATCGGGACCGGTGATCACTAACGAAGATTTGGTACTGTAACTGAAGTCGCCGAATTAGGTCAGTTCGATTCAGCTCGGCTTGCAGGCACAGACCCTTGTTACAACGCGTATGACAGGGTCTGAACTACCTATAGACTGTAGACTATACATGTAGTGATGCATTGCTTGACACAGCGGCTGGAAAGCTGGTTAGGCTTAACTCCAGGCAGTGTATGTTGTGTAGTTTCCAAATAAAAAATTTGTGCTTACAGACTAGGATAAGCTGGGTGCTAGCTTTACGGAAATTTTAAAACCTGGGACCTGTTGCATAAAACTTAACTATAATAGTAACTTTGCTATTATAGTAACTTCTCATGGAATACTGGATTTTGATTGGCTGTTGAGCATTGTGTCATGCTCAACAGCCAATCAAAATCCAGTTTTCCATGAAAAGTTACTATAATAGCAAAGTTACTATTATAGTAAGTTTTATGCAACGGGCCCTTGGTCTCGGGGTTGTGCTTGGGTGTTTTTTGGACACTATTTTGTGTAAAAAAAAAAAGATCGTAATAAACTCCAGTTTTCTCGAGTCGATCATCATTTTCCTTTGGGATGTTAAAAAGTTTTATATTCAATGACAATGTTATGCTTCCCAATTTTCCTTAATGTATATTTTTAAAAAATGAAATAAGAATGCTTACTTCAGTGCTTTGTTCACCTACAAACATGATAATGTGATTTATTGGTTCCATGACATTTTGCTCCTGCTACAACTGCTCCGGTCTTACTTTGCCATGTTAATCCTAAACCTAACCCTAAGCCTAAGCCTAAGCCTAATCTTCACATTGTCCTTAACAAAATACCAAATCATGACTTTGACCTTAACCTTTGATCTTTCGAGATATGGACAGAGGAGCAAATGTCGCAGGAGCAAATGTCGCAGGAGCAAATGTCGTGTCACCGATTTATTAACAAGAAGTACGCAACTGTAGATGGAGTTTTCGAAAAATAACCCGACACACGACAGTTATAAACCATGTGCGATAAAAAGGCCAGAAACTTAATTTATTAATTGGTCTTTAAAGGACCTCCCCTCTATGATAATCAAAATATTTGCGGCATACTAGAATCGTCATTATCATAACCGTTATCATCATCACGATTTATAATCATACCTAGGCCCATTAAGAATATCATCTCAAACACTTTAAAAAAAATTCTGAATGTGCATGGCGCTCTAATGATAGACCCCCATCC
Source organism: Heliocidaris tuberculata (assembly GCA_025618425.1). NCBI lineage: Eukaryota > Metazoa > Echinodermata > Echinoidea > Camarodonta > Echinometridae > Heliocidaris > Heliocidaris tuberculata. The sequence continues at coordinate 16,433,759 of CM046850.1, read as the reverse complement.
CGGCACTCATGCGCGCGCATACAGGCGTAACGAAGCTAAATTATACATGCGACTGATTAGGAAAAATGGTTCCCGCTTCTCGTCTGGTCAATAATGAAAAAAAATAATGACATGTGGGGAATGACGGAGTGAGAGTCGGGAGAGAGAGGGAGAGAGAGGGAGAGAGAGTGGAAAGAAGATACAAATAGAGAGGGTGGAAGGAAGAGGGAGGGAGAGAGAGAGAGAGAGAGGGAGAGAGAGTAAGATGATTCAAATTGATGATGATTATAGAGCGATGGATGTGGTTTTCTTTCGGCGATGCTAACGAATTGGTTATTGCTCCGCATAATCATCACCAAAGCGAACTGTTGCGTTACCAAATCGGGGTTCCTATATATCTCGGCACCGGCAAAACCATTTTCTGAAATGAAATAAACATAATCTCCGGCATAGCGAGCGATATCTCTAATATATGACATCCCTCTCAACATGGATCATCAAGTATATAGATTCTCACATTTTTCAGAAGCACTGTAACCCCAAAAATCTTTCATAATCAACAATAAACATGACAAAACAAAAGAAAAAGGTTATTAAATTGGGCGCACACACGTGCATGAATTTGTGGATTTCTTTTTTTTTTTTTTGTTGGTTGGCGTATATTTTTACGCGTACGTCAAAGAGTGTTAAAATGAGGAATATTCTTTTGACACTATTTGAACCTACATTTTAATAATTAATTCGAATAGAAATTACTCTCTCATACTTGACGAACAGCTTTAGATATTACCATTTCGAACGATGAAAGAAACGTTTCTTGTAATTTGGAAAGCTGATTAGAAAACCACCTCAATACTTCTGAGCATTGTAGCGTACAACCAATTGGGTGCGATTGTCCTTTTATCTACATTCAAACTATCATGATATGCACGAAAAAAAAAAAAAAAAAAAAAAAAAAAAGAATACCCGAACGTATGCTGCACTTCATTTTCCTTTTCAACGGGTTTCTCCAATTAATTGGGCAATCAGCTCCCTAATAACTGAAATTACAGGTCAATTAATTTATCATGTTCAGATTGTGCATTGTCGTCAATGTTCCAGTAATCAATCCGGGTACTTTATGGTTCGACGACCACTCAAGATTACGGTATCCTTGAAGATATTGGATGATGAAAATATTCTACCATTTTTTTTTGGAGAAAAATAATTGGCAAAGGAAGTAAAGTGAGATATAAAGCGATACATATTTGAATAGAGAGAGAGAGAGAGAGAGAGAGTGTGTGTGTGTGTGTGTGTGAGAGAGAGAGAGAGAGAGAGAGAGATGAATGAAGAGGTGAGAAGGGAGAGATTATGGGATGAGAGAAGGGGAGGGAATAGAGAAATATGGAGAAGGAGGCCGGAAAGGGGAAATGAGAGAGAGAGAAAAAGCAAATGAATTCAAGGAAAATATATGATAGACGCGAGAAGATAGGCTGCAAAATTAGGGTTCAAGGAAAAATGTAGAAAGAGGTGGAGTATATAGCTGGAAAGGAAGAATGAGAGAGAGAGAGAGAGAGAGAGAGAGAGAGAGAAACGCGCCAAGAATAATCGCATATTATACGAGAAGATAGATGGCAAAATTAGAGTTCAAGGAAATAAAAAAAGGTATAGGGTATATATAGCAAGATTACGTAGCTTAATCTGAACAATATTCTAATGTTCTCTGAGAAGTGCACTCTAATTTGGGAATAGTTTCACATCAAATCCCGTGGCTTTAACTTGCCAATCTCTCTGTTCAGCCTCCGTCGTTCTGCTGTGTGTAGGAACAATTAAGATGATTGCAAATTACTCTCGACTCGTGGAATTCGAAACACTCCTCCTAATTAAGCGTGTGAAAGATTGATGAATCCAATTAAAACGAAGAGATTACAGACCTTCCCCCCTTTCATGTCGAATTAAAAATCATGGAACGATTCGCCGTTCCTTGATGAATAAGTTATGGGTTGGTTGTTTTAGCCGTCATTTTTAATCAGATTATCATGAATATGACAAAGGGTATATTGTATCGCGTGCTTATGGAGCATAAGGGCTGATTTAGAATGTGGAGGACAGCCACGATCAATATAATAAATTAAAGAGAAATCGACACTCGGCCCCAGTGAAAAGGATTCTCACATTATTACTGGTTATAATAAATAACACAATAATGATGAGGAAAAGTTGCTTAAGTGACATACATGTACACTAACTGGTATAACCACTCTCGCACTTAAAGAAAGATTTTGCTTTGCTGTGCTTACAGAATTATATGATATCTGCATGGTGATCTGCACATGAATGAAGATTTTTAACAGAATTGCTTCTTCAGAAATTCCCCATTCCCCCAGCCCCTCCCCGCAGTAAGCTTTGTAACATTTAAAGATAAAGTTGAGTTCAGGGGGGCGTTTCATGAAAGGACTTGTCAGATATTTTATCCGACAAATTTGCTCTCAGCCAATCAGATGCAAGGATTTCAGTAGCTTATAACAGTTGTCGGATAAAATATCCGACAACTTCCTTTCATGAAATGCTCCCCTGGTCATAAGACTGAATTGTGAAAGGATCTGTCTCAAAACAATTGGAAAAGGTTTATTATACAACACTTAAGAATTGGTGTATGCTATGTGGTTTTGGAATCACCAAAATGATAAGATATTGAATCAATTCGGCTGAGAGTGACATGCACTGCACACAGAAATGTGCATATGGGACTACACACAAATGTCAAGCCCGAACATTAAATTTTCAGCTGTTTCTTGTGTCCTATTTTGAATGTGAGGGCTTTTAAAGAGCAATCCTTTTCAGAGGACGTTTATGATAATCTTCCAAACTAACATAAAAAGAATGAAAAAGCTCACAAATTACTTTTGTTACCTTTCCTAGAACTAAAATTTCTCTTTATGTTATACAGTGCACCAATAATTGACGGAACTCTTATCAGGACGACTGCCCTTGACTATAATCCCAGGACAAATACACAAATGCACCGATTACTTTCAGACAACTACTTATGGGTAGTAAAGGGGGAAGATGTCCGGGGTTAATATATAATTGTCCTAGGGCTAGTTTTCCGCGATAATTTTCCTAATGGTAGTTGTAATGCATGGTGTCTTAGCGGGTGGTTTTGTCAGGGTAAATGTCCGGGTTTTATAGTCTTGGTGGAATATTTGTCCAGTGGTAATTGTTTTGAGGTTGAGGGGGGGGGGCAGTTTTCTGGAGTAGTTGTCCATGGAAGATGATCTATATAGGGAGTTGTTATTTTGTTCGCAGTTCTTCAGAACAAGATATGGTTTTAATCTTAGAGTTCAACATAGTCCCGTCACAGAAACAATTCATCAACGCGACGTGGAATGTAGTAGGTCCACATCTACTGCCGATAGCTCTCATTCAAAAATATATCATTACGGATGTGAAAATTAAAGATTCCGTTGGGTGAATCACATGGAAAATATTAAGCAATGAAGTAAAAAAGGTGTGAAAATTAATTGCAACATAACTAGTACAATTGTTTTTAAAAGTACATTATACAAAGTTATTCATTATTGTGTATCAAAAGTGCTATCAAAGTAATTCATATTCTCCTTAGACCTCAAAGTATAAAATTCAAGTAATATATTCTCAAAATAAAACTTCTTCAAAAAAAATCGATAACTTTATGCACGTAAACAAGACATGCCTACTATTCAACTTCTAGTTCTCCTTCCTCTTTTTATAAGAAAATCCAACATCTAGATATTTCGACAAGATCCCTCGATTGAATTTCAAATCACATCTAATATTGTTTTAATATCTTTAAAAGCAGATCATTTACAAACCTTCACCTACCACACGATACCTGTTCCATCACAATCAAGAGCATCTTATATCTGTAATACCCCCCCCCCTTCACTCACACATACGCTTTGCAGACGATAAAGGCAAATTACACCCCGACGGCAACAAATTTCTTCAATCGCAATTTCCCGCCCTTAATTTACTGCCTCCTCTTTATTTTGGAGCGTTTTTCGCTGATGATCTGCTCCGCCCGGCACCACGACACGACACCCGAGCCAAAATGAGAGAAAAATCCACAACCCGCGGGCCCGAAAAAGAAAAGCGAAATAATCAGCGATGAAAGGGGGAGATATCTCGAGTCTAATGTAATATGAATTTGATTTTGATATTAAAAGAGCTTCGCTGGTGGTCCTCGGGGGGCTTTTGCATCTCTACGCGTGTAACCTTTTCTCCGAGAAGAAAAGGAGTGTGGTAATAACACGGCTCACATCTTTTGACGCTGACAAAGGAAATTTGTTGTAACGTATTTCGCGCGTTTTTGTCGTCTGTTGTTTGTAGGCTGGCTGCGCCCGAATTGCGGTCGTTTGTGGGTGATTAAGCTCCTAAAATGCCGATGTTTTTAGTGGAATATTTGCATAAGACGAGTGATGTTTTCACACCCCGACGAGTTAAAAAGGGGATGCCGAGTTTGTTCATTTAATAATAATTCTTCAGAGTCCTGAAGGTTAAGATGACGACTGTCTGATCCTCTGCTCTCCCGAAAGTCATGATAAAAAAAAAAATGAAAATTAGCTATAGAGCAATAATGAAAGGGGATGGGCAGTATTGCGCCTAAGGTGCGGATTAACCCTTTTTGAATGGACAAAATTAAAACCAATTAAGAGAGGGAGGAGATAGGTGAGAGGGGGTGCTTGGGGTTAGTTTTGACCTCTTGCGAATCCCGGTAGTAATTTAATTAACAGTCAGTCGACTTCCATTGATTTATCTCGTATTACAAAAGGTCTATTAAGAAAAAGTTCTTCTGATATTGAATAACAACCACCGGAATTGATTTTATGTTGAACTTGTTTTAAAGATTTTATTGCTTGCCCTAAGGTGTAATCGCTATATTGCAGCCGAGCGCCCCACCCACTTACCCCCCAACTGAGAAGAGCAAGTACCAGAGAACAAAATTATGACATATTAATGGAACTTGACCAAAGATGTCTCGTATTAATAATCATGCAGCATTTTTATCACTGGAAATTCAAGTCTGGACGATCACCGCAATTGATTAAAATCTATTTCTGATGACCTCCCCCGACAGAGCTCAGGCAAATGCAAACAAATCCGTCGCTTCGTGACTGTGCTTCGGCATACATCCACTCAGTTGGCAGACGATTCTCAATTTACCAAAGCAGAGATTAATGTCGAGTACGGATCGTGGTGAATCTTCACTTTCGCGCCAATTTCGGCCGCACCGCCATGATGTCAGCTCGTGCTGACTAAAACGCTCGCCAAATTTACCTCCGGCACAGAAAAAGAGCCGGAGATAGCGAGAGAGAGAGAGAGGGAGAGAGCTAGAGACGGAGTGATATAGATGTAAATGCAATCAGAGAGTACAGCAGAAGGTTTAACATTGCGAGAGCTGAACCCAAAGTTTACGGTATTTTCGCCCCAAAACGTGTCACTCGGTCCGATCATCTGATTTGTCGTGAAATCGAAGATAGCGTAAAATACGCGCGCGCGCGACGGAGAAACATTACGTGCATGGAGAGCGATGTACGTAATATAATCTTACTTATCTAGTCTGTATTGTTTTTCACGATCAATTTGATTTCCTCCTGGTTGATTAACATTTGCTCCGATAATTTGATATTTCATCCACTTACACTAGTGAGTAAGGTAGATGATAGCACATTTCACTTCCTCGAAGTGGAAGCGCTTCGTAAGAACATTAGTTTAAACAGTACTTATGGACCCTTTTGGTCTGTAATCCTTATTTTATACGAAAGAAAACGAGTATATCCCTCTTGGTAACAGTCATTTTGTCTTGCAGATAGTCATTTAATAAAAACTTAAAACATTATTACGTTACACTTTCTCTAAGAAACATCATAAACATGCCCTGTTTTTATGAGGCGAAAATGAAAAATACAAATGCATGAATGGTAATGAAGGAGATTTTGATTTTTCTTATTTATAATTTGATAAGTTGTCTTCGAAGTAACCGAGTTTAATTATGAATTTACAAAAATAATGCAAGAAATATTAACCATGATCAGATGATATCAAAGAGCGTTCGAGGACTTTATTCTCTACATAGAATGTTGGTCTTATATGTAGACCTAGATTATATAAAACATGTAACTGATGTATGTTACTTTACTGCCCCATCTTTCACTTTTTTTGAAATTGCAAGTACTTTGGGAGGAACTTGGCCTAAAATTATATCTAACCAACTTTATCACTAAGCCATGTGCCCCGGTGATCGACGTTTGTATACAAAATGAAATGTCCAATTCCTCACAAATAAGACCGAAGGTGGCGAATTTCAGAGCACCATTAAGAAAAAAAAGCACCATTAAGAAAAAAAGCACGGATGAAAGATGGATATTTCTTATTATACATATCTTACTTTTTCACCAGACGTTCTGCAAACGAAAAAGAAACGTGTGGCGGCATGATTCCCCTCGTTTATCCCCTCTCCGGTCGTGCGGTTATCCCACCCCCGGGAGCTCGGGCGGGAGCTCCCAACGGGGTCCCGCTGGCATGCCTAGCCGCTTTCGTCCAGCACGGGAGTAAACACGGATGGTGGAGCGAAAGTGAATTAACGCGGGGAAAATTTGTTGAAATACAGGCGAAACAGTACATCTACTCGGCCACGTACATTAGATTATTCTCACTAATATAACCCTCGGTCGGGAAATTGATAAATACATAGAAACCGTCGCTACTGCACTTTTTGTCCAGTGCTCTATGAACAATGTTCCGCTCCGAAGGAGTATGGCTTTTTCATGTTTGATAAAATAATATGCGATTACAAAATATCAAAACTAATAAATAAATACAAAGTTAACAAGATCCGTCTCCTCTAAATATTGATTATTTCTATTTTGTCTGTCTCCGTTTCAGTAGTCATTGAAGAATTTGATCTTCTTTCACTCATTTTCGAAAATCGAGAGTATAAACACCTCCACCACCTTCATCACCAATAACACCACCCCAACCACCGCCTTCGCAACACCAAAGCCCTCAAACACAACCTAGACCATTACTGTACCCGCACCAAAGGTAACAACGTCACAGTTATCATGATCACCATCCATCCATCCACCATCATCATCGTCATCATCATCATCATCAACATCATCATCATTATTATCACCATCGTCGTCGGCAGCATCATCATCGTTATCATTACAAGCCGTTCTCACCACCACCATCACCACCACAACCACAACCACTGCCACCACCATCATCACCACCACCACCACCACCACCGCCACTACCACCGCCATCACCACCATCACCACCACCACCACCGGTCACCATTATCACACACTCACACATGTATAATGCCTCAACATCGAAACAGTCGGCATCGCCGTAAATCGTCATCATCCCTCCCCTAACTCCACCACCGCCACCACCACCACCACCACCACCACCACCACCACATCATCATCTCTCAGAGCACCTTGATCATCTCCATCATCAACAACAATATCAAATCCCCCTTATTATCTATCTTAGTCTTCCTCACTCCCATCCTCCTCTCAATCCTTTAAATTGAAACGATTACAGTTCATCCCATCTCATCTTCCAAACCAACATCCTGACCGCCAATTGTTGCCATGGTAACCCCTCCTGAAACATGAGACACCCGATCCCCCTTCCACCCCTCTCCTCCTCCTCCTCACGTCACCGTGTCTTGATTGGATCATGTGGATGAGAGAGGGGATTGTATCCATTCATCCTCCTTCATGTCCCCGCATCTGATGCCCTCCTAAAACCACACCCTATCCCACCAATCAGTATCCCCATCATTCTCATTTTACTCCCGCTAAGAGAGTCCTCCGTCGGGGAATCAATGAGGACGAGATGGAGGTACAAGATATTTCCGTCTAGAATATTGAGCGAAGATTTTGAGGAAAAGGTATTCCTGAAAGTTTGCCGCCAAGATTATCGTATTATTCATCGGCGAAATGAATCCTGATGTTCCCAAGAATCATAGTCAGTATAATGTTCAATGCCAAGCATCATCTTCATAGAAACTGAAAAGTTTGATATTGTAAGACTTCAGATGCAGATTGACGAAGAAATTTACAACAAAATTTCAAGAGTGTTCCTTGGTACGTTAGCTTACAATCGAGTTTTCTCTTTAGAAATCAACATTTTTTAAAGTCCATTATAACGTTGGGATTTCCCCAGAACTTTACATGAGCTTTAATCTTTATACAACACAGATTTCTTTTTGTCATAACATCAACTTCATCCCCATTCTCATATTTTCCCAATATTTTAATTATTCTCGGAACAGGATATACCTTTGATATCTTTTTAGAAATATATATCATGCATTGCGAGAAATGCATCCTGCTGAAATTGATTTTCTATCCAATGACGCCAGTACGCACTGATACTTCTTGTGGCGACGTATTGCAAATAAAACCCATATTCAATGTGACAACGCTCCACATCGAGAAATCTAGTTCAAACCATTTCCTTCGAGATCGCAGTCTCCTTTTTTCGCTGTTCCCTAGAGACTTCAACCAGAGGCAAGGGCAACACGCTCTTGCTGCAAGCAGCGATGGGAGTTGAAACTAGCGAGCTATTCTGTATCTCAATATTTGTCAAGTTTCAATTATTGCGTCGCCAAAATGGAAAGTGTTGCGCAAACTTGGGGATGAGAAAATGACTCAAGGTCACTTTAACACGTACACCGATATGATGTTTCCCCCTCTCTTACTTAGTTCGTTGTCCAATTCAGTGGCGTAGCTACGGGAGGGGTACGGGCACCCTATATCGAAAGGCAAAAAGAAAAAGAAAAGGAAATAATAAAAAAGAGAGAAAGTAGGAAGAAAAAATAGGGAGAAGAGAAGGGAATGTGAAATGAAGATGATATTAAAACATCTCTCTTACCCTAATCAGCAGTACTGATGTAGAAAAGTTTAAAACAGAAGTGCCGTTTTTGCTCACAGTACTAGCGACCAGCCGTTTTTTATCAGTTCAGTAGCTGTACTATACATGCGTAGGCTTGTATCATGATCCTGAGACTTGTACAGAGTCTATGAATGTGTTATCGGGGGAAGGTCGCGTAACCCTCGGCAGTTCGGGCAGTTCGGTCAACTTTGTATGATCTAATTTTATGGCCTTCAGTCCGATGCAAACACACATGGGATCCCAATTGCTAGTCCCTTTAATATAACCCTTTTATACAAGGACCATTTCCAGTATCTCCATGATCACTATCATGGCAACACCACTTATACCATAAGAAATAAGCCAGGTCGTAATTACAGTTTGCGCATGTGCAGATGAAGGTCATTTGTACCGAGCAGAATTGACCTTTATACGCTTTCACAGTGTGCGCACCATAATGCACGTGCCAGTATGATTTTAGTTGTTAAACAAGAAGCGCGCCGGGGTAGCGCGTCCAACAGATGAGCGTGCGCGTACAAATTGGGGTCATTTCAGGGTCATTTGTACCATGTACTAATTACGAAGTGGCTTATTTCATCGCCGATGCCACGACAAAGTAGGCCAAGGGGTCTTTTTTAATCATTCCATCAGGATTGATGGGGCGGAGGGGGGCACAATGTTCCGATTAATGACCCCCCCCCTAAAAAAGATTTCGTAAAAATTATTCGATTATCACCTCTAAAATATCTGACAAGCTATAATTTTTTTTTTTTTTTTTTGGGGGGGGGGGGGGGGGGGGGAGACACGTCACCAATTTTGGATAAAAGTATAGCAGATTTTTTTCTGGCATGCCCCTTGTGCCAATGGATTCTCCACTGACGTAATTTTGACCCATTTATAGGATTGGGGGCATTGATCATGTGCACACAGTTGGCCTATATAATAGGCTCCACAGTTCATTCTATAATTACTCTTACAACACCCCCCCACCCCCCCCCCCCCACCCCCCCCCAAAAAAAAAAAAAAAAAAAAAAAAAAAAAAGAAAAAAAAAAAAAAAAAAAAAAAAAAAAAGAAAGAAAGAAAGAAAGAAAAAAAGGATACCACATGTTTTAGGTGCAAATTTAGTTTAAAGATAATGTGTGACAAGCAAATTTTTCTAACTTTTTAGACCTTTTGTAATTTGTAGGGGCACAATAAGATAAATGGGATGGGGGTGTCACATTTATTGTGTATTTAAGGTATGTCAGATTTGGTTTTTAGAATTGGGATGGGGGGGGGGGGGGCTTATGCTCCCTTAAATACGCGAGCATTACAATACATCACAGAAGATATTATGAAAATGTTGAACATTTGAGTAGCATGCATTCTGATGATTTCTTTTGAATATTTTTTCTTTCATTGTGAGAGAAAAAAATGAGAACAATATTTGCACAACATTGTCCATGATCAATACAACAGCGATATTCTATATCCATTGAAAGCGGACTAATATTTTGCACAATGATGTGTTTGATGGGGACCCCAATTCCATGCGCGAAACAGCAGGATGTGCCATTATGTTGACAAATATTATTCTCCACATTCGTCACCTTCAATAGAAATCGTGACTATTTAACACTCGTATCATCATTGCTCAAAGCATGAAATTATAATTACATTGTAACTTCCATTCTACGGGTTCAAGAGCGAAGTGTCAATCTTCCTAATTCGATTGTGCGGTTGACAAAGAGCTATAGAAACGGGCGTCGATTTAGTGGCAAAACGTCAATTAAGTCGCCGTGTACTTGGGTAATTTAGGGTCAAACTCATTTACTGTGGAATGCAATTGCCCCACGCTGGTGTTAGTTTTGTGAATGGCGGAGTTTTCGGACGGAATTATCGCCTCTCCGCACGCCTCGCCATGCTAACGCAAAATGCGACGTGTGGGGCTATTGTAAGGTGTCACGCACTTAACATCCGTAGACGTTGTAATTCTCCGTCGCCAAGTATACGCTCGCTTGCAAAAGGACAGTCTTAAGATTCTAATTTACCAATTTAAAAGCTTTACATTTGGTATCATTAATTTGTCTTCCATACCTTGTCTTCTACCGGGACTTCTTCCATATTGTCTTCCCCTCGGTCTACGATCTCTACCAATTTGACGAATATCCTTCTTCTCTTCTCCTTTGCTCAAGACCGAGGTCGAAGAGCATCATCTTCGTCATCACAGGGGCGGATCCAGATAGATCAGAAGGATATAGCTCCTATCTATATTGGGCCCAATTTTTTTATTTTAAATTTTTTAAAGGGGGAGCAGCCCCCATAGTATGGACCTACGGTATGAAGCCTCGTTCACTCATGCCTCGGTTAAACGCCTTAAAACACTGCCACGGAAAAAAATAAATCTCCACACCTGCATACAGAAGATAACAGATCACAAATTCCATGGTCCGCAAATGTTATCATCGCTATCATCATCATCGTCATCATCATCACAATCACCAATGATCATCGCCATTTCATCATCACCATCATGATAAAAATTGTCGTCGTCCCACTCATCATGATCATCATATCAACGATATTCTACCTTTGGCGCATTATCATCCACAAAGTCATCATCAGTGGCGGATTGGGGGGGGGGGCGGCATAACCGACAAGACTGACCCCCGTTGAAACCCACTTGACATACCTTAATTACACATAAAAATGCCCCACTTTGTGTAATTTTTAAAGAATTTTTGCCCCCTCCCCCTTTTACAATATCCTGGATCCGCCCTGGTCATCTGGCACATTCCTAGAATGTCAAAATACACCAGAGCCCTCTTGCATAAAAAGTTGCGATTAAACGCAACTCGAAAAATTAAACGCAAGTCCAAAATACGAGATCCTGATCGGTTGAAAATCAAGTTGCGTTTAATCGCAACTATTTATGCATGAGGGCCCTTCTTTAAATGAAAATATTTACATGATGATTATAATTATGATATATTTGAACTTCACCATGTAAATGTGCTCATGTTTTGTTATTCATTTAATTTATTAAAAACCCTCAAAAGGATAAAGAGTTTAACGACGATTCGAAGTCCCAATTTTACATGACAGTTTATGCATTTTTTGGTTTAGCGTGTGTAGTTTATCATTGACTGATACACATTAATAATCACTGAAAGTGTTCTTTTGTATTGCTTTAAAGACCTTTCGTAAGTATGTGAATACACTGACGAAGTGAACAATCAAAAACTGTAGAAAAATCTGAATATAGTATAGTATGTTATCTTACTCATTGCTGCAAATGTTCTTCACACAATACTTTATTGCATTTAAGCACAGAGTTTAATGGCTTCAAAGGCATTCATAAGCGCGTGAATCAATTTAAAAACACAATATCCGAAAGCTTTATTTTTTTGAAATGTGAACGGGGGCCATGAGCTATGAAATTATTGGGTCAGCGTACTTTGGACGAGAGGGGGAGAGTATTTGCTCGTCCAACAAGCTTTGCCCAGTAGTGTTTGAGTTTTGCAGTCCATTTTTCAATCCACCCCGTTTTATCTTCCAGGGCAAACAGCTTTTCCGATGCCCGGAGCCCGTCAATATTGCGACTTGGAACACGTATACCCCCACTGGCAAGAGCGCAGACGATAATGTCTTGTTCAGGCTCGTATTTCAGACCATTGTAGAATACTTTTCCCGCATCACAACTCCCATTTATCAAATTAGTCTACTATTTTTAAGAGGTATATTTAAAAAAAATAATGCAAGCATGGAAGGATGGATTGCTCGATGAAATATTTCTCATGCATCAGATGTTTTGACAGTTATCCCCGAAAATTATGCTTGTCATGATTGTTTGGGTGCAATAAAGCATGTAAAGAGACTAGCAATATAAAGCTTGTGTAAAAAGTACTTGACGAGCCAAGCTATCGGTATCAGCGATTCTTATCCTTAAAGACACTTCTGTCGGCAGTTTTATCACTTGTCTGTACAGTATTTGAGATGGCGAACCTTGTGTTCCTCAAAGTTTTAGTGCGCCGATACACAGAAAGAAAATGGTACCCCACCCAAAAGGAATAATTTCAGAAACACCCTTAACAGTGGCGGATCCGTCATGATTCTTTATTGGGGGGGGGGGGGGGAGGGCGGAGCTCAAGTCTCAAATTTCCTGAAAAAGAAAAAAAAAATTGTTTATCATCGGATTTTCTGTGGTGTGCTTTATACTCCAAAAACTCATAATGTCTTTTTTGCTAGACGTGTCCATTGAGCGAAGAAGGGGGTGGGGGGGGGGGGTGGGGTGGGCAGATGCCCCGCGCCCCTTTGGATTCGCCACTGCTCATTAATGGACAATATACCAAACATGATGCCAAACTGCGGCGTAAACTCCCTACCCCTCCCGACGGAGCCGCAATTCTGACGCCGCCCGCGTGTGCGCACCTGGGGCTACCGCAAACAGCGACCAAACACAGTCGCCCATCAACTACTTTTTCGTTCGAGAAACTTGAACTTCTAGAGCACTGTGGAGTATATATAAGACTCAGTTTTGTGAAATATAATTATGGAAATGAATTATGAAACAAGATAACAAATCTTCAATAACAAATCTTTTCAGATTTAAAGATTCAAAATACATTTATTTCCTTCTCATAATCAAATAAATACAAAATGAAATGTACATTCACAAAAAACATGGTGGAAGTAGGCGAAGGTCCCAGGAAGCATATGGTTTGTGGTGGGTTCGCCTTTGCAAAACATAATTTATTTACATAATATACAAAATAAATAGAAAAGATAAAAAAAGGAAGCACCCCTGAACTCAAAACTATCTTTTCATTCCTTGTCAAAAAAATTAGTGAAAGAAAAAGAAAACGGAAATTTGGAACACTTGCAAATTTGCAACCAGGGGTCAGAATCAGTTATTAACGAGGGGGATCAAAAGCTTGTTGTGCATATAAGTACACACCCTAATCAGTATATGTCTTGGGGGCGGCCACTATGCGTTCCTTGCATGTGATCAACGCCCCTGCAAGCTACAAAATCACATATGGACAAAGATATTATTGATGCATTATTAAATATTACCCATTAAACAAGGATAGGAGAGAGGGATGATAAGAAGGGGAAAGAAGAATAAGGTTTTAAAAAAGCGTGAGAATCCCTCTTTTTGTTTGTCAGAGATTTTTCTGACTTTTGTCCAACTGGAGATGGTATGCGGGATTTCCGAAGTCGTGATCCTGGCCAGAATTACTGTCGGGGAAAAAAAATCCCCCCCCCCCCACATCAGACAATCCAGGATCCGCCCCTGCCTCCCATGTGTGTTTTTGCTCTCGTGTGGTTTGTTCCATCTCTGAAGAAATTTCATGGGAGTCAAGTGGAAAATAGGCGGTTTGGGTTAATCCGAATCAAGTAGGGTTTAGGCACGATTTAGCATCAGGGAAAAAATGTAATGAAAGTGTTGTCAAGTTTTGATACGTATTTCCCCCATACTTGATCTTTTACGCACACATGCTACTAGCTCGGCAACGCGAGCTCTGTATTTGCAAACGACGTATGTGTAAGCGGCTTGGTGGGTGTGGGTGTGTTCGTGTATTGGGCTTGGGGTACTTGTGCTTGTACAGTGGGCCAGCAGTCTTAAATTATTCCCAAGTATCTGCACTAAGCATCTACTTTGGCGGATCCACTTAAATACAAAACTGTTCCCCGGTACAAATTTATACACAAAAGATCGGAAAATGTTGCCTTTCACAGATTTTTGTTATCTCAGATCCTGCAAAAGTATGCTTGATGTGTTTTGGAGATTTTTCTTCAGCTCAGAGATCTGGTATTACACAAGATATGTTTTTTTTTTTGTTGTTGTTGAAAGATTGATTATAATCAAAAGTATCAGAGTAGAGAGATTTTCTGGGGTTGATGGGGGGGGGGGGGGGTGGTGGGGAGGCAGCCCCAGCAATATTATGAATACAATATTAGGCCGATAACGCTTGTTGTAACCGATAAACATATACGACATTCCACTTCAAATTGAACCCAATTATCCCTCGGACAAATAAACATGGTGGGAATTAACCCAGGGTTACTGTTCGGGGGTGATTGTCCTAGACAGTAGTTGTCCGGTGAAGTAATTTTACTAGAAGTGGTTTTCCGTTCGTGATTGTCTGGGGATGGTTGCCATAGAGGATAGTTGTTCGGTGGGGTTGTAATTGTTTTATAGTTACTTTTCTACTGGTATATTCCGCGCAATCATGGTTCAGGGGGTAGTTGTCCCGGTATCGTATACAAGCCGTTAGAGTACCGACATCTAAAGAAGATGTGGAACTGTTATGTGGAATGTCAAGAAACATAGTGTAAAATAGAATAAATAGCAGGATGTAAGGTAATGAAAACTCTATATGTCTGTCATCTTAATACAAATTGATCTAATTAGTATCATTCGTCAGTGGCGTAGCGATGGTCCAGTCATGGGGGGGGGGGGGGGATGGAATTTGTACTACAACGTCGCCAAGTGAGCATAACAATTTCTGAATCAGACATGTCAGAGGGATCGTGAATTCATAGTGGGTAATTTATCGTATCATACTCTTCCTTTCTTTCTCTCTGTCTCTCTTTATTGCTATAAAGACGCCGTTTGCAGGGGCCACTTTACGCCCGTGCCCCTCGTAACCCAGTCCACAGCCCGAACTACGCCTCCGATCTAGATCACTGGACTATATAGCCTATCAACTGATCCGAGTTTAGAAGTCCGTGGGTAATTATGAAAATGTCATAGGCCAAGCGGCCTGAATACGTCGCTCAAAGATTCGAGGAATGATTTCCTACCAAAGGCCTCCGTTTCTTCGTATAGATTTAAAAACAAAGCCCATTTTAAGTGAGGTAAGGGGGTGTTGATATCCTAATATGGGGGGGGGGGGGGGGGGGTGCAACCTTCCCGTGTCCTATTTCGAAACCCAAAGGGTATACGTTAAGTAGGCAACTCCAAAAAATGTGCCCCTGTAAAACTTTCGACCCTAATTCACCTGAAGATGTTTTTCTTTTCGTTTGTCAGAATTTTTTATCCTTGAGAGTTGTGCCCCCACTTTTAATTTTTTTTTTTGAAATACAAAATCTTGAATCGGTCCCTGTGTTAGTGTACTATTCTTTATGATTCCCCCAATCACCATAGCAACGTCAAAAAACCAAGGCACTTCCCCCTCCCTCATCCATTCTTCATCATTTACCCGATGCGGGCCACGTCATTTATCGCGCTTGCTGATGATGACTGTGATTGAAACCTGATGAAATCGAGCAAAGGCTTGTTTAAACACTCAATGTTGGCACAGCTATCGAGGTATTATACCATAGCCCCCAGCAATTAGGGGACAGGGATGTAACAGGAATCACTCGATTTTTGGAAACAATGAAAAGGGCGAGACTAAAATGGGGGTATGGTTAGAGAGAGAAAGATAGAAAGATAGATGGAGGGAGAGAGAGGGGGAGGGAGAGAGAGGGGGAGGGAGAGAGAGGGGGAGGGAGAGATCGAGAGACAGAGACAGACAGACAGACAGACAGACAGAGAGATGGAGATAGAGAGAGAGAGAGAGAGAGAGAGAGAGAGAGAAGAGAGAGAGAGAGAGAGAGAGAGAGGGAGGGAGAGAAGGACCAGATTTGTTATGGTTTAATATAGCATGGGTGAGAAGGTAAACTGACCGTCATATAAGATAAGAAAGAAGAAGAAAAAATTCATATGAAGGTAATTAGAAGATGGAACAGGTGAACATGGTGAATGGGGATTGATAATACATGATAATAAAATTGGTGCAGAAAACGCCGGAGAAAACGTAAGTATGAAACTGAACGAGGGGTTTGTAAGCATAAAAGTAGAAGCAAAAATAAAAAAGTGACTGTAATTATCAAAAAAGATCCCAGTAAGAACAAAATAGAGATAGACAGAGAGAGAGAGATAGAGAGAGAGAGAAAGAGAGAGAGAGAGAGAGAGAGAGAGAGAGGGAGAGAGATGGAAAGAAGTAGACATACAGAGACAGGAAGAGAGACAAATAAATAGACAGAAAGACAAAAAACAACAACAAACAAACCACAAAACGACTAAGAGGCTACAAAATATAGCCAGATTTTTTTGAGTAAGGGAAAAGGCGACAGGTAGAGAGAGAGAGAGAGAGAGAGAGAGAGAGAGAGAGAGAGAGAGAGTAGAGGGAAAGAAAGAAAAAGAAGAATTTTAGGGAGAAGAAAAGCGATGGCTGAGAGAAATGGAAAGAGGGAGAAATATCAATGGAAGAAAAAATCCGTAAAAAGAGCAAAATGGAGAAAAAGTTCAGTGGAATTTAATAAATCGTTCTCAGAAAAAAATAACTGCAACAAGCCCAAATTTAAACCCAAATGACCCTAGGCAAAGCTAATCAAATAATTAGAGTAATACTCCTGTGTCTATATTTGAACATTAAAATGTGGGTGAATCGGTGGCTCATAGTAGATGACCAAAACGGCTATATAAATATGGCCTCCGTAATAGAAATAAACAATGTTTGTGTAAAGATCGAAGAAAACTGGAGAAGACAGGGAAAGATATATATATATATATATATAACAAATCATTGCACTTTGATGGAAATAACTATTTTTATCAGACATGTTTCATAATACTGCTGCACTGCAATAATAATAATAAAAAAATTATGCCCGTTCGTATACCCAGCCTCCAACTTTCATAAACGTATTGATATAACATATAAATTTAAAAAACAAAACTTTCATAAACGTTCCGCGACCCCGGTATCTAGAAAAACAATACTTGTAAGTAAAAAAAAAAAAAAAAAAGAAAGAAAAATCTCTAGACGTAACATCAGTTGTAAATGAAGAGATTGGTAAAATAAGTAAGAGATAAAACAGGAGAAAGGAATGGGACAGAAAGTTAGAGAGAGAGAGAGAGAAATAGAAAAGGAGATACATAGTGGAGAAGAAGAAATAGAAAGAAAGAAAGAAAGAAAGAGAGAGAGAGAGAGAGAGAGAGGGGGAAGGGGACCCAGGGAAAAGATAAATAATACAACAAAGACACATGCATACATGTATCTGTATATGTGGTCACTTTATTTTCAATAACTTATTGGATGTGAAATATGCTCAGATGCATACTATTTTTTATCAGGTACACGGACATGCTAAGAACAGTCTAGATTATTTTAGCTAAATGTGGATACTTAAAGATTACATTCAGTTCCATTAAAAAACAAAACGGATGATGGAAGAAAACATGAGAAGAATGATTATTTTATAGCACCATAGATATCCTATAATGGCAGTCAATCATGCAATCCGAACGATAATTTTTTTCTCTCTCTCTCTCCTCTTTTCTGTCTGTGACTCTGTTTCTCTCTCCAATCCCCTTCTCCCCCCTCTCTAAATTTCCTCATCTTGTTCACTCGATCGGGGTGAATGACAACAAATATCCGCCCCCAATGAGAGCACTTCCCTCACCCTATGACATCTACGAGCCTCCTTCTCCCCCTCGAGTTTGTTAAAACATCGCCCGACCAATATTATCGGTACACTCTCCGCTATTTACCCACCGCTTGCTGAGATCCCAATAAACGTCAAAATCGGTGTATCTCTTCTGCCGAAGCGGGGGATGATTTGCTGAGGGAGCTCGAGAGGGGAGGGATGTGGAAGAGGGGTAAGGAGGGAGGGGAGCAAACGAAAGAAAGAGTATAAGAGAGAGGGAGAGAAAGAGAAGAGAGAGAGAGAGAGAGAGAGAGAGAGAGAGGTGGAGGAGAGGGAATGATTGGTTATCACGAAAATAATTTGAGAAAGAAAGACAGAGTAAGAGGATATAGAAAAATATACATCATAGAGACTAAAAGCAATGGAGAGACGGGGTTCAAGTTAGAAATTAAGGACACAGAAATATATTTAAAGAGTGAGTGAGAAAGAGAAAGAGGGAGAGGGGGGATATATGTATACATTTAGAGAACGAAAAAGAGAGAGAGAAAGAAAGAGAGAGAAATAGAGAGATAAGAAAGTAACAAAAAGAGAGAAACAAAAGGGGAAAGTGTAAAATAAAATGATACCTAGAGAAAAGAAAAATAATGAGAATGAGAAAGAACGAGAGGGAGAGAGACAGACAGATAGAGAGAGAGAGAGACAAAGAGAGAGAGAGAGGGACAGACAGACAGAGAGAAAGGGGTAGAGGAAGACAGAGATTTAGAGAAAGCTTTCTTGCAGGGTGGCTGTCGTATTGTAAAAGTCAACATTATTCCACGAGACGCCGCCACCCCTCATGGAACGCCGTGCGCCGCCAAGTCCCACAGCTCCAGATATTACAAAAACCAGGAAGGCATATATTAAAAATTTGAGCTTAAAATGCTACCGTATTCTTTCAACCGAGAACGAGGCTATTCCACATTCAAAAATCTCCATGTTTATCCAGAGCAAACTTACCGATCAAGCTCCCCGAAACGGTTCGACTTTTCTTGATTTTATGATGATGTCCCATTTTCCTCTAAATCTTTTTTTTTCTTCAAAGTTTGTCCAACTAGTGAAGTGGAGATAATTGACATACTGCCCTTTTTCTAATCGTCTAGGATATTGCCAGAGAAAATAAGTCCACAATTATTAAACCTCAAATGGTTTTATTGTTGTCAGATTAGCCCACTTGACAACGATCAGTTTGAATCCGATTCTGACTGTTGAAAGCAGAACTTCCACATGAGATGTTCTAGTAATGACTGAAAAACAATCCCCACGGAATCAAACGGAACTTGCAACCAGTATTCGAAGTTACGAATAAATGATACCAAGCGTTCAAGGAGTTTCTTCATGCCGGCTACCCGCTAAACTCTCCTGGGTAGAGGGTGGCAAATGTGCAAAATGTCTTGAGAAAGAATGTTAGGTATGTGGCAGGAATACCAATTCCGTACCATTTTGGTCCATAGTCCGGTGACCTTTCTTCAAGACCATAAAACCTAATAAAGTAGTAGTAGTAGTAGAAGTAGTAGTAGAAGTAGTTATATTAGTAGTAGTAGTAGTAGTAGTAGTAGTAGTAGTAGTAGTAGTAGTAGTAGTAGTAGTAGAAGTAGTAGTAGTAGTAGTAGTAGTAGTAGTAGCAGCAGCAGCAGTAGTAGTATTAGTAATAGTAGTAGTAGTAGTAGTATTAGTAGTAGTAGTAGTAGTAGTAGTAGTAGTAGTAGTAGTAGTAGTAGAAGTAGTAGTAGTACTAGTCGTAGTAGAAGTAGTAGTAGAGTAGTAGTAGTAGTAGTAGTAGTAGTAGTAGTAGTAGTAGTAGTAGTAGTAGTAGTAGTAGTAGTAGAAGTAGTAGTAGTACTGGTCATAGTAGTAGTATTACTATAGTAGTAGTAGTAATAATAGTAGTAGTCGTCGTATACGCTCTCGTGACAGCCTATTTCCTTTAAAAAAAATTTAAATATTTTTTTTACTAGAACAGATATTCAATAATTATGAACCCGAAACCAGTCAATTCAACTAAAATTCCAGTCATCTTTAATATTGTAGATTCAAACTATAGCAATATCCGAATGACTTTGATACTTTATCTGTTGTCCCTCGTACGATATTTTCTATTAAAATTTGAATAGATATTTTTGAGGGTGTAGTAAAAGTAGAAATAGTAATAGTTGTAATGCAAGAAGTAGTGGAAGTAGTAGTAGTAATAACAGATTCTGCAGACATGGTGGGGTAGTCCAGCGAATTGGTGCTGAAAATCAAAGGAGTTGTGCACTTTTTCATAAAAGCATGAAATTTGGCATCTAGTTAAAGTTTTCGATGCTGAATAATTCTGGATATGGGGGCCATCTAAAATATGGGCTCTGGAGTCTGTTGTGCCCATTTTTTAAAACATAGCTATCTCAGGGTATTTCTCCTTCATAACTGATTTAATCATATCTAGTTCTGACATACTAAGTATTGGGCACACATGAGTAATTCATCCGCTGCCGATGAATGTGGGACTAGCGTAAGTAAGATGACGTAATGCTAGCTGATCAAAAATATTCACATAAAATTGAATACTCGTCGGCTGTGAATCTTTTCTAGAGAGATGGTGTTTGGAAGGCACATTTTTTCATATTTCACCCCTAAGTAGAAGTTTGGACGCTTTGGTGTATTTTAGAGGAATTATTTGTTCTGCAGTGCATTTCCACTGTTCCCAGCAGTGAGAAGTCGTATTTTGTGATTAGCCTCTTTTCAGCCTTCACAGTATTTAATGTAGCCGATTAAGTGCAAAAATAAAGTACCTAATTGTGTAGTATCATCAGTGTTGTAGCTACTCTGTGAATTAAAACGTTTTTTGTATAGAGAGATTATTCAAATATGAATTTTTGATGTGCTTCAATTTAACACGTGTTTCTATGGGGGCCCGAATTACTCGTGTGTGCCCTATTATGTAGGATTTCCGGGCTTTAAAATTCAGACAAGTGCTCTAGGTGCCCATTTTTCAAATGAAGGGCCATCCCGTATATCAAAATTTTACAAAGTCACCGATATGTTGAATAAAACTAAATGCTTTTATTTGCAAAACATCAGATTTCTATGCTTCATTGGTATATCAATGTATTTTGTTCATGTATAGCTCTACAATGAGAAGAGAAACGTGTTTTGATTTAGAGTTAGAAAGATATATGTATATTTGTAATAAATACTCTGAGAGATCCATGTAAAAAAAAAAAAATGGGCACAACGGGCCCCAGTGCCCCAATTTTTAGGTGGCCCCACATCCAGGATTATTCAGCATCAAAAAATCTACCTACATGCCAAATTCAATGCTTTCATGAAAACTTGCACGGTCCAGAGCAAAATCCCAACAACATTTCAAGAAAGAGAGAGATCCCAGGGAGAGAGAGAGAGAGAGAGAGAGAGAGAGAGAGAGAGAGAGAGAGTCTTCAAATGTTAAATAGTTTACCATATAGATCTTCTCTCCTCTCTCTCTCTCCCTCTTTCTTTCTTCATCCTCCCTCTTCTCTCTCTCTCTCTCTCTCTCCCTCTCTCTCTTTCTTTGCACTACCTACACTTACCTTTCTACTTACCATCCTCTCCTGTTTATACATATTTTTCTTCATACATCTCACCTCACCTCCATCCTTTATTGACTTCTATTACTTTGAATACAACGAAAAGTTTTTTTTTTAAATATCCCCCTTTTTTTTTTTTTTTTTTTTTTTTGTTGCAAATAGTTTTTTTTTTTTTTAAAATATCCCCTTTTTATTTTTTATTTTTATTTTTTTGTTGCAAATAGTATTTCCTATCTTTTCTAAATGATTGTCACGCCATAAAGCTCTGCTTATGTGACAGTCCTTCTTTATGATTCATTTATGTTAATTATACAATGTAACTACCTTACTTGATAATGTATTAATATTTGTTTTCTACGTTGTAATCTGGGGAGCGTTTCATCAAGCGTTTTGTCAGTGATTTCTACCGACAAATTTGCTCTCAGCCAATCAGATGCGAGGATTTCAGTAGCTTATAACAGCTGTCGGTAAAAATCACTGACAAAACGCTTGATGAAACGCTCCCCAGATTTGTAAAATATGTTTGAAGAAAAGAAAGATCATAAAGAGAAATAAATCAGTCAATTCAAATCAAATCAAATCTTGCTTCACAGGATTTTTTTTTCTCCAAAAGGCTAATAGTATAAAGAAGTTTAGATGCAAAATCCTTTCTTTGGAAAATCACAATAAACCATATTGCATGTTTCATATTCACATTCATTGGTCTGACGCAAATTTTAGATGGTTGAAACTCTGCACAGGTCCTAACCAAAATATGTTAGAGAAGATTCAAATAATTATCAACCTTTTAAAATGAGTTTACAGGTAGCATGATTGATGGGCCAGGATGGAGATGCTCTATAAAGAAGAAAAGTTTTTCAGTCAAACATTTACTGCAGATCAATCATGCTTGGAAATATTTGGAGGAATAACTGCTATCCGGGGGGGAAAAAACCCCCACGAAATTGTTGTAACATTCGTGGAGAATTATTTTCCCGGGCATGGGTGAGAGGATATTAGTAGTTGCGAGGCGAGCTATTACAGTATGTAAAACGATATACCACCGCGTTACAAAAATCAGCGTTTTATTGGTGAAATCCATACTAAGTAATATAGGAAGATCATTGTAGAGGGGGAAAAAAGCTTCATTTCGAATCTCGATAACAAAGGACTAGACACGGCTCGGCCACGCGCGCTTGCTTTGCCACAATTTTTTGGTTTGAAAAAAAAAAATAAGGGAAAATTTGAGAAGTCGTATCGGGGGACTTTTCGTTTGTCTGGGGCGTTTGCAATCGTGGGTGAGATTACAAAAGCCCGGAAAACACACAATCCCGCTAATTCTCGCTTAGGATTTTGGCATTTCAAAGGCAGGATTTAATTGGGACCGGTCGTGACGTTAAATGCTGGATGTTGCATCTCAAAAGCAATTTAACGCCGTTTAGTATTGATATCAAATTCAAACGTCTGGGAGGTGTAGAGCGGGACAAGGATGAGTTTGCTCGGCGACGGGTTAAGATTACTTCTGAAATGATATCTGAATATTTTTTTTTACACTGCTTACTTTGACTTTCTGACTAATTGCCATCTTGCTGCAACATATTACATTTCTGACTTGGGGGTTTTATTAAAAAATTTCCTCCAACACCAGTGCCTATCATTTTCTTATTTTTATTTCCAGTCTGCCCTATGTATACGAATAAAGATTAATACCAGCGTTATGTGTACACCTCCATTGTCATCATCATCATCAACAGGGCCATTCTTAAAGTGAAATAAACGGTCACGCACGTGACCATCTAATTTTGCCTAATTGCCGGAAAATCAGAATACATGTTATTGTTTCTTTTCATAACACCAGTTTCTTCCATGAAAAAGGTTTCCCTTTCCTTGACAAGAAAATATAATTTCCCAACCATCATGTTTTAAGAGACATTTAAAAAACGCCCTTTTTTGAGGGATCACGCACGTGACCGACCCAGTTTTCACCTCTAAAAGGAAAGAAAGTTAACTCATTTATGGTAAATTGCTCTCTAGCTGTTGCGAGCTATCGCACCGTACAGCAATGAAAAGTGAAACTCGTATTACGAGAAAAGTAGGTTTGAATACGAAGGAGTAAGACCCTTTTTCGTGCGAGGTCACACACGTGACCGACCTAATTTTGACCTCTGCAAAAGAAAACGATGCACTCTCATTTCAAATAATTATACCTTCTGTCTGTTGGGGGTAAGACTGTTATTTGAAAATCCAAAGAAATTAGAGACTTGTGCTACAAAATGAATACCGTCTGACAAATTAGGCTTAAAATCAACTATTTTCAGGATTTTGGTCACACACGTGACTGAGAATGGTCCATCATCATCATCATCATCATCATCATCATCATCATATCATCATATCATAATTCCAATTTCCATCATTATTATCATCATCATCGTCGTCGTCGTCTTTACAATCATCATTTCTTTTAAAGCAACCACCGATCATTATCAGCGTCACCACTACTACTACCACTACCACCACCCATCATCATCATTATCACCATCATCATCAACAACGCCAGTATTATTGTTTTCATTTTGTTGTAAATCAAAACTAAAATCATGACTCTTATTTTAATACATTTACAAATATACAAGTTGATTTATTTGTGGTCATTATAACCATCTTTCAACATTAGTTAGAGCTGTATATTTTCAGCAATCCCCAGAAAGGGACGTGCGAAGAATACAATATGTAAACACAAATACCTACAATGTCAGTTTGTAGATATTCTGGTGGGTATTTAATTCGTTTTTAGCTTAGCAGAATTTGGTGTCCTTATATTCCTTGAAGAAGTTATAACGTTCGGAGGTCATACAGTCATTTTCTAATCATATCACGGATCCCATCCATAACAGTGTAAGGTAATGGTAACATTCTAATGATTTGCATTAACTGTATGCCCTTTGCAAACCTCGTCAAAAGCTTTATTCATGATACCTATTTTGCAATCAGTTAAACTTTTTTTCCCACTTTACAGCTCAAAGCGTATACATAGGTACAACTATCCGAAGTATCATTTCTATCTAATACTACAAGGCCGTAAATAGGATATACATCTTTACAAATACTGTTTACTATCTAATATGATATATCGCATTTTGAACTTGTTGATTCGGTAATTTGACTAACATAAAAGCAGTTTATTTGCAATGATAGGCGCCGTTGATATGTTTTTGACTGCAATTAATTACTCATATTGGTCATTATGTTGGAGTAATTTGTACGGCCTATTCGAGGGCAGGTGGCACTATTGCAAACTACTATTTTATATTTTGTGTTTATTCTATCATGCAATAGAGTAGGTCATAGCGCGTAATGCGCATTGATCTGTTTTATTCGAACTTATGAAGGAGTCACTGACATCAAACATGAACATCTAGCCCACATATTATAGGCCCATATCTCTATAATTATGTCAAGAAAAATAACATTTGTATAATATTTGTTAAATGGAGTTATTTTGAAAATAGAAAATTCATTTTTTTCATTGTATTGGACCAGTGTATTTTTATGAAAATTTCTAATCGATAACACACTGTCATTTAAAGAAACCACATTTTTTTTTTTTTTTTAAAATCTTACTCCAGAAAAAAGAACTTCATTTCATTCGTCATATTTTTCTTCGGTTTCTAGCAAGCAAAATGTTTGACTACAAATGTCGAAGGTATATAAATAAAAAAAAAAACAATAAAATCAGTACGACAAATGAAATGTCAATGAATGACAGAGAAATGATCATGAGAGTCAAGTGGTTTTAATAGTCGCGAAGTAAACGCTATAGTAAACGCTATTAACTTAGAATGTGACGATATCATGAGAGTGAATATGACGATAATTCTAAGTATCACAGTATATTTTCCATGTTGGCAGCAACCTGTTCGTCACCCGTCTCTGAGGGCTTGGCATGTGTATCGCCTTCCAGCGATGACGCCCTTAATATACACCAATGACCACGAACGACCCGTCTGAGATCGATGACCACGATGTGACGAATTTTTCCGGCATCCATTTCAGGATATGTATGTTCTGTGTAGGGAAAACAAATGAAAGAAAACATAGAAATGTTACAGTTTTTGTTACGCATACAATATTTTTTTGATAATGGCTAATTTTATATTTCAGTATTTACGTACAGATCAAAGTATTATGACCTCCAATATTATTGTTAATTCTCTGGATTTGATTTCGCCATTCAATTAAAGTTCATGTCAAATTCCTTATTTTTATGGATACATTATCTTAACCTCAATATGGCTCCTGTCGCATTCATAAAAAATTGCATCATGGACAATTGGATTCCCCAAAGGCCTATTGCATCATCGATTAAGGATGAGTGATATAAATTGTATCCTTCATATTTGAAAGTTATTATTATTATTATTATTTTTTTTTTTTTTTTTGGGGGGGAGTTATTTCGTAATTCTATTTATTATTATTATTATCATTATTATCATTAATAACATCATCATCCTTTTTATCACTTATATATACTTTTATGAGTTAATAAAGATATTGCTCAACTTCTACATCACTGTTATTGTGGGGATAAAATTATTATTAAACGAATTGGAGGGATCATAAATGTAGGAAGCTTCCTCACATTAGAAATGTTTTAATTTTCTTGTGATCAATGAAGGCATCAGTGTTTTGCATTACTTAAGGTTGGCAAGTTCCAGAACTTTTGGACGAAGTGCGCCACCTTTTGGCGTATACTTTAAACAAGAAATCCCAAGGCCAGGAGTATGTACCTCTACTGTACTTTTTTCCTGTGATTTGTGTGTGGTTGAGTAGCCGCACAGTTTTCTCAAGTCAAAATAGAAATAATATGAAACTTTTTTTCATCTCATTCCAAGCGTACAACTACTTAAAAATACTCTCAGGGGGAGTTAGCGTATTGCTAACGCGTTCATAATAGCTCATGAGCAGTATATTACACTCTCTATCAAACTTAATGCTTGTATGTTAAAATAATCCGTAGGTTATAGCATTGTAAAAAGAGCCTAGTGTTCACTATCTTTAGACATGGAATCGAATAGTAAATTCAGATTCATTTGTGTCATATTCATTCTTATTTCTGTCTGGACTCTACCTGCTATAGCTAATATACATGTAGGTATATCAACTATTACAGCTAAAAGTGGTTATAAACTGTTTTCCAAGTTTTATATTCACTTTTATATGACAGGAAGATGAAAACACTTTGTACAGTACATGCTTCTAACATTAAAGAAAAACTTTTAATAACTGAAAAGTAATTCTTAAATACATCAAATATTAAATGTGATATCTGACACTTGAGAAAACTATCTGCAGTGTTTGGAATAATGACAGATTTATTTTATTCTTTAAAAAAAAGAGAAGAGTACCGTATTGACAAAATGGTGAATTCTGTTTAAAAAAATAAGTCAATTTTTCCAAAACAATTAATCCTTGACTAAGTACGTTTCGTCACCGTCTTGTAATATTCTTCTAATTTCGTCAGACTTAAAAGAATTTCAACAGAAATACCTCTAAATTACTTATGCAATCCTATTTGATATCCACTTGACATTATTTGTATTTCCCAGACTTTTTTTCTAACAACATGCGAGATTTGCTGAATAGGATAAGATTAAATATAAAAGAAGCTTTCTTAGGTTATCATAAAATATAACCACTTAGCAGTTATATGAACAACAAATAATAAGCCACAATATTTTCAACTCAAAGATGGGAAATGTCCTTCTGTTACTTAAAAGGACGTAAGTGTTGAAATTCGACCGCTTCAATGGGGAAATAACAAAAGTGCTTGAAAGCGCTGAAAACAGGGTCGTTAAAAGGCATAAATGAGGAAGGGTTTATCGGCACCAAATCACGCTGGAGTGCAAAAATGAAAAAGAGTGGCACAGCTCAAGCCCCATCATAGTGGTGTGGGTAATAGAAAGGGGTAGAAAAGTGGTAGACAGTGATTAAAAAAGGGGAATAATGGATACAATGGTATCTGAAGAATGTCGCAAACCACCATCATTTTCAGCAAAAGAGTTTGATGGGGGTCTGACGATCGTTCATCTTTTGAGAGGCGGTTCGAAATGTGGCAGGGGCATAACAAACGGGGTTTTAACGAGCTTCTCAGATAGTTGTTAAAATCACAAATACAATGGAAGTTTAGTGGTAAAAGTCTTATGTTCCAGACGTAGTCCATGTGAAATTTCTCCCTTTGGGATAAAAAATCTCGTCAGTATATGTCAAAAATCATAATAATGATGATAATAGATACTTGCGTAAAGTGTAAACATTGAATAAACATTGCATCATGATATGATTTATTTCTTAACGTTTTAAAATGTGATGATTATGATTTGATTTCAGAATAACTCTAAACATTTAAGTAAAGCATTGCAGAGGATAAACATCGACAGAAGAGAAAGCAATCTGATTGTAATACAGTTCACACTTTCTACCGAATTATAGGTATTAACTGATGCCTGTAACAAGCTTTGGAGGCGCATGCTTTTCGTAACAAATAAGGAAAAAAAAATCACACAAACCGCACACACACACACACACACACACACACACACACACACACACACCCGCACACACACACACACACACACACAACTTCATCCAAGGGATCTGCCTCCAAATCAATGGACAGGATTTGCTTTTCTATTTCCTCATTCAGCTTTACCCTTAAGACTACCTTAAGAATAACGAGAGGATTTAAATGATAGTAAGAGCTTTCATAAGCTCCTTTAACAGTCGTAATTAAGATAATCGCCCAATTAAAAGCGTAATTGAGAAATGGTGGACAGAATAAAAACCCCATCATGCGCCGGACAATTCAATCCTGAGTAACCAATGTTGGTTTTAAAAAAAAAGAAGAAAGAAAATTAAAAGTGTAGCGCTCGTTTCAGATGTCTTCCAATTTCCCAAAGTTCCATTGAGATAACATTTCACACTTACAATGCGAGAACTAACTCACTATATATACATAAGCACCAGTTTGGAAAGTGAAAAATGTTTTCTCTCATAATATATAGCACTAAAACAATGCTCTCGGATTCTTCTCGGCCATATCAAAGTTTCGACTTCATTTTCCTAATAAAAGCTAAGAGTTGTAATTTCTCCCCGATTGAATGTAAAAGGAAAACAAAAAAGATTTCTCACACTTAGGACTTTTTGCTGAGTGAATATTAGTTAAATTCCTATCCAAATGCTAACATTTTATAAAATACAGAAATAAAAATCTGATATGAAAAAGGAAAAAAATATAAAGCTATAGGGGCGGTGGAGAACGAAGTAAAGGAAACAACAGAAAATCAGATCCTGCACTCTATATTTTAATGATCGACAGGTAATATATAACGTATGGGTGCAAATAAAGAAGTAAGATTATATAGATGAATATAAAGCTTACAAAAAATGCTTCTTTTTGATAGAACGAATCGAATATATAAAGACTGAAATAGACATGGACATAATCCTAGTCTCATTTTACCGTTGTAACAATAAAACGAGAGAATACATGGAAACAGGTAATGGAAGCAAAATGTCATTCTATTTTTATGAAGTTTAAAAGACTATTTTTAATAGAAATGCTTGTCAGGCAGGGACTGGAAATATGAATAGAAGAAAAACCCGTATAAACTTTAAAAAATTGATGATTTAATAACTGTACCTGAGAAACTCACTGCACTCTAAAACTAGTGTTAAAAGGTCATTTAAAAGGGCAGAGGAGTGACCTCTTTCTTAAAATGGTAGATTAACTCTTTCAACATGCTAGATTCAGCCTTTATAATGTTACATCCAGCAGGAGTCTTGATCTATCATTTTGAAAAAGTGGTCACTCTTCGGCCTTTGTAAATGATAATATAACACTTTAATTTTTAGATTGTGGGAACATATATATGTAATCATGCCAACATGATATTCCTTATAATTGATAATCTGCTAATCATATTTACACCGAAATTAAATATATATATATATATCTCCATGCACCGGATAAAAACCTGGAACAGATAGACTTCAGACAGATTCATTGGTCAAGAAACAACTAACTAAATAAACAGTTGATGATGATGATACAGTAACATGATATAATGGTAGTAAAAAGTATTCGACATATGGGATCAAAGTTTGAGGCTGCAAGAGGATTTGTTAGTCAGGACGAAAAAAAAATTACACATCCTCTACACTATAATGGCAAACATCTTGAGAAAAAAATCTCATACATATTGTTGTTGTTTTGCGGTAGATCAAAATTTCTGAGAATTTTATATTGATAATTATGTCTTTGCAATTTTTCTGCCTGTACCGAAGTGCCGTAAAATTGTAGTAAATGTATTTACTATATACTGCTCTGTAAAGGTTGAAGAAAAAATTATATCCTGAACAATTAATGGGTGGTATGAGTAACTTATGCTTTTCCATTTATTATAAGCATGATTTGTAATATATATATATAATTTTTAATTTTCTTGGTTCTATGGATATTCTTTCCACATATATTACGGGCATTTTAGTCAGTACGTCGATATCATAATATTTGAGATAATTTCAATTCCGTAAGAGGGCTTGAAAAGTAATCGAATAAATGAAGGATATGTAGATAGGTATATACCATCATAATGAGTGAGATTGTCTTCAAACTATAGCTATAGGAACCTGTGGTTTACTTCCATAAGCAGAGGTGGGAATGTGTGGCGGTTTTTGAGGGGTTTCTTCACCAAATTGCTTTCGAAAGAACGTCCAATTTTAGCACTAAATGGCTTCGCTCGGTTTTTTTTTTCTTCCATCAATCTCTGTTAGCTCTCTCTCTCTCTCTTTCTGTCTCTCTTCATTTTTTTTTTCGCTTATTGGGACCAACTGGAAACCCTGGAACCTTCGCCCCTCTTTTGAAAAGATGGTAATCAGAATTCCTCGACACTTTTGAATCTCTTCGTGAAATCTCTGATCGTCATGAATAGAAGGAGCTATTATCGCTCAACTCAGAGCCCCCAGGGGTATTGGTTCGATTGAAAGCCCGCTTGCGACTCGCTTCAATCATGGTGCTGATTCTCCCCCATCGCACCCTGGGGCCATCCACCAAAAAATGGGGAACTTCTTTTCATCAGTCCCATTCATTACAAATCGCGTTTGGTGGTTTGGGGCTATGAGAGGATTATTTATCTCTCATTTTTTCCTCTCGTCTAAAAAAAGAAAAAAAAAGAAGCCGGGGCGAGGGCATACCTTTACATCGATCCTACGCCAGCTCTTCCCGAGCTGAATTGGGTTGAATTGACCCGTCTGCTGCCTGAATGTCAAGTCTTTAGTCTTATTGTTAGACCGGCGAAGGAGCAAAAGAAAGAAAGAAATCGGCTTAAGAAGGGCTGAATATGAACTTTTTAGAGCGAACATAATGATGGAACAAAACGATGGGACGCCTTCCCATCATAAGTCCCATTCGAAGGTGAGCGCGTATGCAAACACCTTCTATTCATAATTACTGTGGCATTTTCTAAAGGGAAAACAAGATTGTGAGTGTAAAGTCAAAGCTGTGTTGTTCAGAAAGAAAGCAGCCCAACTGAACAGCAGTCAAATGATGGCCTGTGAAAGAATATCCACCAGAATCGAAATGTAATCCGTCACAGTTCGGTCACTTCACACCAAGTGAGAATGAAGGAACAATATATCAATGAAACAAAAATAAAAAAAGGAAAGATATGGAATAAGGAAATAAAAAACCAAACATGACATATCAAGAAAGGCACAAGGTAGAAAAGAAGCGGACTGAAAACGGTCCACTCTTTTTAAAGAAAAATCAAAGAACGTTCTTATTCATCAAAATATTATCGTTGGTCTAATACTTAACATACTCTTCCCATCCGTTTGAAATAAAAATATTTATATCACTGATGTAATTGTTGGCAAGACATTAAAATGTTAACCGTTAACGTACTTCCCGATCATCCATAACAACGCAGAGAAAAGAAATTAAGTTTGCTATTCAGGATAGTAAATTTAACAAAATCGCCTTCCACGATTTCATCCATGCTCGTAGAGATTAACCGTCGTATGAAATATCAGGTCACCTTTGTTGATCTGAATTCACAAAAATTTTAGTTCTTCACTGTTGGTTTCCTTGACCTGGGCCCCGTTGCACAAAACTTGCGTTTGAACGCAACTCAGGAAAATCAAACGCAACTTTATTTTCAGCCAATCAGAAGTGCACATTAAGGACTTGATTTTTAAGAGTTGCGATTAAACGCAAGTTTTGTGCAACGGGTCCCAGAAAAGATTCATATGCATTTCATTTTAGCACAGAATTTAGCTATATCTTTTAAGGGAACTAATAGATGAAGGTGTAGGATCTAATGCAAACATGTTTCGGAATATCAAAAAAAAGAAGAAGAAGAAGAAGAAGAAGAAAAAATAAAAATAAAAAGGAACAAGATAGACTTGCATATATAATTTCAATTGACCTCAGGATGATAAATGATTGGCATACTAGAGATGTATGCGTTAAGAGAGACTTCAGAGATGGCATAAAAATTAGACTTAAAATACATTTGTATGATAATTGACGACCCATTTCCCAATATATCCTACCCAATAAAAAGTCTCGTTTAAAGTTAGAGATCTCTTTAGTGGACCTTATAAACCCATTTTCTTACAGATATGTAATAAAAAGAACAATTCAACAATAAATTTGAATATGAACAATTTCATCTTTGACAAGGACATGGCATGCAAGATAAATATAATTTGTTTCAACAAACTGATATCGAAACCAAATCAAGGTTTTAAATGAACTTCTACAATTTTTTAAATTTTTGACAGTTGGCTGTGAAAATGAGTCTACCAAATGAACTCTTTTATACTTCTTTGAATATCTCTATAAAAAAACACCATGTTTGTACGAGGATGGGATGTCATAATTTAATCTTGTTTGGGAATTATTCTAATTAAGCTACTGGCATTAGTATGAGTTTGACCTGCGGCTTAATAAATGGACATTGGTTTGCAATTGTTAAGTGTAATAATAAATGTCAATCGGTTCGAAAATGGAAAGCGCCAAAATTGATCCCGAAGTTTTGTTAGGAGGTGTTACTGCCTCTTTCAAGCGAAAAGCTAAGCCCGTCATTGCACCCCAAAGAACTACCAATGGCGGCTTTTACCCTCCGCCGGCCCTCTTTTGCACCCTTCCACAAAAGAGCGATTACCCTTCCCTTTAGAGAGAAAATTACACGAAGGGATGATGATGACGACGCAAAGAGAAATGATTTCTGGCTTAAGGTCCTGTAAGTAGTACCGTAATTTCCCTATTCTTTCTTATCCTTCTCCATCCACTCCCACGGTTTTGTTCGGCTTCAATTAGATGATTCTTTTCCTTTCACGATACTTGAAAGGCAAATCAATAGCGGCCAGGGTGATCCTTCTCAGGGGTCCCCGGTCACCACATAATCAACCAAGTTGGCACTTACCGATCTAGAAAAACTAGTCCACTTAAGTACTTTTCCGAAGAAAAACCGAAGTTAGTTCTAATCCATTAATGTTGCTGGTCTATAGGAGATAACATACTCGTCACATCCGTTTCAAATAAGATAGTGCTGAATCACTTAGGTAATTGATGGAACGGAGATACGTAAACTAAAGTCAAAATCAACCAAGAAAATCGGAAACAATATTGGAATCAGCTAGTACAAGTCACTTTCAGTAATAATGAATCAGAAAACCGCAAAAAAATTACGAGAAGGTTTAATCTTTATAATGTTGGCCGGGGATTTTCAGGAAATAAATTAAAACGACAATGAAAAATGGAAAATGATTCCCAAAGCTCAATACACAACATGTTTGATAATGTGATGCAATGAAACAAGGGAATATGCTGGAACAGTTCGATTTTCTATAATTTAGGAAGAATAAAGGAAGACATTTCGAAAGGTAAATTTTAGCCCTTTTAACATACTTTAAGCTATGCTTAAAGTAAGATAACCAGGAAAAAATTAGTGAAATGTTTCTCTCAGAAAGTAAACTTTCAGGTAACTATATAACCCTCTATGAAAATGACGAAAGTGTTTGCTTCAGACTAAAAAAGTAGAAAGAGATATAGTAAACTATGACAAGTTTCCTTAAATGCTTTCCCCAACATTATAAAACATGCAAAAATTGTAACTGTAACTTTAAAACTTTTTTCTTACATTTAGAAACTACAGTTTTGTTTTAACTCTGTGACAATGAAATAATATTCATCGTTTGATATAAAGTAAATCTTGTTGCTTCCAGTACGATTTGCATATTATGATAAATATATGTCCCCTCTGATATCTAAATTTGATGAATAATACTTGTTCACATTTCCACATAGTTTTGAGATACATTGGTCTATGAATGCTTGGAAGGTGTAAAATATGCACTATCAATGTCTTATTGATATTATTTTCTAAAAACTCTAATGGTATTTGATAAAACGCATTTGAATGATATAAACGGATAGCTTTACCCGTATTAGTATTTTGAAATTGATACAGATGTCTTCATTCATTAACATCACCATCATTCCTACCAACATGATCACATTCAAAGAACGTCCTTTTTCATAGTTTTTTTTTTTAATTAACAAACATGTCATATTCTAGCTGATTAATTGCAAAAAAGGGACAAATTGTGACAGAAAGTATCTAACATTTTAACTACCATGATGTTACATATAGAAAATAAAAAGGTATAGACAGAATTATGTAATGTCCTCGGGGTGAACGTAGAATATATTTATTTTCAATATTTGTTTTCACTGCTCAGTCAATATATGATTTAAAAATAGCTAAAATTATAATAACCATGATTATACAAATATGAACTTAAAAACGTATAGATACGATTACGTAATATCAATGGGACTGATTTTAGAATACTTTTAAATTCTGAAAATGTGTTTGCGCTGCTCAGGATTTTATCTATTATTCATCTTCCTTTTCTTTCCCAAATCCCGAATCATTTACGCTACGTCTCACCTACAAATCATGAACCTTTGCTATTGTTGAATAACATAGGATTTGAACTCACGTTGATGTTCACTAACCATTATCCTGCAAGCACTTTGCAAGTAACATATACACACATGATGTGTAAATAACATGGGTATAAGGTGAATACCTGAAATTCCTCTGACAAGAGAAATCGACTACCTGGCCTACATGCCCCAAAGAGTGCATTGAATTCACCTGTCGGAAAGATTACCAATTCCCACTGAATAGTTGGAGCCTTATTTCTACATTAACGACATTCTCGCGTGATGAATTACCGCGTCCGTAAAATTATAAATCCAGCAAAATTTACACACTTTTTTTTTTTTTTTTAAATTCTGATTTTTTCCCCGTCATATCTCATTGCTTATCCATCACGTGTTGAAATCTTTGGTGACATGTACTTGTTTTTTTTTTTTTTAATATTTGGATGGGAATTATGCTGATGAGGGTGGGGTCGGTCGGAGTCTGTGTAATTATTCACAGGCTGTCAGAGTATTGAACCGAGTTGTTATTCACAAACACGTACTCGAGCTTTAATCCTTTCTCCCCCAAATCATTATCTTCTTCACTCGGTGGGAGATAATCGGGCCCTAAAGAAGAGACGAAATAACCCCTCTCTATTATCCCCGTTCTTTTGTCCCCACCGCCGAAAAACGACCAGAGAATATGAAAAGAAGAGAGGGAGGGAATGATAGAGGGAAAGAGAGCGAGAGAGAGCGAGAGAGAAAGAGAGGGAGAGAGGCCCCAGAGCAGTAATAGAGCGCAATCAATGGTTACGACAACCCATCAAAGAAGTTACATCTGATGTAAAAGAAAAAAGAAAGGAAAAAACAAAAACCTTTGATATTTCTGAAGTAAATATATGGTCCCTCTGTGAGTGATGAGTGTCTCAAAACCCCTTTAGAAATTGCCCAACGAAGGTACTCCATCATTTTACTAAGCCTAAACTTATCTTTACTTCATTTATATTTATATTTTTTTTCTTCAAAAAAAACGAGGATGGGTGGGGTCATGCGAGCACCTTTCGCCTACCAGTTTTTATGAAAATCTTAACATACAAGGCTATGATTTTAAACATGATCGATGTGCGTTCAGGATGTGTGTGTCTGTGTGTGTATGTCTGTGAGTGTTATCCAAAATGCTTCATATTCTGTAAAGATGAAAATAAATGCTAGAGGATAAAAAAAGGTATGTTCCTAAAGAGCAAGTATATCTAAACAAATTAGATTTTTCACCGCTGTTGTCGGATCTTATCATGCATCAAGATGGCTTCAATAATTGAATTCCCTCAATTTAAAGCAGCAGAAATTGATTTAAATGCGAGGCTTTATATAGGGATTAAGAAGCCGTGATAACTTGACCAATTCAGTTGGGACTCAGTGTTTATCCTATGGGGATCTTGGAACCTCAGACTTCATTACAACTTGTAAAGCTTCCGTCCGTCCATTCACCAATTTATTCAGATTCTTATTGGATGTTTCAAAATCAAAAGAGCCACACGAAATGGTAAACCCTTTTTAGCCGCCCCTTTACAAAAAATAAGTTGATAAAAGGGGAACCGACTGATTAATTGTTTAGGATATATTAGATGGACTTTAAAGGGCAATCCAAGCTTGGCAAGGAGATGATATGTGTGAAAACAGAAAAATAAGAAAAACAGGATGGTGAAAGTTTGAAAGAAATTGGACAAGGACT
This sequence comes from Heliocidaris tuberculata, assembly GCA_025618425.1. Taxonomy (NCBI): domain Eukaryota; kingdom Metazoa; phylum Echinodermata; class Echinoidea; order Camarodonta; family Echinometridae; genus Heliocidaris; species Heliocidaris tuberculata. The sequence goes on along the minus strand of CM046850.1, from coordinate 16,397,172 downwards.
AAGAAATTTATGGATGTTTGAAAAATGAGATCACTACATCTATGCGAATCTCAAATTGGCAATTTGGTGATTCGATTGTGACATTTTTGTGGACAACTCTCCCACTTGTCGTACACAAAAATATCATTAATTTGCGGTTTTCTTCGAGGCGCTTTTACCCTCGGGGCAGTACTCAAAACATATTGGAGATAGCATATTGTTATAGGTCCCCATGAAAGAAAAAGATCCTACTAAGTAATACATTTTGAAAAAAAAGTGATATTTTAGTCATTTTGTGTGTTGGAGCGAATGGGGGAGTTGTCCACAGCTACATCACAGTGACATTACCTATTTGGCCAATTTGAGATTCCCATATGTATAGTGATTAAAACTTTCAAAAATTCATAACTTTCTTATTGCTTGTCCGATTTCGTTCAAACTTTCACCAATCTGCTTCTCTGATTTTTCCTTTTTCTTTCAAAGCAACTTGCTATAAAGGTTGGATTTCCCTTTAATAGACAAAAAGGTCTTAAAATCATATAAATTGGATCAACTGTCATTCCTGTATCTATTAGAATGTATCAAGATCTAATTTAGAAACGTTCCATTCTAATCATGAAAGAGCTGAGGAAGCAAAGGTTTTTTTTTCCAGATGTTAGAAAAGATCAAAACATTGCAAATTTGCAAATATCTATCTGCTTAGTGGTGTAAATGCTAAGGTGTACGTGACTTGATCAATCCTTGCAATGCAGAAGAAAGTTTTTTCTTTGAATAAACTCGGATTATTATACTCTGGTATTTCACTTAGGTATAGCCTGTAATTAAAAATAGTGCTTTTGTGTTCTTAAGTAGTATCCAAAAATGTATTTGAATCATAATAAACATGGGAATATTAAATGCTATCCAGTTCTAAAATTAGTGTTTACATTATACATATTTTAGTCAAAATACAGGGATTAGCATGTTAATAACAATCTTGAACTTGTGGTTGTGGCCCTGGATCAACACATATACTATTCCATGTATCATATTATGCTAACTATGTTATTGGAGATGATTAATTTCTTACCTTAAAGATGATATGGATGACCATCAGTGCGTCATCCACCTTGGATAACAGCTACGATATCATATACCTGAGGAAAAAAAAAAGGGTAAACAGAATTAATTATACGTCTCGTAACTGAAGGCTAGAAAGAATTTGGAAATGAAATAAGAAATATATAAAATTGAGTTTATAGACTTAAAAAAGATAAAAGTCACCCCAAAAGAAACATAACAGAAAATGCAAATAATTGTCAAAATATTGAAAACAAACAGGTAGACTAACTATAATTATGTCGTATGATTTACCTCATTGATTAAAGTTGCCTGTAAATCTTAAAATGCTTAAAAGAAAGAATAAGACATGATAATACCAATTAATGGTATTTTTAAAATAAAAACACAGAAAGAATTTGCATTCGCTTCTGGAAACCAAGCACCTTTTTGTCGGATTTTCTTAATGGAATTATTATGACTGCACACTTTTCTTAATAAACGGGTAGAATATAGAATGACAATTAACAGTAGTTTAAACTATTATTCAATCGTTTGCAAATGAATTATTATAAAGACTTGAAGTTTGTATGCTGATCTTTGTAGGCCAAACGAATTACAATGAATGATAAAATAAGATAATCTACTTTTATTACAAATAAATCTTGTGTCCCTCACGATATGAATAAACGTTACAACAATGTAAAAGAGAGTTACATTTTGCGAGATCCATTTTTATAATATAGACAATTTGTAATACTACTTTACTCTGACATGATTATGCATACAGCTGTTTACTATGTAAAATGTTTTAAAACTACCTGCAACTAAATAAGCAGAATACTTTTCAAAGATCACATTCGCTGTTAAGCTTGACACTTAATGAATGAAAAAAATGCATTATGTCTATGGAAAGATATGATAATTGCAGTATCCAGAGTTTTGAGAAAAACTTTCCTTGGATAATCAACTTTTAAGTACTCAATATTTAATTTCAAGGTCAAATTTCTATTTATTAGTAGAAATTGATCATTATTTACTGAGTAATGGTTTAAGAGCTAAATGAGATGATAAATGTATGAAGTAATTGTCCTTGAAAATTTCAGCGCTAGCGTGACCTGAAAAATGTAAGAATAGAAAAAAATACCAAACCAGGTTAAAGTTATCGTTAAAAAGCAGTACAAGGCCCGTCGGTGATTAATTCTATTGAAGTATAACGATTAGAAACACCCATTTGCCTAATGAGGTGATTAATGTAATCTGAAAACTGATACATTCCCACACAAATGCTGCCAATAGAGTCATCAATAGACGTGTGTGTAAGTGGGCTTAGCTTTAGAAATAAAACATTGTTAAAGAGCATAATTGTATTTGTCGCACGAGAAACGGCTCAGAATAATAACACTTGTTGCTCAAAAAACTCCCATCAATTGTACAGCCTTCCAAACCAAAATATTGCCCAAAGTATTTGTTCCCAGTATCATGCATGATTATTCATAAGACAATGTTCACTTAATAGATTTCTTTATTACGTTTCATTTTACTTGAAATCCACGCAGCAAAGATAAAACAGGACTTAAAAAACATAGAATTATAGCTCTATTTCATCACCACTATTTTCACCTCCAATTTGTTTAACACTCGACTTGAAGAGGATCATTTTAAAGCAAATTAGAATCTGAACCTGGGGTACTTATTTCATCAACGCTATTTTCATCTCCCATTTTTAGATACTCAATCAAAGTTATCAAATAAAAATTGTTTTGGGTGCTTACCAAAACTGTATGTTGGGTTGTAAGAGTAAAATGCCTGCTGGTTCGGCGTGACACTATATTTAGCCTTTTTTTGCATTTCTCAGTATAATGTAGTCGTAGACTGACAAAGTATGTTATATTACTTTTAAATTGAACTTTGGATCATTCACTGCACCTTGATAAAAGGCAAATTATACGAACATTTCACTGATTTAACATCATCGAATGCATGAAACATTTGCAGTTATTATGATCACATGTATAACCGGTATCATAGTCTGAGGAGCAGCCAAGCTTTCAATGAAACTGAAAGGCTTTATTATTTTCAGTTTTTATTTATTTTTTGAAATTTGTTTTTATTTTTGTCTACAGGAATGAGCTCTCTGGAATCTGATACGGTTAAAAATGACTGATTTGTATGAATGATCACTGAAAGAAATCGGATTTCTATAAAAGTAGTTTTAAAGAATAAAAATTGTTTGGCCTATGTCAGATCCTTATCAGCGGGATCTCAATCTAGATAGTAATCTCTGGTCCATTACGCCCGAGTTTGAGGCGACAACAATACCAGAGCTACGCTCATTTCTTTTTTACAGGAGCCCAAAAAGTTTCAGAATTTCGGAATAGAGAGGTTCAGCAGCTCTTTAAAATAAGTTTGACGGATAACTCCGGTGCAGCCACCGTCGCAAATAAAAAAACGGAAAAACAAGGCAAAAAACAGCCACAGGGGTAATAGGCGCAGCCATGTGGGACCTTCGCCTACCGTCACGGGTAGTTTACGACGCCATTTTGCCGATCATCTGGTTTTCGTGGGATTCCTTCGGCTTTTTTTTTTCTTTTTCCAATTTATGATTTTTATGGTAAACCTGTCTAGGATTTCACCCTTCTCCCATTTTGCCGGGTTGATGTACAGTAATAGAAACCATTTGCCTTCGGGGTATTTACCACGTTGCTGGGTATACATACACGCTGTAATGGTTTGGCCAAAATGAGAGTGGAACAGGGAGAGAAGAAGGGCATAATTTTTCTGTTGAGCTACTGAGAGACAAGGAAAACAGAAAAGAAAGAAGTAATAAAGAAATTAAGAGAGATAGAAAGAGAGAGAGAAGTAAACAGAGAGAAAGAGAGTGAGCTACAGGCAGAGAGAGAGAGAGAGAGAGAGAGAGAGAGAGAGAGAGAGAGAGAGAGAGAGAGAGAGAGAGGGGTGAGTGAGTTCTGATTACAGTAATGTAAAGTTAAAACTTTTGAAGATCAGATTCCCCCGGGGTGTTAGCAGCCATTATAATTAATATTTCACTGCCAATATCTGTAGGCAAATAGATTTACGGAGAAATAAAACAGTATGTACTGCATAAATAAAAAGAGGGAGAGTTTTGATGAATGTATGATAAAATAATTGTCAAAACATGATTTATTTTTGCAAGAAATTTTCTTTCTAGTTTTTGATACATTTTGACATAGGTTTTTTTAAAGCTAGACATGTTTTTATTCCACGGTTACTGGATAAGATAATAAGTCCTTAGATAGTCTTATGTGATAATAACGCCATAACATGCTAAATTCAATTACACGACAAATAGTTTGTCAGAAAAATAGCCAAACATTTTCTTCTATTTGTCATAGGGCTTTGTATTTCATATCCCCCTAGAAAACCTCTCCCAAACTTCCTTGGTAGAATGTCTGGACTGACAGGCCTACGTGAACGACGGTTATTCCTGTAAATGGAGACTTACTGCTCCGTGGTTTCTGCTATCATCAAATATTTGCAGTCTTCCCCCATACCAGTAGCTCACTCTATATTTGCTCATATAACCAAAAGCAAACACCTATAAGAATACGGGCCTTTTTTTCTAAGGTAGCAAAAGCTTCGAAATAGTCACGTAAACATAAAAAAAAAGAAGAAGAAGAAGAAAAAAGAAAAAAGAAATTGGAACTGGAACAGAGAAGCCGTAGCTCAGTCTTGGTGATATTCTGGCCTTTGTTTCGCTTGTAAGATTAACATTGGAGTCTGACTGGAAAATAGGACACAGCTTTGATGTATTTATCACATACGAGAGAAATATTAGGTCAGTCTTTCAGGCCAATTATGGTTATATCATGTACCCAGAGAATGCAATGATTACGGATTTGTCGTTCTTCCTCAAGCAGACATGATCATTTCAGGTGCAGTTGTTTATCAAACTTGGATCACACTGAGATCACGGATATCATATTAAAATGAAATTGTGGACAGGTTTGGGGAAGTTTTTTTATATAATATTGACAATTTGTGGAACTACTGTCCCTTTTCTCTATCGATTACAAGATTTCCACAATTTTTTTTGGTACCCTAGTAGTCTATAGTTCATCCAGAGAAATGTTAAATTTTTCCTCGTCTCTCCGTGCATTCACTTAGAAATTTTCTTTTACTAAATTTATAAGAAAATTCGTTTTCATTTCACTAAACAATGTTAATTTCAAAACCTACACGTAATTTATATCATATTTTCTTCGCTACAAATAACATCAAAAAAGCTGCATAAATTTTAATTCATTTTAAAGACACCCGAAAACTATATGATGTACAGCTCCATCCCTGTAATCTACGCCCCTTTAGAGGTTGTACGAAAAACTATCAGGATGATCTCAATTTGGAGGAAATTGAACTATTCTATATATTTAAATTTTCCCTAATGGTTTTGTCCATCCATTATTTCTAAGCACAGTTTACTTTTACTTTATCTAACCATGATGTTGTATGCATCTTTATCGATTTCATTCGGCATGTTAAATCCGACAAAGTTTCTAAACTTATACAACGAAGAACGTGTCACACAAACAGATCATCGAGTGTGTAGATTTTGGAAAAATTTGAATAGTGTAATTTGCAATTATAATCATGTATCAAAATGCAATATATCATATAAGATATGATATATCTTATATGATTCTGCATGTTAAATCCGACAAAGTTTCTAAACTTATACGTGTCACACAAACAGATCATCGAGTGTGTAGATTTGGGAAAATTTGAATAGTGTAATTTGCAATTATAATCATGTATCAAAATGCAATATATCATATAAGATATGATATATACATGTAGCTTTGTGTATAAAACCATGCAATATAAACATGAATAAGGTTAATGGGAATTTTCTGAAGCAGTATTTTCGTAACAGGTCACATTATTATGTTTAGAAATAATAGTTTCATGTGTTCATTGGGGCTTTCGCACATTCGGTTGCAAACCCTGTTGGTGGTCCATTGTAGCGAAAACATTGGAGTATTATATCTTTTGGAAGTATTGATTCACTGTAGTATTATTTTCTTCCATTCTCCTTCAGAATTCCTTTCGCCAAGCAATCAAAGAGTATTAACACATTTCCCCCTTTCACCGATTGTATTTACTCGCAATTTGCTGTGGCATACCTTGCACGGGTGCATTTGAAAGACGTCCGCCAATAAACTGAACACTGCTTTCCAAAAGCACTAGGCATTTACCTCAAGGATAAGTAAACTTTCATTAACAATGCAATTAACAATGTGGTTCTCTTAGCCTTGTATAGCGGCCTAACACTGGTCTATACAGGTCCACAATAATGCGGATTCGAAACGCAACACGGGACATCTATGGAGTTTTGTGTAAACTCTGCATTGTATCTATCGTGGAGGTGGTATTGACTATAAATCGTGTTTAGAGATGAGGACAAGTGCTACAGTTGTAGCTTATTGATATTAGATAATGGCGATGTTTATATTTTGCAGGAGTATAAGAATGTGGATGTTTGGTGACTGAAAATCTAAATACATCAATTCTACTATTCATTGGCTACAGGTCGAAGTCAGACCGGTTCGTAAACGATTCGTCTCCAGCGCAGTTATCAAAAGTAAAGCAAATTTAAATCGCGTGCGACCTAAAACCTAAAACGTCATAAACGTTTATGACGTTTTGTTACGTCATCCTTTCTTTTAGCTTTCTCCACCATGGTTGCGCCAGTTTTCATGGAGCGTGGTGCGCTTCGCGCTCTTTTATTGACACTTAATAAATTTTCATCATTTCCTGATGAAGGCCTATGGCCGAAAATGTGAAAACTTCTGAGTTTAACGGAATTTTTATTTACTTATTTACTACTCATCTCTACATATACAATTCTGAAGCAGAACTTACATTTTGTTATCATATATATATATATATATATATATATATATATATATATATATATATATATATATATACATACATAAGTGTAAGGAAATGACATATACAACAGCTCTGGCAACTCTCGTGTAAATAAATACAATGCAAAAATGTCAAAAAGGGAGGACAGCTCTGGGGAACTTTGATTTAAGCTACGCAACTATTATTCTCTCATTTCCTTTTACATCATATACATATATATATATATATATATATATATATATATATATATATATATATATATATATATGTGTGTATGAATTATACAAATCAAATGTAAAATGACTTAGATGTGCAGTTATTCTGTAATCTGTAGTCAAGACTGAAAACTTTATCATTTGAACATCTTGAATATACATGTAAAATTGATAAGCTCATAAGAACTACTTCTTCATTGTCCATACAATTTCAATCACTTTCGAATCTTATCAAAGAATATTTTCAAAGTTTTCAAAGTGATATGTAACTGGATATTCATTTTAGACCTTGGCACCAATATTTTGAGGCCTCATCAAGAACAAATAACATAATTATTATCCACCATCAAATGTGATTTTGTTTGATCTAATACAAACATTGAATCCTCTTTAGGGGTATTGGCGTGGAGCTTATTCATTGGCGGTGTTTGCGAAAATGGTAAACAACTCCCCATTTCACGCTCTGATAGAATCAGAAGAAATTCAAAAATCTTTTTTTTTTGGTTGCAGTTAAAGAATTAAGCTCTTTTATCAAACTTTCGAAATCTTTCTACCGAAAATATATATTTTTTTGTTCAGTGCTATGAAGCACAAGACAAGTACATCATTCATGAGTTTGACAATGCACTGACAAGCAAGTCTCTCGTACATGAAATCGGAAAAGAAGGATTAATAGATAGTTAGGATATAGATAGAAAAAATAGATTACTGCATGGAGAGGAGATAGAAAAGAAGGAAAACTAAGAAGGGTAAAGTTATATTCAACCGTGTCTGTTCCATGCATGTACTGATGGATAGGTAAAGAGGAGAAAATGAGGGAAAAGGGTCATCATTAAAAAAAGATGCACCTTTCCTTCAAACAAGGTGACTGGAAATATTATTTGATTTAAATTTATGATATATACATACAAACATACCTGGAACTTTGTATGGAATAGGAAACTGTAAGCATACAATATCCTTGATGTCGCTTTTTTTATTTTGTTGCCCCCTTAGACCTAATTATAAATCCATTTGCCCATCTTTCTCTTTCTTCGAGTATTATTCCATCACTCCATCTTATTCTTGTTTTTTCCAGATCGAGTGAGTACTTTTTTTCTTTAATAGCATCGATCGGGCTTAAACAAATTGCCCGAGGCACTGGCGACGATAATCCAAGGGAACAATAGCGACTCAGTATGGCGGATTGTCCTGCCTCTCCCCATGGCGGATTTCAATAGCCTGTTGCACCGGGGTTATTATTTTTTTAGTCCCTCAACAGTGCCGAGCACTGATCATCCATTCCCTAGGATTGTACCAGATGTGTGAGTGCGCGCGATCGTGGGTGAGGGTGTGGGTGACTTAGCAGTTGGGAATGCGTGCGGTTTTGACGTGCGTGGGATGCATGCACAAGTATGCACGTTTCGTTGAGTGTGTGCCACTGTACCATCTCTCTCTCCCTCTCTCTGTCGTGCATCGGCATGTTGTCAAGTTATTTTGTTTAATTCCTGTATTTTCTAAGGGCCATGAGTTAGAAAAGGGAGTCCTGGTAAGAAAGTGTATAAAACTTGCAGAAATGTACTTCAACAAGACCGAAACACCATAAACTTCAAAACAAAAGCTAACGACATGATTCCTAAGCTTAAGCTTCTACTGAAATCGAATCTCCATCCACAATTTACAGTAATTAGTGTATCATAATTCATCCTCTCAAATTTCAATGGTATATAAAAAGCTCTTAACATATCAGATCTTTTAGATAGTTTTGAGAGTACGTCGAAGTGGACACATTCGACGGGACACATTTTAGCGAGAATAGAACAAAAGAGTAGTAGTTAACTAGGAAATATACAAGAAGCATGGAAATTTAGTACATGGTCTTTGCTTTCTTTTCCAATTGTTCTCTAAAATCAGCCTAATTGCATTTCGGTAACATGCACGAGAGTATCATATGTCAATTCACTGAAGATTTTTGTCAACGAAAGAAACTTCAGAAATAACAAAACAAAACAAAACACCAACTAAAAACTGAAAACTTAAATTCTGCGTAGGCGTATGATATTATATATCTCCTTTAATTCATGCCAACTACTACAGCGCGGCATACAGCCCAGGTGCTGGAAGAATATATCAGCTCCGCCGAGAAGTATATTCCATCTATTCAATTTGATCAGTGACCCAAGCTCCCGAGTGTCACGGTTTTCTGCACATCACCTTCCATCTGAAGCCCTCTGCTAAGAATTCCGGAGCTTAGTTCGGCAGGAAAAAAAAAATTAAATACAATAGAATAAAAAATCAGAAATGGGAGCATACACACACATGTCTGTATATTTTGCATGCCAGCGGTGGAGTTGGCAAACACGTTTGAAGATTTCGGACAATAGAAATTCGGAGTTTATCTATTCGGCAGGGGGTACTTTATTATTTTTTCATCAAAAAAGAGGAATGAACTTTTTGAAAGGGAGGAAGTTAAACGTGCCAATCCAAGGATGTCAAGCAAAAGAATAAGAGAAAAGATGAATATATGGAAAGGGAAGATGCATGAAAAGCAACCCGAAGAAAATGAGCATATAGTATCACGATTCATCAGTTTTACAATAACAAAATGTTTCCTGCGAAGTAACACCTCATGTAACCTCAATCTGCAATGTAGTGGTAAAATTTCTGGTAAGAACAATTATTTCGCTCACTGCAGCGAACGTAATTGAATACCACATGCATGACTTTACCATCCGTGAAGAAAATATGAAATGATGAAATGTTTATGAAATATAGTTAGGTCAGGGGCGACGCCAGGGTATTTTGATAGGAGGGGCAAGACGACCGAAAGATGACGTCATATTTTTTCTCCATTAAATAACAGGGGTAATATAGAGTTATATGTTTAAGACCTCTCTTTTTAATACTCCACTTTCTTCTTTCTTCCCTTTTCTTCCCTTTTCTTCCTCCTTTTCTTCTTTTTTCTTCTTTTTTTTTCTTTTTTCACTACTTGAAAAATCATAGGTGGGCGGTCGCCCCCTCTGCCCCCCCTGTAGCGCCGCCCCTGAGTTAGGTCAAACCCATGTAATTTTCTAAATCATGCCTTTAGCAAATGATCATTCGAGTAGATTTAAACGATTTACGTGAACTGAATAACAATCTTAAAGACTTCGCAATTTGCTAATAAATTGACAATTATGATGGTATTAATTGAATTCATATAGCGCCTTTTTCAAAAGATTTACTGTTATTAGATAAAAAATAAATGGGAAGAAATCTGGCATATCTACTTTACTGCAATACGGAAGAGATATAATTTTGATTCCAGACCAAATAAATGACTCTATTCAAAACTTCAAAGTACCCAAAGCACCGTATTAGGCAACGAAATCAATACCCAAGAAACATATAACTTTTTCATCACCAGTATACTTGAATGACAAATTTTTATTTAACCATAGCTTTAATAGCTAATTAGGAGTTATCACTGATCAGAAGATTGAAAGTCTCTATTTGATCAAATGATCTAAGAAAATGAACCCTGTCTCTATTGAACTGAATTTTAATAACGAGGAAGCCTATACGTGCACTGTAAAAAATGTTCAGTTAAAAAATGCAAAACATGCTGATAATTATATGTCCGACCAACTGGGGGAATTATAGGCCCAAGTTTGGTTATGTATTGCCCAATCCCGATCACATTTTACTATAAATTTAGCAAAAATTATCCGAGTTCGGCATATATTGGACCAAGGGTTGGTCAGACACTTAATTACCCTTGTTTGGTATTTTTTCATCCAACATTTTTTTTACTTGGGAGAAAGACGACCCGGCACAGCTATTAACTGAGTAGACATCTAACTATAAAATACAGGACAAAAAAAGCAACAGTAAACAAAACTAGGGGTTATGGACTGGGTGATGACCATCTATGCACTCAGACGATACAGATCTACTGACCCGGAACAAAATAATTTATAATTATGCGTGGGTCATGGCGGTTTCAGAAGAAAACAAAACAAAATCAGGGTCATGATTGTGCTTTGAAATTATCTGAAAAAATGGTGATCACTTTTTTGTGTCGACATAAAACACTGATTTTTCTAAAACTACATTGATCATCGGTCAATCATTTACAGCCTAGGCTTATTAATCTTGAGTGAAAACCTTCCCCTTTTCAGAAGAAGGAATGGATAATAATTAAATAGTATAATAAAATCTATTTTTTAAAATCGAAACTGATACTATATTATTTGTTATAATTACCAGATATAGATAGTCATGTTGAAAACAGTAGAGGATATACAAGGTGACCAATAGACAGATTTCCATGTGAGACGACTTTTCATCTCGCTAAAAAGATAATATTATTGTCTTATTTACCCAGGATAGCCTCATCAGTAATAATGCTGTTTATTTTGAAGGCACTACAATTATTATTACTCCCTGCTTCGCCAGGTACCCAGCAAGAATCGAACCTAAGACCTCTCGTACGAGAGTCAAGAGCCTTCATCAAAATACCACAGTGTTCCCACTTTTGAATATCATCCCTCCATTTACTACGCACAAGAGGTCAACTTAGTCTCCCAAGACCTAGTTGTAAACGAACATTTTTTTTTATCGGGGGGCCTTACTGTATAATCAACTACCATCACATTTAGCATCTATTTCCCCAATCCAGTCCTTTAAATCAAATATACAAGACTATCTCGATGAATCGTAATTTTTTTTGGTTGCAATTATTTTTGTTTTGTCGTTGTTATTTTTTTTTGTTACTGGCTTGTAAGGTTGTTTTTGTCTTGTTATCCCATTGTATTTGATTATGTTTTTAAAAATTATGTTTATGTACTATGCATGTGTTTCTTTATTATGTCAAAGGACCCCATGGAAGAACAGCGGCACTATGTAAGTGCCACTGAAATGGGCTATCCGCCATACATATTCTGATTACCATGTATATTTTAACTTTTAATGTTGTCATGGAAAAAAAAAAAAAAAAAAAAAAACTGTAAGACACAGATCAGGTATTTGACTTACTGGTACTTAATTAATATGCACCCGACAGTCGTGCTTATGATGTGACAGGAAATTATTAAATACTGCAAAAGAGATGGAAATACTTTCCACGTTCTATTACATTGTCCTGAAGTAAATATATAATGGCGTAAAGTAAAATGTTTAATCAATACTGTTTATGACTGTACATTGATATTAACGAAAAGGTATTAGTTACTGGATATGACATTGATAACGAAAATATGATTCTTCTTAATATTATCTTATTGTCTGCTCAATATACAATTTATAAGGTGTATGTTTTAAATAAATTGAAATGTAAACAGTTTAATTCAGTTGTTGTGTTTTCCAGATCACATGGAAAATGTGAAGTACTTCATGAATAAAGAACAACTTAAACTCTCAGAAGAAAAGTTTGGAAGATTAACAAAATTCTACAGAAAATTAAGTTTACAAAATACGAACCGATTTGAAGACATGTATTAACGTATATATTTCATGACTTTGTTCAGTCATATAAACTGTGTAATATGTATTGATTTATTTTTGAAATAATAAATTCCTCTTTAGGGGATTTTTAAAAAAATGTAAGTGTTTAACTTGCCCACCAACAAATCAATCTCCTAAAATCCAGATTACAGAAGGGAGGGGTCCATTGTAGTGGTAATCACAAAAATTGAGGAAAATATTATTCAAATCACTATCAAGAAAACAGATTTCATCCGCGTCAACCGTAGCATAACTATTTTGCTTGTTCAAAATACGCAACTAAATAGATGGATGATTGTTGATTTATGTATGGCATTAACCTTTATTAACCTTGTATATTATGTAAACCTTGTAAGGGATTACGACTGCTTTTAGACAATTATTGCTCTTCTTGATATGTTTTCGTACTAAAGAGGATATTTGTGGCTTCAGAAATCAACAGTGTTGGTCGTATTGATCTGTCAAATGTTTCAATCATGCAAACCTTGACAGAAAACAATCGACGACATAGCACGTCGGAGAAGAGGATGTGGTGAAAGTTTATCAATAAATCGTTCAAAAATGTGCTCATTAATTTGTTTCAAATGAAATTTCTTCCATCTTTAAGCATGGCAAAAAAGTTTCACCTTTCTCTGTCCTAAATTATATAACGAGACCAACAATAATTATCGTATGGGAGAGAGAAAATACGGAAAATGAACACCTTAACTACCAAAGGTTTCTCCTAAGAAGTTACCAATTCCTTAAGATCGGATCAGAGTAATACCGCACCCCTGCTTATTACCCCTGAGAATCTGCTTAGCAAGCGGTGACGTAACAGGGTCTTGGAAGTATTGACCTGTGGTGTCCCTCATACCTCTACTTATACCATCCCGTAAAATCGAAACAGGGACGGTATAAAAAAAAAAAGATGGAAAAGAAGAAAGGATTTAGGAACGGGGGTATAGTAATTATGAGCAGAGGAGCAAAAGCCCCCCTCCAAAATCGATTGGAGGCTTGGCGGCGCCAGCCGGCTCGTTTGATCTCGCACCACCGTGTGCGCCAACAAAACCGCGCCATAAGTCGGCACTAAGTTTTTCCTTCTTTTTTTTTCAGGGTGGCATGATCGTTTGGGGATTAAGAATCATCGCGGCCATTGTTCCGAAGGATAACTCTATTTTTTTTTTGCTTTCCTTTCTTTCCCTTTCGATATGGACTTTTAGCCATGTGAAACGGCAGGGAATCGGGGTGTTTGTGGCTCGGTCTTCCCTAATGCTCTGCAAATATTAATTTGTAGACCGTTCAACTCAAATCCGTAGAAAGACCACGGCGAAATGCAATATTTGATTACTCAAATTAGTTTGATTGTTTTCTCCATAATGCATCTCCCAGGTCCCTTTCCATGATTATCATGAAAATGAATGAGTGCTGACATTTACAACGATTTTGGGTTTACAGTATCGGATTATTTCCAGAAATGACATCATATTATCCTTATATGAATGAATGTTTTGACGAGTTCATCTAACAAGACATTCGTAGTATTTCTTAATTTCTAACTATCTAATGCCTATGGCTCATCAAGATGTAATAACAAATCTAAATGATTTGGCTTAGGAAATAGTATTAAAAAATAACAGAATAACAATTATTCAAAGGGGTGCAACTAAGATACGGACCGGTGCCCCCTTTTCAAACTGAATTCCGTGAAAGCAGGTGCTGCCAAGAAATAAATTGCGTACATACTTTAATCTTCATTTTTCAATACTGTTGAATCAAAAGTTGATCACACAAAACTTATTGTTCTTTTGCAGAATGTGCATGGCCTTCTTAGCACCAGACTTATCAATAAAATAAGGCTTTGTAGTCTACATAATGTTATATTAGATACATTTTCATATGAATTATTAATTATGAGCCTTGATAATCTTTCATCGATGCATCATGAGAAGATAATAATGAATAATAAAAAAGAATTTACGTTTACATGTATAACTATTTCATATTTTACAAATAATTTTACAATACTTTTCATGTCATTTATTTCGTAAAACGCAATATTGTAGTGCATATTTAATAGGTTTATACGTGTACATGTAGTGTTTAAAAAATATTTATGCAGGTTTATCTAATCTCGTATTCCGGATACTATGTCAGCGGTCCATGATTATATTCTTTTCATCATTTATATCTGTACATCCTTTAAGCACAAACATATATAGACACATGCATAATACAGAATAACTTATAAAGCCATGCATCATCACAAAAGTCGTTATTTCACTTACTAGCTAGATAGGCCCTATCGTGTGATGGGCTGATAAAAACAAATCAACGATTTTCTTTCTCCTGTCATCAATATTGATGAAGTAGAAGCGATGGCTCTCTTCTTGGTCTCAACTATTTTTATCGACGGAACCGAAGAGGAGTTCGATAGGAATCAATAATTATTGATCTTGAGAGCATTGCCAGGGATGGGTTTGATGTAAAGGAATGCATGTGGCGAGTGGTTGTTCTAGGATTCCCAATGTAAATCTTAAGTTATGGTAATAGGTGTGTATATAGGTATGTATGTATATATATATATATATATATATATATATATATATATATATATATATATATATATATATATATATTTTCTTTAATTTAAAAAAAAAGTTTTTTCTTACATTATCTCCGAGCAGAAGTTCAATGTTTGATATATAACGTGAAAAGGGTGATCTAATACAAAAGCATAGGCAGCTCTCGTGGAATTATTTCTCTCATTCAATGTTATTTTTAAAATCATATTACATTGTATATAAAATCCAAGAAGCACTTTAAAAGTATATAACTCCCAATGTGATTTTTGGGTAAACTACCATTAGATGTGACGCCATGATTATATTGCCGATTATTATTTACAACAGACAGTAAGCCTCAAATTTGTTCCATTTTTTGGCAATCACAGCCTTTATTATGCATACTCAGGGCATAATAGTAAAGACAATGTAGAAAGTATTATGCTTTTAAGGTGTGATAGTACTGAGCTAGAAAGTTTACACATGTGCGTTGTTTTATTCTCCCCTTTTCACTATTTCTTATATATGGAAACACAAAACTATTCACCAGTTCTTCCCTTCTTACCGTTTAGGAATTCAAGGAATTAGCGTATTCAGGAGTCCGCCGCATGCCGAAGCATGCTCGGACTATACATTCCTCCCGTCTTCACTGGGCTTCCAATCACTCGTACCAAGGGGTGCTGCATGTACCTCTGTTTTGTTCCATGCTCCCACCCGTGGCGCCTCTGCACTCTAGGCCGGTAGGGTCGGGCGGATTGTAGTTCAAACAACTCGCAAAGAAACAGCTCTTTGCGCCCTTTTCACATTTTAGCTGAGAATCTGTTGTAAATTAAAAGAAAGGGAAAAAAAAAATGATTATCTACATGACTATTGCACACTGTGCATGGTTGCAGTTTTACAGTGATTATTGTGGCATCCATTCATTTTGATTGCAGTGCTTTTTCCTTCTAAGTAAAGGAAATTCATTTATTCGCTCAGTTTGCATGGTATGAAGGCAGGTCAAGTATAGATATTGTAAGAAATTTGCATGACTGGTTTCGAAGTAGTTAAAAGAAAAACCGTGATATACTTACCGGCAATGTCAATGTGACTATAAAAGTAATAATGGAGCTAAAAATTATGATGTGAAACCAGATTAATTAGATTAATGCCTATCGCTATTATTCGCTTATACCATTGAATTGATTGACAGAATACTGTAAATTTCCATTCCCCCCCCCCCCCCAATGTTTTTGCAAGAATGAAATCAAACAGACATCCCAAAACAAAATAAAAATAAACTTTGCATTTAAACATGAATAACATGGATAATTATGTGCAAGCATCCCACTATAAAAGACGACCGCCTGAATTTCAATATCCACCTATAATCGGCGAGAAAATATTATCAATGTGTTATTTACATTACATCTTGCTGTTTTGAAAAGAGCAAAGCAACCAGTCATGACTATGAAAGGATCTTTTCTTTACTTTACTTGAGTATGTGGATTACAACATTTTGAAGCAAAAACAAGTCATTCATTTTTTGAATGAGGGTGGCGACATGTAAGATCGTGTATTGTCTGTTAATAATGGTCGTTCGGATATTTCATTTTCTAGAAATATTATACCACAATAAAATTTCAATTATGGGTATGCTGTGAATACTTCCATTACAACATTTTGACGGGATTTATTCTTTTGTAAACAAGTATCTTATTTTTCGAATGAGGGTGGCGACATCTAAGCTCGTGTTCATTAGTAAATATTTAATGGTTCATGTCATTTTCTTGAAATATTGATACCAAAACAAATTTTCAACTATATGGGTATGCCGGAAATCGTATGTTCATTTCTGATGCACGTAAAATCATCCTCTTAAATCATCTTGAAAAGCTATAGGTGGGTCGTAATATGGGATGCATATTCTGTCACAATATGTATAATAATAACAACAAAAACAGTAATAATAATGATAATAGTAATAATAATAATAATAATAATAATAATAATAATAATAATAATAATAATAATAATAATAATAATAATAATAATAGTAATAATAATAATAATAATAATAATAATAATAATAATAATAATAATAATAATTATTATTATTATTATTATTATTATAATTATAGTTATTATTATAATCATTATTATTATTATTATTATTATTATTGTTATTATTATTATTATTATAAAGATAATGATAATTTTGTTTAGACAGGGAAACCTCATCAGCATTAATACTGTTCTCAGTGAGGGCCCGGCAATTATATATCTTCTCATACCATAAATTGAACAACTTTGTAATAAAAAATATTTATACTACCGAAAAGAAACAAGTTCTCATTGTACTACCAATGCCTTCCTAGCCATTGATTTTGAATGCTCCCGATGTATTTTTTGAGTTAATTCTACATAATACAGATTTACCGATCTAAAAATAATATGAAGTAAGGTTCTAGAAATATATAGTTCCATTCAACAATATGTATTCAACCTTGGGTACGAGAATATGCTTATGTTATTCGGTGATGCAGAATTAATTGCAAAGGCAAATGATAATGCGTTAATATAAAATCTTACAAAAGTTCATGACAGCAAATAGAGGCTGATATTGCATCTGTGTTGCTGCTTCATTAGCAATTTTATATTCATCAACAAATATGACCATATTTCTTGATATAAACTAGGCTGTTAAGAAAATTATATACAGGTCCCATTACAATTACCACCCTGGTTACACGTCTAATCATATCATCTTATTATTTGTTGTGAATATGAATTTCATCCATCGTTAAAGATCATTAATCTTAAATGATCTTATGCGCAGGAAACACCGATATCCGTTTTTTTTTTTTTTTTTTTTTACGGATGACGTAAATTTTGTCACTATGTGCTAATCGTACGACAACTGATCTCAAGCAGCATTTTGAATTTGGCGCCAAAAAGATTTGGTGAGGACCGGACTATAATAGTCGTTTAAGTGGTATTGTGAAAGGTTTAAAAGTACATAGAGTAGATAACTAGTAAAAAACGGAGGCTCCTATGATAAAATCACATTCTTACTGCAACCACACTAGTAACTAGTAAATTCCTTTACATGTCATCCCTTCTCCTGATCTTCTCCTTTAACTTGACGCCATTTCTTAATCTTCACCTTGTTTAATATATATAAAGAGGAAGTTGGAGAGAAAGAGAAAACATAATAGATACTGAATTAAATCTCTCTAATCTGCATAATTTATCTACTCTTACCAGTTGGTTAAGAATCGATTGACAACTATTCGTCCACCGTCCATCTAAATTCAGCAAACCTCCATTCCTGACGAAATCCTCTCCCACAGACAGTCAATAAGAACTTTTTTTATTGGTAAAAATTCCATATTTTCTTCCCATTTTCTGCTCTCCCACACCGAAATTTTATCTTATCGCCACAGCTACTTCATTCTAAATGAAACACCCATACATTTAACTACGCTACTTAACCCCCTTACAGATTCCCAGAGAAAAGGCAAGGTTTGGGTTTTTGTCAATGTTTTGCAAAGAGCAGCATAAAGGAACGGGTTCTTTTCCTCTTTTGCAAAAGGAAGGTCTCGGCATAAAAGCCCATGGAAAATGAGGGTATTGTGGGCCCGCCATAGAGCATTCTCCCCGCATTGACTGGCTATACAAACTGGGGTGTATGGTGAGCCATAGAGCTTTAACCAGACGAAACGAAACCGTGGCGTATTAAAGCCTTTTCCTCAATACCATCCAACAAACCCTCTTACGCACACAAAAACCCACACGCACACAATGTATCCACAATCACTCTTTGAACGCTGAACAAAACTCACTCGCATTTCCCTTTCTTTCGCCGTTCAGCACTAAATATCAATGACAGGAACAAAAGCCTGACTATACATTGTTGAAAGTCATCGCAAATTCTTAGTAAAGAATGAGCATTTTGATCTCGAACAACAGAGACAAAAACATCGCTTTACACCCAGGATAAATCTTATTTAACCAACTTACAATCCTACAATGCATAGTAGCACCAGTTCGAATTGTATGGGACCCATTGATGAGCGTTCGGGTATTAGAACTGTCCACATAATTTACTTAGCTTGTCGCGTGCGCATGAAGAGATGATTATTACAAGTAGCGGTGGTGGTGTTTGAATTAACAAAATTGACAAATTGAATTAAGCTATTCATATACAGTTCGTATTCAGTGCTGATTATCCTGGTTAGAGGTAGGCAAACACTGTAGAAGTATTCCTATTTACTGGAATTCCTTTCAGTAATTCTTCAGCCATGTTTCGGTCATTCAACTTGAACGATTGCCATCTGTGTCAGATGACATGGAATATCTCTTTGTCAGACCTTGATGAATTATAATACTTTGTAAAAAATACGATATTCCAATGTCTGAGATTCTTAAAGAAGGTCATTCGGCTAATTCTGACGAACAAATATTACCAAACATACATGATCATCAATTGAGATTAGAACCACGGCGGACTTCTAGTAGAACAAATTTAGATGATCTAATTCCGCCATCTTGCTGCTCTTTCATCATGTCTTGGAATGTCAAAAGGGTTTTTTGCCAAATGCCAGCTCTTCCCAGATATAACATCTGGCCATGAAAAGTATAAATACAATGGACTATTTGTCTATGAAATTAACATTTTGACCTCAACCATAATGAATATATTATATCATTACGTGCTGTCTTGAACTAAAACAAATTTATTCATCATACACCATATACTGTTATTTGTAAAAAACAAAAACAAAAACAAAAACAAAAAACATCCCAAATAAGCAGTCTATCTTGGGATGGAATGTTGAATAATTTATTTCCACTACCCATTCAAAATCAAAATTATCTTTAAAAGTACTTTATTAGGGGGAAGTATAAGCATACCCAACGTCAAACGCGGAAGCATAATATCTAATGTGTATGTCTTGCAGCTCTTGTTTTGAAGACAAAATATGACTAGAAATGTTCAAATATCTCGTGATTTTCACCGAAAATTGAATGATTTAGCTGGGTCTATATACAAAGAGTACGAGTATTCCCCAATGAATGGTGGGAGATTAAGAAAGGGAAAAAGAATTATCGATCTGTATTAAAAAAAAACCCAAAACGTTCTGGCTTGAAACTTGGTAAATACAAACATAAAATCACGTTTTGAAAGACATATCAAATGGAATATTTGGAATTCCCTGGATCTCGATATCAATCAGTAAAATACAACATCGCATATTGCAATTCGTTTAAAGTTGGAATTTTTATCTGTATTTAATCAGCGTTGCTTTATCCGTAAATATACATTTCTTAACAAGGTTGGCGTCTCGTATGTTTGTTTTTACATGCAAGGCCGGGCAAGCACACCCGAGTTTCTGTTGACATTAATAGGCCATCAGTGCAAATATGTGCATACATCCTTTTGATAAAGCATAATACATGTATCCTCGTATGCACACACTGTGTTATGAAATGGATACATCTTTAGAAAATGTATAATGCCCGTATACCAGGGGTGCTGGGGTTCAAAGAGTTGCCAGTTTGCCGCCACTGGTATCGCGACCACGCCCATTTCCGACACTGACGTTTTAAACGTCTTCGGAATCTTGGCGCGAATTTTAAGGCCGTTTCTGTTTACTTCATATATATATATATATATATATATATATATATATATATATATATATATATATATATATTATCATTATTATTATTATCATTATTATTATTATTATCGAGCATTGGTCCAGTAGCAAAGTGATAGACCGATGGGAACGAAAGAGAATTGAAGAGAACTTACTTAAACATGTATGGAAATTGTGATATAACTCCCTAATGAATACTGTTATGACAAAATAAAACAATATTTGAATTTTAGCAAAATGAAAACTTTTCAAAGTTTGCATTTATCCTTACATATCGCTCACATTACGTCTGAAATTTAAATGGTCTTTTTTTTAGTGCTAGTAGATTTTATCTGAGTTCATTATGGTATGTTTCTAGGAATACAAAACGGAAAACGACTTGTGATAGATAATGATTTTGATATGATAAAAGGGTCTACGCATGCCCCACATAGTAATTGTAAATTACGGCACATCTGATATGATATGTCGATGGTTTCAAAGATTGTTGTATCAAATATGTATAGCGTGTATTATATGTGTCATGTAAAGTAATAATATCTGCACCCTCACTACATCAATATCAACTATAGAAGAGGAAGTTTTAACATGTTAAACTGAATCAAATGCATTATTATTACACACATCGGTCAGGAAATATACTGATGTCAGGCTATGCAGTGTTTTTCATTCACTTGTAAAGTATGGTCGAGGGAAAGTACGCATAGCCCGCCAGAACGCCCCGGGCAGTTGCAATATGCATTTTCCCAATATTATTGTAATATGGGCCTAAACATACCGAGTGGGATTAAAGCGGAGGGTCCTGCATCGTGGGAACAATATCATAAACGCTGGCTGATCCTTGATAAACATCTAAACTAACCACGTCTTACTCACGCTATCGGTGGCGGATTTAGGGGGGGGGGGGGGGGGGTTACAATCTGCCTATGTCCCCTTTAAAACCAAACTGTGGCATACCTCTATAATAAAAAGGGGGAAAAAATATGGCCTCTACTTGTGTTCCTGGGTCCCCTTTTCAAATTGTAAACCAAAAAGGCACCCCAAAAGGCACCTAGAAAGAGATAACAGCCTTCTTTGCTTCCTTATACATGTCAGAGATCGACTTTTCGTAATTTTGCTCCCCTTTGACATAATCCTGGAGCCGCCCCTGCATGCTCTCATGTTTTCGTGTACAGAGGCGATTTGTATATACAACGGTAGTTTAGAAGTGGATTGAACTGGCCCACCCTTGAAATCGTGAAGTATAGTTTAAAGTGATTTGGTAACTTTGTAGAGGCTTGATAAAATCTGAGCTGCCTGGCCTTACATGCTATCAGTGTATGTAATATGGTGTAAAAATGAAGCCCACGAAAAAAAAGTACTTCAAAATCATCATATGCTTCACAAAAGTAAACATATGCAAGGGACCGGAAATGGAAATGCCAGACTCATTTTCCCCCATAGACTCAGTGTTAGACTAAAGCGTATGGCCATATATACGCTTTCGTAAATGGGAGTATTCAGTCATAGATATCTTAATAATAGCATTTTATATCTGAAAACCTTTCTATGCCTGGCTATTTATTTATCCTTCTTAACATCATTATATAAGACAGATATCAAAATTCAACAATTTATCAAATCAAGCCTCAACAAAGTTACCGAATCCCTTTAATGAAAATCTACGATAAAGAATACCTTCTTTACTAAAACAGGTCTTGGTCCTATATCACGAAATTTACAATCAATTTATTTTTTTCTTACTTTGATACGTTTTACATTGTAGACGATTGTATTATGTAACTATTTGACAAACGGTCTGTTGTTAATCTTCGCTTTTGTAAAACCTAAGTAATAAACATGATAAGAAAATATCTAAACTTTATTTTTAAAATCTCAGTTCGACTACATTTAGGGCACAAAATGTTAGAAAAGTAACAAAATATAAGCATGTTAGTGTTTACTTGCAAAATTCTTATAAATCTATCCGATATGCTATATTTCTATCATGAAGCTAAATAAAGCTAAGGCCTTAGACACCGAATATGCCAATTATCCGAAAGAGACTCTATCACATGGAAGATAAGTTGTACATGCATAAATTATATCACTCTGTTCTTTTTCCTTTTCTCTTTATTCAGCCTCATTTTTGGTGCATAAACACCTAAAATAAAATACAAAATAGTCTCTTGTTTCGAATTCAATTTGTGTTTATCTTATTACTGTATCTCTTCTTTCATTTTCAATTACTTTTCCCTACTGATTCCTCTAACGCCCGATAAGCTGGTTATTTTGACGAGAGAATATATTTAACATCCTTCCTACTTAGGTTACCGCACGGTGTTACCGAAAGTTTTCAGTTGCGAAGAAATTATAATCTTAACAAACAATTTTTTGAATAATAATATAGGCCTAAATACCCAATCTACCAACAGTTCTAGTTTATTCTTCCATCAACTTTTTATCTATCATTCCTTCTCCAACCCCATATCTCTCTGACCCTGAAAGCCGCAAAATGCTGTTTTTCTTATTTTTTTTTAATTTTCAGTTCTCTGTCCCCCTCAATTTTCTCCCCAAAATGACCTGTCCCAAGGCAGAATTCGTTTGAAAATACCGGGAAACCTTTTCGATGGTAAAGTAATAAACTTTTAGTCTTTCCTCCTTTTCTTTCAGCTGTCAATCGCTGATGGGCGATATTCACGACGAAAATTACTCCGGAGCATTGTACGAAGTGGCCCTGTGATTTTGTTTTTAATCTTTCGATCACCCCCCTTTTTTTCTTCTGTCGATCTCTCTCTTCCCTCTTTTTTTCATCAAAATTTATATATATGAAAAAGAAGTTTAGGAATCAAAGAAGAAGAAAATAAAAAAGAGAGAGGTTAAAAAAAAAAAATCAAACGGCCTTATTTTTGATGACTTATTGAGGTCCACCGAAGCGAGGACTAATTCGAAGTGAGTAATGAGTTGAGAGGAGTAGACTTCGTGGTTTTAATCTTCTTTGGAAGGGTTCTTCATGACAATCACCCCTTTCTGTTATTATTCAAGTCACAAACAACTTTGATCCCCTTCAATACTTTACCCCAAGGGACCTACAGCGATGCAATTTTCTTCCCTTAATTAGAGAAAATAGGAGGGGAAAACTTTGCAAAACTATTCCGAGAGTGAAGAAAAAGACCCCTAATTATGTAGTATTCTGTTAGACTCCGCATGAGGATACATATTAAGCAATGATACATAAACACAACCAAGAGAAATACATCTCCGTCGAAATGTTACGATGGCAACAAATCAAAAGTATGATGCCTGGAATTTAGGAAGAAAGTTTGACGTAAATAAATGAGAGAGAAACAGATGGAGAGAGAGAAAGAGAGGAAGAATAACAGAGTAATAGGGGAAGAAAAAGAAAGGGATAGGGAAACAGAGAGAGAGAGAGAGAGAGAGAGAGAGGGAGAAGAGACAGAGATAGAAAGAGATAGCTAGAAAGAGAATGAGATGGAGAAAGATAGAGAGAAAAGGGGAGAGAGAGAAAGAGAGAGAGGGAGAGAGGAAGAGAATGAAGCTCAAGGTTGCTACAAAAACTGTTCGAATGGCTAATAAAAGCTTGACATTATGTCATTGAAAAATACAAGATGATAGTCATTCTAGACCTCTCTTGTTGTTATATTCAATGCAAAATCAAAGACACTCCGGCCTGACCTAGATAATATTTCACTACATAATAGTTATTTTAATACAATCGTGGATATTATGCAAGATCGGAGACAATGAGCTCATTTCGCTTGGCAAGGTAAACAACAACAACTACAAAATTATATAATAATGATACATAATAATGATAATAGAACTACAAACATTTTTTTTTTGAAGATTCAACTTCTTTGTATAAATGTACTAAGCTGGGTCGATGAAGACCTTCCAGGAAGTAAGATGATCATAACATTATTTACGAATGATGAAACTAGTTGTGTAGGATCAACGACGCTGTATCTTTCTTCTTTCAATGAAGGGAATTCCCCGTTTTCTTTATGAAAACTACACTCTTTAGAATCCATCTGTTCATGTTGATTATCTTCAAACATGACAAAGCATCTACCTGATCATGTGCTGATGACTGTGAGCACGCGAACAGGAGCAATACCAAACAGAATCCGAAGTATACGAAATATGAAAGATGTAACGTATAAAATATCTCATCTGATAAGCGTTATGACGTAAAATATGTGCCGTAAAATTTTGATTCTGAAACCGACGATAAAGGTGAACAATCATTAGGTTAGGTTTGCTAGCTCACACTACAAAAATGATTAACACGTGAGTTTGAATACTTTTCCTTCAACATCTTCAGATTTTTTTTCAATGGACAATATTGTTCCCTTAAAGATAAAGTTGAGTACTGGCCGTGAGATTGAATTGTGAAAGAAACTGTCTCAAAGCGATTGGAAAAGGTTGATTATATAGCACATAAGAATTGGTGTAAACTGTAATGTTTTGGAATCACCAAAATGCTAAGAAATTTACTCAATCCTGCTGAGAGTCACATGCATACAGAAATGTGTATATGGGACTACACACAGTGACACACTGATGTTCGGCCCGAACATTTCAGCTGTTTCTTTTGAAGAGCAACCCTTTTCAGGGGACATATCTACTATGATAATCTTCCAATTTTTTTTTACCTTTCCCAGAACTCAAGCTTCCTTTTAAATAATGTTTGTCATCTAGCTTGAGCATGTTTATTTCTTTGAGGAAAAAGTCGATGCCCAGCAGGAAAAAAATGTTGACGCCATTTTCAAGCCCCTCGATGGTCCTTCGAAAGTGTTCGAGACTCGTTTTTTTCTACCTGCTTTTTCGTTGTAAAGATGGCCATGAAATAATCTTTTAAAACTTCAGCCAATTCTTAGTCAAGATAGATCGATTCCCTTTGGATTCGTAAGGTAAATAAGCAATCATATCCTGTATATCAGGAGATAAAAATCTTAACATCAGTCTGTGGCGTAGCGTGGGTCCAGCCATTAAAGGGCGCTGGCATGGGGGGGGGGGCACCGATCGAACTCGGTAAATTAAGCGCGAATTAACAAGGCACCAAATAGGGAGGAAGGTCCTATCGTCTTATTTTTTGCGTCCTTTCCCCCTTTCTTTTCTTTTCTCTTTTCTCAATTCGGTTGAGGTACACATGGCCCCGTGCCCCCCGTAGCTACGCCACCGCCATTACTGATCCCCCCCCCAAAAGGCGAAATTACCTTCGTGATAACCCTGCTTCGTAGCATGTCGCCAGTTCTACAGTTAATCCACGATAACTCACTGACAACAACCTCAGTCTTGTCATGAATGTCACATTGATTCTTGTGACGTATATGAAATTAATGATCACAAACATTTACCCTTGAAAATCAATATAAATGTTTAAGGGATTATACCGAGCTAGCAATTCGTCGCCTCCCCGCAAAAAGGCTGTCACTGCCATATATACGACCTTCTTGCGGGGATGCGACGTATTATTCCTTTCCACAAATGAATGCATCTGTTTACTTTGCCCAAATTGTGCCAAATCTACGCGTTTATTCTATTCTTTTGAAAGTAAAATAAACATTTGCATGACCACCAGAATAACCGCTCATCCTTTTACGCCACTATGTACTCATCGTTTTCATGAGCGGAAAAGAGAAAGAAAACGCATAATTACGAAGAAATTACCTATGCTTCCACATGCATTGTCCCTCCATTACGTTGAAAAACATTAGCCTGTAGTTTGTAGTTGTTTTTGTTTTAATGATTTTCTATTGACGCCTGTTAGAGAGAAGTAGAAAGGGAGGAAGTATTTTATTTATGAACAAACAAAATGGGATCGGCACTGCGCATTGGTGCATTGTTCGCGAACAATAGCGCACTCATGAATATCGCGCGGGAAAAAAGGGCACTCAAATTATGACGATGCCCATAATATCGTTCGTCTGCTGCATCCTCTCATCAATTACAATGAGCGATGGCCTTGCAAGCTCGTTTGGGAATTAGGTGCAACATGCCTCATAGAGATGGATTGAAAATTAATCAATTGTAACGGGTGAGATTGTTTCTATTTATCTAATAATAATTGGAGTGCCTTTCCATTTCCCCATTACAACAATCTCCCTGTTTTACTATTTGCTCTCCACTTTCCGTTTTTGTCTTCTGACCTTTTCTCATCAACCGCGTTTGGTCCCTGGACATGCCATGTACCCCTGCCTCTGACCTTTCCGTATAGACCTTGCTACATATCGACCTGCTTAATATCTCGTGCTCATTTTAATCAACGCTTCGTGCGTGGTTTAAAGTTAACAATTTAATGATGAACAAGTAATAATAAAAAGGGTAATGAATATAGCTGTAAAGCGAACATCATTTTCATAAACTGAAATATGAAGAATGTTATTTACTCCTCAAGTATTTAGTGAAAATTGATAAATATGGAGAACGGTATTTCACTATGTTCATTTTTCAACTAAGAGGATTTTAATGAGTCCTTCGGGGTATGAGATAATTGTCTCTTGTCATACTCAGTTAATGGAGAGAGTTGGAGGGGGGGGGGCAATAGTCAAAGAAAGAGTTTAAGAAAGAAAGAGAGAGAGAGTGAGAGAGAGTGTGTGTGTGTATATGTGTGTGTTGTAAAAGATAATAGAGAGGAAATTTACAATATGTTGTCTCCATTTAATCAAATGTCTTGACAGTTTCATTTACACAAAGAAAACAAGAATTTTCGGAATAATTTAAAAAGGATAATAAGGCTACTTTACTTAGAACCAGACCTCAACGACTCTCCCACTTCGGAGGAAAGTTCAGAAGTACTCCAAGTACTTTATTTTCTTCTTCGTCTCTCACCCGCTCCGGCCCCGTCAAAACACGATAGCTCACAAATTTCACCCCATCACCATGCATCACCAAAGGCCCCCTTATTCTTCACTTTCTGTTTAAAAGCTCAGCCTTATACCTCGTAATCGCCCAAGTTCATGAAAGGACCTAAAATAGATGGAAGAATTCTTTCTCCTCCTTTCCTTTTCCAGGAGAGTAGTCGTGCTGAAAAACTTAAATCAACAGCTTACAGGGAGAAACCAAGACGATCGAGACTCTGTGTCAACCATGGTTGGAAAAGGAGCGACGCTCGCACGCAAGGTGTTCTCAAAAAAGCTCCAATCTACCTTTAGGCTTGGTGTTGGTGGAGGATGGGGGTAAAATTGCGATGCTGACGAGTTATAGGGTCAACTCGAAAACAGACGTTTGACTGTTTTTCTTTTTCCACGACGTCAATTTCACATCGAAACTAATACATATTTAACGTGTGGAAGCCGACATTTTTTGTTTATTCTCATTAAAAATTCGAATCTAGGTCGATAGCACTTTTTCACACCTGAATGAGGAAATCACCTCTGAGATAATATACTCAACAAATTCGCAAATAATTTTGAGTACCTAGCCAGGCGCCATTTTACAGGTATGCACAATGCTGACCGAACCGTAATGACGTTCGCATCCTACCAGGAATCCATTCAACATCCGGGTGAAGTGAAGCAAAGGGGATCGAACTGACGACCGTCGCATCTCAGTTCAAGGGTTCAAACCACTCGACTACGAGGGAAAGTAAAATAAGATAAAAAATTATTAGGATGTTTGAGAAAAGTGCACCATTGCTTATCATGCCCCCAACACCGTCCATTCATTACTTATCAGAAGATACAAATAAAAATGAAATTGTATGCTAATTTTCGATAATGGGGACAAATACAGGTTTCTTCTGTTTCTTAAGATCTAAAGAAAAAAGCATTCTAATTATTGGTTCCTGAATCACAGTGGGAAAAGAAGATAGCGTTATCATGAAAGGAAGGGAGGGAGGGAGGGAGGGAGAGAGAGAGAGAGAGAGAGAGAGAGAGAGAGAGAGAGAGAGGGGGGGGGGGGTAGGGGTGAGAGGGAGAGAGGGAGGGGAAGGATACTTTTACTTTGAATAGGAATAAACAAGAAAACATACATTTTATCAAGTATATAAAACCAATTATACTGGTCGATAACAACGTAAGTCTATGTGATATGAGAATGTTGAGACAATTATAAAATAACATTTACGGTAAACAAATGAAAAAATAAATTCGAGAAGCCCAATAGATTATTGCATATAATTGTGTATTTCTTGATTGTAAAATATTTATCAGCCAGGTGATAGGCATACGAACAGCAACAATTAAAAAAAAAAAACTAACATTTTATGTAGCTGAACAGATGGTATGCACTGTAAAAAAATAACTGTAAAACTACAGGTTTTTTAGCCCATGAAATTACAAGTTATTGCCGTTATTTCAGTTTTACAGTCTTTTCTTGTAAAACAACAGCAAGTTTGTGTGTTTACCGGAAATCAGCATATATTTACATAATTTTATTGTAAATTTATATAATTTTATTGTAAATATATGCTGATTTCCGGTAAAAAAAAAAAATGGAAAAACGGGCATTCCCGGCATCCTGAATGCCAGGAAATTCCCGTGAAAAACGGCAAATTTTGTTACAGTGTGTGGTCAAATAAGAGAGAGAGAGAGAGAGAGAGAGAGAGAGAGAGAGAGAGAGAATGAGTGGGAGTGTGTGTAAGGCAGTGTGGGTGTGGGCGAAAGAGAGAGAGAAAGTGTGTGGGTGTGTGTTTGTGGGTAAGAGAGAGAGAGAGAGAGTGTGCATTTGGTAAAATAAAAACTAGACGGGTTATAATGCGCTGGATGAAAAATAAGCCATTTCACTTTTCCCTCTGCCCTTAAACTAGGAGGTCACTCCTTCCCTAGCCCTATCACTCAAAAAAAAAAAAAAAAAAAAAAAAGTTTGTCGATAAACCTTACCGCACCGCGGGTCATGAGGTCGGGCGGGAGGGGTGCAAAGAAGAGTACATAAAACGTGTCAGAAACGGGGAAGACATCAAAAAAAATTTCATCCAGAAAAATACAAGGCAAATAATGCCAAGTTTACATTTGTTATCAAAGAGAAAGGAGAAAGTTGAGCTAGGTCGGGGAGCCAATAAATACAGAAAGTGCAGAGACCCGCAGCCCTGCATTCCCCTCCGTAATGGCGATGGTGGCTTGCAAATAAAAATTAGATTCCATACTGCTGAGTTACAGACATGTTTTCCTATACCTGTATACTAGTCTCAATTCCAGCAACTGTGCCTATTGCAATATCGTAATTCCGCTTGCTTCCCTTGCATTCTAAAACTTATTTGCCCGTTCAGTAGAGATTTTCATGTTAAATTTTTCGAGATCATTTCATAACGGGCAAAGTAATGCCTTTGAAATTATTCTTAAAAGGTCATTAGAGATAAAGAAACAGTAATTCCTTTCATAATAGATATATCATGATACCTTTTCAGCAATGTGCCTTTGTTAATAACCCCTGCTTTCAAAAAGCATATTATAAAGCGTTTAGTTGCAACTTTTAACCCCCACATACAGACTAATGCTCACTGTATATATGCATTCAAGAGAGTAAAATCTGGGCCCCGTTTCATAAAACTTGCTATCGATAACAAGTGTCACATTTCTATAACAAATTTGCTCATAGCCAATCAGATGCAATGATTTCAATAGCTTACAACATTTATTGTAACTTGTGATCGATAAGAAGTTTTATGAAACGGGGCCCTGGATAACCAATCAGAGATACACCCATACTTATCGATTCAAAAATCTGGAGAAAAGTCTAAGCTTAAAAGCATTAAAAAATATTTTTACTTTACTATTTGGTCATTATACACACCACGATAGACCGACTGATATAGTACACACACAGGTACAAAGGTAGTAGTCCGTTGGCTTTTTAATTGACATGATTATGATATCTAGTAACGTGCCATAAATTGCATTCACGAGCTAACAAATTGTGGCACTTAAAATTCACTTACTTCATATTTGGCGGATTTTATTTGGAACACGATATTGTTTCAACGGGACAGCATATGGGTCGGTGGTAATAGTATGTAATTATATTCCAGTAAACCACAGACGTTTTCATTGGGACGATATAGTGCATGTGTATCGGTCATAGTAAACGATAGCCTCAGAAAGCGCAGGAAACACTTAATAGAAAATTCTTGGTATAATGTCAATCATATACAAAAATGATATAGAGTTAACTAAATCCATATACCAAATCCCAACTATCATATCATACAGGATTATATTGTATATGGAATCAAATTTGCAATCCTTGAATTTGTAACCTTTTTTCCTTAATTCCGCCATTTTCACCGTATACATGATATTGCTGTCAAAAACATCAGGCTCTGCTTTGGAAACCAAATGAAAGTACAGCTTAGCGTCAACTGACATCATGATTCCAGTGTTAAGACACTCGGAGTATAACATAATTGTGGCATAGATATTGCATACAATCATGCTATCTAGATTCCTTTATAATCCTTTCAATTTATAATCTGATGTGTAACTTAAAGCAAGTGGAAGAAGGGCATTGCTAACAATTTAACGAGAAACTATTTTTCTTCAAATACTCTCATGAATTCAAATAAAACTCAAAATATTTTAGTCCTAGGTAACGCTTGGACCAGACTCTCTTAGTCACATGTAGTTACATAGGCAATAATGTGACGTGCTTTTCAATATGCGCTATGTGTGATTTGTTATGACTTAGATGATTCTAAGGAGCCTAAAATACACACAATCATTCTTATTGCCTTCATAATGAACCTTTCGAGATAGCAACTAGAGAAATAGCTCGTAACTTTTAAAAATACTGTCCTACCACCACTACTCAACACCACATGTAAAACGAATACTAAAGCGTGGGGTCCCATCACTCGATTAGAACTTGTTGAATGCAAATTTACTACGTACAGAAGTGGAATATTATTATTTGAACTGCATTCACAATATCTGTTTTTGTGTGAGGCAAAAAGTAGGTCATCTATGTCAAAACTACATCCATGGTTGCTCGAGTGTATACCTCCTTTTGAATGTTCAAAATAAATCTTCACTCCAATAGCTCCGATACAATGCTATGTCATAGTATAAATTTCCATGATGAAACAAGAAGAATAAAGGATTAAACAAATGCACTTTTACGATGCGTTTTTTTTTTTTAACTGGTCTGTTTTATTGCAATGACTGAGTCCAGGTGATTCAAAGATAGTGATGCGATATTGTGCTTGGAAGTTTAACCGTTCCTGTAGCTGTTTTAGGTAATTTTGTGTTCCAGTAAGAAATACGTGATTTAGGAGAAAGCGCTTTAAATTCGGCTTGCATTGTTTAAAAATCTTATACACGAGGATACTCCTGGGGCTGTTTGGTTCTGTAAAATGCAACAAAGACAAAGATGTTAAAATTTGTTGAAATCTCATATTAGCTACACTAAAAATAGATTCACACACGAAAATGCATATATGGGGCAAGGCGTTGTACTGTAGTCACAACATACACAAATTTTGCATCATTGCTTATTACTCGAACTTTTCCATGTTTATACAGATTTCTTTAACAGTATAGCATTCGATTTAGTTATATTAACATTCGGTGTTAAATTGAATTCCGTCAGATGTTCATCTCATTTGATTTCGTCATCACAAAGACTCAAGAGTTCCTTTAAAATACCATTTTCTACATATCAGGAAAATTCAGAAATATCAGATCCTGGAATAATTAGCTTAATGATGAGGAGAATGCTCAAAAGGAATGCGGAAACGGAGAGACCCGCCTCCGTATTAACTAAGATTTTAAGCACCTCGTAATAACCCGGCTACCGTGCATGCAGTAAGCGTTACGCACGAATCGATTTAGTGATGGTCGTGCATAACTTCCCTGTGTTACTTTGCCTTGTTTTCTTCTCCATAGTAGCTAAAATAATTATCTTATATAACAGATACTGCATGCTAAACCGTGGCACAATTTCTTTTTCTTCGGGCAGCCTTATAACACAACATTTATTCCAAAGAGCTGTTAAAACGATGTACCAATCTGGTATTTACTGTTTTGCTCGTGCTTAGTGTGTTGACGTCTTACAAAGATAAGATAGAGAGATTGATTTGATTTGATTTGATTTGATTTGATTTGATTTGATTTGATTAAATTTTGATTTAACAGGGTAGCCCCATCACTAGATGAAAGACCGTCCTTCCCGGAGGCCCTGTATACAGATGAACATACATACAAATAACAATGACATATAACATAATACAAGATTAACAAGAGAGGGAAGGAGGGAGAGGGAGAGAGAGAGAGAATGAGAGAGGGAGAGAGAGAGGAAGGAAAGACGGAGAGAGATGGAGAGAGTGCATGGTGGAGATTGACATAAAGGGGGAAAAGAGGGGAAGGAAAGACTAGGAGACAGATAGAGTGAGAGGGAGAGAGAGAAAGAGATTGAGAGAGGTGAGAAAGAGGAAGAGAGAGAGAGAAGAGAAAGAGAAAGAGAGAGAGATAGAGAGATATATATAGAGAGAGAGAGGTGGAAAGACAGAGATGAGAGAGAGAGAGAGAGAGAGAGAGAGAGCCAGAGAGCGAGAGGGGGAGACGGTGACTACTTTACCCTAATGCGGATGAAGCAGCAGATTACTTAAAATCTAAAGAAGATAACGCTAAGGAAGATAACGCGATGACTAAACTTTCGTTACATTCCTAGTTGACAAATTGCCCACTGCCAACTGGAATCAATTCACTCTACGAGTATTTCTATATAGTTATGTGTATAACACATCAGTGGACTTTATTTACATTTTCTGAGTATAGGAATGCTAAAAAGTTAATCGAAATAACGAGTCTTAAAGCTTAATGTGTTGCGTGCATGCTTTAATATGCACCCACATAATTCATATTTTGTTCAAGGGTACTCTCTTTCACACCCATTTCATGTGTTACCCATTACTGTAAAGTAAAACACTTTAGAGAGAAGGTTTAGTTCTCGGGAAGGTGAAACATACTTTGTGAGCTTCCTTATTCCTTTTATGTCAGTTTGGGAGAACATACTAGTAGAAATGTCCCTTGAAACGGATTGCTCTTCAAATGCCCTCATATTCGAAATACGACGAGAAATATCTGCAGTGTTCGGCCCGAACCTTCATGCCACATCTGTGTTCGGTCCCATATACCCATTTCTGCGTGTAGTGCACGTGCTTTTCAGTGAGAATGGAATAATATCTAAAAAAAACCTTAATGGTTCCAAAACCTCACAGTATACACTTATTCATATGAGGACATGATGAACCTTTTCCAAAAGCTTTGAGACCATTTCTTTCTCTCTGTAGCTCCATGACCAGAACTAAACTTTATCTTTAAAGTGGGTTGGTGCGGGCATTGTGTGTGTGTGTGTGTGTGTGTGTGTGTGTGTGTGTTGTGATATTTTTTTTGTATATGCCTTGTTTCAATGATTTTATCGAGTGTAATTTGTTGTATACATGCAAGACGAATGTTATGTTATATATAGAAATTGAATAAAGATTACTGAAAAACAAAAAAAGTGTGTGTGCGTGTGTGTGTGTGTGTATTGTTACTTTTAGGGTAAAACGCTTTGATTATACTTATATTTGATAGATATCATGGAAAGTTGAATGCGAATCTGCGTTTTGTTAATCATTCTCTGATTGGATTTTCTGTAACACCTTTCTCTTCTCTCTGTTACCTTCCATACCCTCTTCCTCCTTCACTATCCCTGTCTCCACCTGTGTCTTTCATTTTCTTTCCATCTACTTATCTCCCTTTTTCCTTTTCTCTTCTGAGTAATGGATACTTTGTTTTGACTTCCAGAATTTTAAAAGTCAAATTTTTGCTCATAAAACGAAATTTGTTTGTTCGTTCGTTGTCTGTCTGTCTATCTATCTGTGGGTGTGTGTTGTGTGTGTTCTTCTCATTTTGGGTCGTTCAACATTGAAAGCAAGCTGATTTGTCATTTTGAGTAATCTGTAACCACATGTCTCTCTCTCTCTCCTTCATTCTCTCTCCCTCTTCTCTTTTCTCTTTTCTTCAGTTTATCTCCTCTCTGTCTCTGTCTGTCTCTGTCTCTCTCTTTCTCTCTCTCTCTCTCTGGCATCCGTCCATGGTACATTGCACCATGGTTTTATCGCGTGCATACTTCCAAACTGATCGCAGCCCCGGTATGATCTCTCTATTGAAGCTGCGTGACCCCGCCTATTGTCCCGGCGTTCCCTTCCAAAAAAGCTCCCAAGCGGCGCACCCCAGCCCTGCGGACGGGTGACGCAAATGGCCCCACATCCCTCCGGGCGGTTTACCGAGAAGCGTCAGGGGGTTTGCGAGTAGCACAGAAATTGTAGACACGGGGGTGCTGAGAAAAATAAATAATACATCGTCCAGCTTTTTTTTTTCCTTCGCTTCTTTCCCCACCTGGTCTATTTCTTGTCTTGTATTTATTTTCGACCCCCCTCTCTCCCTCTCGCTCCCTCTCGAGCAATCTGTTTTAATTCTTTTTTTCCTCATGCATGCGCAAACAAGAGTGTGAAGTTATTCCACGGAGCGGTCAAAGTTTTTTTTTGTCCGTAAAAACATGTCCAACTGTTCATCTTCATTTAGGATATATTCAGTTCGAAATATTTCCATATGAAACACTTCAAGAGAGGTCTGGTTCTATTATCAAATGCACATTCATTAATAGATGACTGTGTTGTTTAAATGACATAATACAAAGAAGTTGGTAACAAAACATGTATAAACAAAGCAAAACAAGAAAGCTCTGACTTGGTGCAAAACCAAAGCTTAAAGGGAAGGTTGAGTTCTGGGAAAGGTGACAAATAATTTGTGAGCTTTCTCATTCCTTTTATGTCAGTATGGAAGAACACCATATTAGAAATGTCCCCTGAAAAGGATTTCTCTTCAAATGCCCTTCTATTCGAAAAATAGCTGAAATGTTCGGGCCGAACATTCATTCCACATCTGTGTGCAGTCCGATATACTCATTTCTGTGTGCGGTGCATGTGCTTTTGAGCGAGTTTGGATTGACTTCGTATCATTTTGATGATTCCAAAACCTCACAGTATACAACAATCCTCCTTATTTAGACATGATCAACCTTTCCCAATTGCTTCCAGACAGTTTCTTTCACAATGTAATCGTATGACCAGAACTCAACTTTACCTTTAAAAATTGACAATATGGATATGAGGATTAAACTCTCGTCATTATGTTAATGTATTTTTGTAGATTCTAAGAACATAATTATAAAGCAGGTCAGGGAGAAAAAGGCTGGTGCAAAATTACGGTACTAAACAACGTTCTTACCTGACCAAACTTTAATACAAGATGTGACAAAAGCACTATTGAAACAGAGGTACGATATTTAAAAAGTAAATATTGATAAGTATAGGGTGCACTTAATGCATAATAGTAGATGTTTAGTAAAATCACTCACGTTAAATTTGGGATAAAATTTATTTTTTATTTCCATGTCTCTTTCGTCTTTCTACGAAAGAAACCGAACTAAATACAAAATTCATTCTTTTGATTATTGTATACATACATTTTTGACTCATATAAAATATCATAAGCATGGTCCTAAATTTCTAACACCAGATGATAACAAATAACTGCTTTAATAGTGCTGCTTTAATAGGAAAGAAGCGTTATGCATATGACAAAATATGAAAGGGACTTCACTACTCGCAAAAGTGATATGCTGCCCTCTAGCTACAGGCTTCAGCAACAGGTGGGTGTCTCGACTCTTCCCCTCTCTTTCCAACATGCATCACCATACGAAATCGTACATATGGAATTTATATTGCTCTAAAGAATAAAATTATGCATCTAATTTGTTTTTCTTCAAACCAGACACATTCTGATTTACATAGATATTGATTATATCATTTGACTTGCCTAAATCATGAACTGAAAGTTAACCCCCCCCCCAAAATGGACTTTTTACCGTTCTTTTCCCGCTATGTCATATTATAAACGGAGACACATGCTCAGGTGACATTTTCAAGGCAACGATTGCTCTTCTGTCTATTGTAACTTCAACCCTTGGTGAAAAACCCTGCCTTTGGTCCTAATACTATACGTTGCCCTGAACCTTATCTTATAACCTAAACCTCAGTCCTAACCCTAATCACAAACCCTATGTTTGAACGAAATAAAGCTTGGAGAAGGAACTTCCAGAAGCTGGTGATTTTTTTTCCATAATATCTTTAGATACACTCGAAAATCTGCAGCCCGCCAAAAACTATGGAAAGGGCGTCAGGGTTTCATTGCCGCAATTTAAGGCCCCTTCGTCACCTTGTGATCGATTAACACAGACTGGCGAAAGC
The DNA here is from genome assembly GCA_025618425.1 of Heliocidaris tuberculata. NCBI lineage: Eukaryota > Metazoa > Echinodermata > Echinoidea > Camarodonta > Echinometridae > Heliocidaris > Heliocidaris tuberculata. The sequence goes on along the minus strand of CM046850.1, from coordinate 16,360,139 downwards.
CTGTTTCCAACAAAATCAATCTCCAATCGATCAGCCCGCCGAATGATGATGCTTGGGTTTTCCCTGATGCAATCATGTCATGTAAACGTCTATGCACTGAAGAGAAATCTCTACAAAGAGTACTCTAAATTTCCAAAAAGTATTCTGCTGAGGACTTTTGTCCTTTTTGGAACAAGAACAAGAACAAGAACAAGTCGTACCAAGGGCTTATGTTCGATATAAAATTCATCTGTTGATATCAGTTACCTTTAAAAAAATATCATCAGAACAGCTTTATAACTGATATTTTCTTTGGCGATCTTACATGATGACGGCATCTTATTCTATATGCACTAAGTTTGTGTAATGTGTTCATGTGTGATAAATTCTTCTGAATTCATACTCGGGCATCGAAACTTAACAGATGTACAGATCGGGCAAAGGGAATACCGGTCTGTTATTTTTTCAGGGTTAGATATGGGAGGATTATTTTTATAAGCCAGGCTAAAAGTTGGTTTAGATACATGCGCACCGACAGACAAATTAAGTATTTAAGCTGGCGACGATGGGTTTTAGTTTAAAACCGGCGTCACTCAAGGGTAGGCCGACTATTAATTTTTCAAAGATATACCAAAACGCAAATTGGCAATGCCGTCACGTGACGTGGATATTTATGCGTTAATTTGCTACTCCATTTCACGCTTTATTAGACGTGGGTCATCGGCACATTATTTTAGCGCGTAGCGTTAAAAACAATGATTGCTTTAATAGCGATTTGATTGGCAAAGTGATTAGGGGTAGCTAGTCGGGCCTTAATTACTGGAAACGCGGTCCGATGGATAGCAACTTAATTATAAAGATATTATCACATACTTAACTAATCTGTGAGGACCTGGTTAACATGTCGGCCTTCCAGTAATGTAAACTGTGGACGATTCGTCCCAGCGCTCAATTCAGAAAGGGAGGTTGGCATAAAAACGTTTCGGGAGAAACTTAGCCAAATGTCATTTATTTTGCTGTCGCTGAATTACTCATAGATTCATTCATATTTATGTTTTAGTTTTTTGTTCCAAAATGGACAGTCCCTACAGGCTCTACGAGTCGTTATTTACACAAGGACTTTGTAATAAATGATTGACAGGCCAATACGATGACACATCCGTTAAGATATGACAGACAGATTTCATTAAAAAAAAAATCAGATTTAAAATAATGTTTTCTGAGCTAAAATGTTTTCTGAGCTAAAATGGTAAATAGTGGAATAAATGTTAGGTTCATATGCATTTGTCATTCTGGACCCCGTAGGGAACCGGGGACAAGACCCAGTCGCTGCACTAAACTCAAACGTATAATGCGGGCATTACACAAAGTACTCCAGAGTAAAACTATATTTTGCTGTATGTTACATGGAATTAGGAACCTGCATCTGAAAATATGCACCCTGTTTCATAACACTTATTATCACTGACAAGTTTTCAATATAGCTGTAAGCGGACTGAATTTATCGTGTTTGATTTGCTGCGAGCATCAATGATTAACTATTAAATTACTTATTAAAGTTGTTGAGGCGCAAGATCCCGACATTTAACCCTATTTTTTGTTTTTATATAAAACGAATATTCAGGGGAAATTAAGACATGTTACTTTGATTTGTTAGAGAGTTGATTATATCAACATAATTTATAGGACAAAACAAGGTGTTAACAGACCATTACGTGGCTGATATAGAAAGTAATACGTATCACAGATGCATATCTATTACGGGCCTACTGAAAGCTTTTACTGACTTATTGGTGAATTGCGTTTTGTTGTATTTTGGGTTAAACCATACTTATACTTTTAATTACGTTAATCTACATTATAAGGTGGAACTTTGCATTGTGCAAAAGGTGAGTGAAAGTGGGTGTTAGGATTTCATTTGTGTTCTGGAATCCACTTTCTGTCAGTCCGAAGAGAAAGCAGTTCGTTAACCTCGCACGTGTGTTTTAACACTTGGTCTCACTTTTAAAATCTGGTTTACTCAAATAATTCGAACACAATCAAATAGGAAAACACTGATTTACAACTGTATTCACCCCCAAACAATCCTAAATAGACATAGGGAATGCCCATGCCTTTTGTGCAGGCACAAAAAGGGGACCTTATCTATACAACAGTCTTTACATCGAGCCAAACCGCCATTCACTATAGAACTATAGAGAGTTTTTCTATACAGCCAAATCCCGACCCCCGTTCAACCATACGATACACAAAAAACACCGTAAACCCCGCGCTATTGTTTGCGATGTACCAATTCCTTTCATTTGGAAGGTCCACCATTTTGGATTTCGAAGGCAACCGGCTTTAGTTCTTTTTCCCTTTCCAAGTCTTGGGCCGGTCGATTCCCCTTTGTAGACGCTATTGTTTCCCGCCCCAGTGCACCATTCAGAAGAGGCATGGGTGCGTGAAACATGGCTTACAGGGGTTGGTATATACCCCATTGGGTTGGTATATGCCCCATCGGGTCCCGTCAGACACTCCATTCATGTTGTATGGTTGACCAAAGGCAAAATATCTAAATTAGGTATCAACAAGTTTTGATCACCGTTCATTAATATTCATTTTTCTTCTTCAAGCTGTATATCATTTATGGATTTCCATACAGATATAGAGATGTCTTTTTGGTCTTGACTAACGACGAGGTCTACTGAAAAAGAATATTGTCTCACCGCTATATAGGGTCAATTGTAAATACTTATATTAGTATTTAGTACAATTAATGGATGCATCAAGTTGCTGCCTCGGTCCACATTTCATGCAATTGATAAAAGACAAAGCATTGACCATCAATGATGATGGATTTTCAACCTTGTGGTCAAGCAGTGTGGTGATCATCAAGAACTTTAGAATGAACTTTTATTAAAAAAACGGAAATTAGGAATTCGTATGGCTGAAGTACTCCTTAAAAGTTATACAAAAAACAAAACAAAACAAAACAAACAAACAAACAAAAAAAGATGTAAAAATCCCAAACGGTGAATAAAACTAAGGGATATATATATATATATATATATATATATATATATATATATATATATATATATGTGTGTGTGTGTGTGTGTGTGTGGGTGTGTAAATAGGGAGAAAATAGGGAGAAGGAAAAAATGTAGGGATTACTGGCAAAATATAAATTTATACATGTATATCAATATAGTTACCCGGTTCAAGAACCGATTTGGGTTAAAGAAAGGTTTGTACAAAATCGCTTTTTATAATTTCCAGGTCAGTTTAATTACGTCAGTTTGTTGCTTGGACAGCACTGAGAATGCTGAAAACCAGAGTATTAATATATAGGGAGAGTCATGAGCTTTTTTTAAATAAGCCATTATATTTTTCCTTCTCTGCATCAGGTCTTGAACTCGTGCACGAAAACGACGACGACGACGAGATAACAATGCGCATGACGAAGATGATGTCGTCATCTTCTCCTCAAACTCCAGTTCATTTATAGCTACGGATTTTATCTGGCAATTAGCAGGAACAATGAAACGTGACCAGGAAGCCAAATCCATTTCCCTTTGGACACATCTCAACCGATCCCCGTGTCAATGGAGAGTCGAGTGCTGCATTCACATTTTAAACCAAGATGTAGGTTAATTATTTTTTTCACTCGTACGAACTATATACAAGATGAACAAATTCAGAACAAGAAGAAATATGGAGCAAGCAAGCTGATGGAAGTTGCTGTGACGTTTTTTTCCCCTTCTTCTTAAAAGAGCTTCTAAAACTCGATTCTTTTTGAAAAATAGCATTATGCGTGTCTTTTCGGTGGATTATTTGAAAATAGTTACGTTCCCTAATACAAAAAGTATTTCCTTTGCTATTTTCTTTGGGAGCTTCAATTATTTGTGTGACTTATTTCGGATCGTTTATTGTTCACTGAAAGCAAAAGAGCATAATAAACAAACACATCATAATAAACAAATCACATCTGGGCATCTTGAGACTTTTGTATAGTAACTCATGAAACGAAAAGTGATTTGAAATGCATTTATTCTGGCAGGAAACAATTTTAAATACTAAAGGAAGACAACTGAAGACATCTTAAAATATTTTCGGGTTGTGTAAATTTACCCAAACGCCGCGATCATTCAGTTCTGGCACGGGGTTTCTCGGAATGGTATGATTCATATGACCATATTATTTATGTTGTTTTTTATGCCATAACATCGATAAATCCATTTCGCTTTGAAGTACGAGCTAGGAATAAATAATATTTTATAAGGCCTGATGTGAATCCAATGTTTATCTATATAATATATAATATATATATATATATATATATATATATATATATATATATATATATATATATATATATATATATATATATATATATATATATATATATATATATATATATACATATCTACAAACACACAAATACATACACACACACCTCACACCCGCACAAACCAACAACGCTCCCATATAATTATGTATCATGTATGCGTGGGTGTGGGTGTGTGGGTGTGAGGTGTGTATATCGATATCAGCCAAGGATTGCACATTTGTGACACATTTTAGGATTTGAAATGGAGTTTAGGAGACAACTAAATAAAGTGTATTTTTAAATATATTTATTTATATACGGGTTTAATATGACTCTATATAGTATATCTTCATATATTTATTTATATAAGGGTTTAATATGACTTTATTTTGTATATCGTTGTATATTATTCATATACAGGGTCTAATATGAGTTTATTTTGTATATCTTTATATGATCATTTATGTACGGGTATATATCAATTTATTATATAGTCTGTAAATCAAAAGAGTTTCTTACTAAACCTCACCTGTTGCACGATGAGGTAGCGAAACAAACAGGCAGCTTGTTTGAGAGAGAGAAAAAAAGTGAACACAGCTCAGTTAGATAATGATACACAGTCTGTTTGCCGTCCCATCACCGTATATTTGCGGGTTTGCTCGAAACACCCGTTCTCAATCACCCGTATGTATACACACCGATCCATCATCCTGCAACTCCCCCGTCCCTCTCGCGGGGCTTCCCTCGCTCGTTTCGTTAGAGCAAACCCATTTGCATCTTGAGACAGCACGCATAAAAAACAGGCATGCCGGTCGGAGAGTTTTTCATTGTTTGAGACATGTCAAGATCATCAAAATTGCATCTTACGAGATTTATGGAAAATTAAAGGACACATCGGGAAAAAAACCCAAAGAATTCCTTCCACAGTATGATAGATATACATGATTTAAGACTGATAAGATTTTCATAATATCAGAATGATATTGGTTGAACAATCGAGTATAAAAATAAAGGCACATTTCCAAATTGGGGACAAAATGATATCTCTCCTCAGTTAACAAAAATCGCTTAATAACATAAATTCAGTATCTAGATATATCATAACTTGACAAATATGTATAAAGATATCTAGGTCAATTAGTTTTTTATTCCTTTAAATGGAATAGTGACAATTTCGAAAAAAAAGAACATTGTATGAAAAGGAATACTGATGACTTTTTAGTTCCATATTTTGGCCGTGATGACACAGATGCTTTGAATCATGTGTAATCTGTGACTCAAAACACGGCATCTTTAATGTCAATTTACCATCGCCGACGCATGACTGATTCGCCGTTACCTTGTAATAACCGGCTTCAGCACGGCTTGGATATCGCCCAATATTATATGATTCCCCTCCGAGTCACGATCCCAGCGCATATATTTGTTTAAACTTAACATATCGCCATGATGATAGCGGAAGTCAAGGAAATAGGGACAAATATGAAAAGATATGGTGCATCCAAACGGTAGGGAAACATTGATTGTTATGATTTATCGCATGTCTAACAGGGATATTAACATTAAGAGCAGACAGGCCTAAAATGTGAATTTTGCATTCAGTTTGCCAGTCGGTTTTAAAGTCTTTCAGTCTTGATTGAAATACATATCATGCATTTCAATCAAGAACTTGGATAAATATGATAAGATATGGCGTATCCAAATGAGAGGAAAATATTGCTTGTTATGATTTATCACACATCCTGCAACGATGTTAACAATAAGAGTTGAGAGAAATGTTGCATTAATTTCGGTTTCAAACTCTTTTTGCCAATGTAAATAAATGTAACAAAAGACAAGATAGTTGTGAAAATTTAAATGTTATGATACTCTCTTCACTCTGTTTTAAACTCTTTTCGTCAAGAAAGCATGCTTATTTAAATGTAGAGCTAGGATACTAAACTTGTCCATCGGTTTTAAACTCTTTCTTCCGAAAGACATATATTCCAAACTAGATCTGGACTAAAATTGGAATAACAAAGCTCTGAATGTTTTTATACGTCTCTCACATTTCCATTACAATTTAGAGTTACAAAAATACAGACAACATCATTAGGTGTTGCCATGGCAACCAACCACCACGCAGTATCAATGACATCTTGCATGTCTTGGAGAAGTCTTTGGACGAATAATATGATGCAGTGTACGTTCGGGTTGTGTCTTATATGAATGCGGGCATTGCGGTAATGAATACGGGCAATTAGAATAATTAGCGTTTCGTTTTGCCGATTTACAGTGATGATTTCAAAAAGAAAATATATATTTCCGATGCTGGTTAGTTAATTCCGCTCGACTGTCACCACTCCAACCTGAATTATTCCCATGACAAACGCCAACTACTTGAGCCATAACTCTCCATGGTATACGTGGTATATGTGAACATTTCCACAGGGAAAAACGAAATTCTTATAGAATGTTTTTATCGGATATTAGCAAAGTAAGATATGTATACAATGAAACAGTTTATAAATATGTCTATTTGAAGTTTGCTAAGTTCATTAACCTGCTGTTATGTAAAATTTATTGAAAATATACTTTTATTTCATTTTATTTTCATTTTGTAGATGCGTGGGCTATGAAGGACTTGTTGTAAAGCAATCTGTTTGTAAATACACTACACGACAATATAATACAATACAATACAATACAATCATCTATTATCATGCAATATCTCTGGTATTATCATACTATACTCAGATATATACATTTTGCATAATAATGAATAAACAGGCTCTCTGCCAGTGCATTTAACAGCTTTGATAGATACACCTACAATGATGCATTTTCTGAAGTTTATAAGTATTTCCCGTAGTTTTTCAGATTTTGTTGGTTTTCTACACTATAAATTTTTTTAAAGGAAATTTCCTGGCAGTCAGGATGCCCGGAATGCCCGTTTTTCCACAGTACATGTAAAATAACAGATTTCCGTGTTTTTTTGTTTTTTTTTAAATAGTAGAAACTTTAATTTCTAACAGGAAAATCTATGTAAATTAAAACGGAACCATGGAAACGATTTGTAATTTAACAGGGTAACTTGTTAAAATATGAGATGGTTTTTTTAACAGTGTTTTATGTCGGGCGATGGTAAATATATGCTGATTTCCGGTAAACCAACAAACTTGCTGTTGGAAAAAGACTTTAAAATCGAAATAACGACAATAACTTGTTATTTCAAGGGCCAGAAAACCTGTAGTTTTACAGTTATTTTTTACAGTGTATTTGCCCTTATATAAACGTGTCACTATCTTTCATTTCATTCTTTTTAATCTATTTCAAAACATGGCAAAACAAAACAAAGCAATTGATACAAAATATATAGTTTTTCAGCTGTAATTGCTGGAAAATACTAATATTGTCTGCCTGGGGTGAAACGACCTATAAGGGTCATCAGATTCTGAACCTTGTGTTTGGAAATTTCCACCTGCGCTGTCTACGGTGTTGCAAATGGATTGATCACCCAAAAGTAATGATAGAAATATTGCACTTTATGTAATCCGTAATGCATTCGCATATGACTGAGTTGCCTACGCGAGCTGCCAGGGTTGCGGCGTAAGTACAGGGGTCACGAGGAGCCCGAGCCCCCCCCCCCTCTCCCTAATCAAGATGACGACAAAAAGATGGAAAGTTCCACACCCTTATCCCACTCGGCGGACTCGAGTTTTCGCATTTCATTCATCTAATAAGCCCGGTGCCCCACCTTCTTCCTACTGACGCCAGTACCCCCTCCATGTGGCTCGACCCAGGCTACGCCACTGTTGCAGGGGACTGGCCCAGGCCATTTCCTCGATGATTGATCGAATCTAACATCTATCTAACGCAATCCTGTTTCGAAAAAAAAAACAGTTGAACATGCACCCTGCCTCAACTGAAAAGTATGGCCCAAAGGGGAGGTACATGCTTTCCAAAAAAAAAGTGGGAAAAGGAAGAAAATATGAATAAATATACATTGCATTACTGATTACCGGTGTGCGTCGTAACTCGAGTGATCACTTTTTTATTGACCTTTGTGCTAACAATACTAACTTACCAATAGAAATTCACTTTTTACGAATTGGCTAATATCGAATACTTTTTCTTTCTCGCATTTGCCTTTTTAAACATTTTAAGCACACTCTGAAAACTAAAATGTAAAAAAAAAAAAAAAAAAAAAAAAAATGTCAATTGAAATATCCATGGAATAACAACACTAATCAAATGTTACATCTAATGCATGCTTTCAATTATATATCAAAGATTAAATCCGGTGCGAGGAATATCGTAAGATATTGTGAAAGTGTGGTTAGGCCTATATACTCGTCTTGAAATGTTGGCATAAACGTTTGAGTTTATATTGTCTAAAAGTTTCGTTGTTGTCCATATATCCATTTCGGACAACGGATATGTTAAACGCATATCGCGCTATATATATAAAACACAATAATCAACTGCTATTTCCTACTTTTTTTTTTCCTGGAACAGCTTGTAAAGCTCACGACTAGACATTAACGTTCCAATACGCCGTTCAGGAGGCGACAAGTCGCATTTGCATGACAAAAGACTATTGCACTTGACGGGGTTATGGCATTGTTGACCTACCCAGTGCATGATATACACATGCAACAGGTCGTCCAATATGTAGTGAGATACCGAAACGGGACAAAAATATGTTGTTGTTTTTTTCCTGCTTGGCAACTTTTATGATAATTATTTGCTTGCTTACGTTCAAGAGAATCATGTATTTTGACTTGATTCTTTCGGTGTAGAAAGTTAGCGCAGATATTTGCGATTTCAAGTAATGCAATAGCTTAAGGAAACTAAAAAGAAGCTTTTAATAGTTTCCTTAATCTATATTCACGTATGCGTATTAACAAAACTTTGTATACTGCAAAATTACGTTCTTTTGAATAAAAGCAAACGGTGTGTAATGATCAGTTAAGTTATAGGATCATAATCAAATAATATCTCTTTACCTAACCGTATGAAATTACTGTTAATGGTATTGCACATGAATTTCAAAATTGGATGACAGAATTCCATTAGTAAAAGATCAATGAAGAGGGGTAGAAATAAATTTTATCGTATCAATATATTATATATACATTATGTTGGCAGGCTACATAATAACATTTATAGAAATGCAATATTCAAATTAGAATGATATGAAAGAAAACACAACAGAGATGGATTGATATCCAAAGAGGCTTAAATTCACACCCCATTAACATGATTAACACATTGCATTTCTAAATATTTAGAACGACACATTCGGCAATAATATGTCAATAACAGACGTATAACACACACACACACACACACACACATGAACATAAATATATTACACATAAAGTAATTCGAGTTTCAAATAAATTTCGTATATCTGCATTCATATCAATGGAAAAAAAAAGTAGTAAGTAAATGAGAAATATATCATAATGTTTTGCAAAATATGTATTCAAATTCTTATTCCTTTACATAAAAACAATATTAAAATTGTTTCTACGCATAGTGCATAATTATAATTTTCTTTCTTGTAATCAAATAGTTCACAGCAAAGTGTGAAAAGGTGAATGACACTCGCATGCATGTAAAAATGATGACGCATATTTTTAATTAAATACCATTGTAATAGACATATCCGGTCCAACATAAGAAAATTTTAACATGAAATTGCAACATTATAATACTCGGAAATAATTCTGTACAAATAGTCCTATGAATATGGTTTCAGTTACTATGCACTTTTGAAATAAAAGCTGTAATTATATGACAAGTGTCTAGAAGGATACAACAGAAACAGATAACAACAATGTAATATCTAAAAAGGTCATGTTTGGTTACCAGTTTCCGACTGCACATTATTTCACCCCACACAAAAGAAAGAGATCAAAGCTTAGCTTTGTACTATTCTGTTCCATTATTCTTGTTTTAACATACACATTCAAAGTATGCACACAAACTATACCCGACACACTTATAACCTTAAGTAAATAGAAGATGAGTTATTTGATATCAAATAAAAACATAATAAAGCACATTATGAAATACGCCGCATTGTATATAGGCTTGCGCTGCCCACACGACAATGCATTTTCCGAATGCAAGTAGCCAACATAGTAAGTTTGTGTCGGTTTGGGGGTCATCTTACGGTCAGATAGTTTTCTACTTTGTAATCAAATACTTCAAATACTTGATGAGATGATCCTTTCATACGTCTTCTCTTATCCAGTGGTTTAGTATTCACTTATAATAGTTTAGTTATGATGTTACTAACCTTAGGGTTTGTCATTTACTTCTACTAATTTTGTTTTAATCTTCCTAACATTCAATGTTTATAATTTACTACTAATAATTACATTCTGATCTTTCTTGCCTTCCCCCATTTTAGTATTCTATAATTCAATAATAACAATTTCGTTCATATCTTACTGACCTTCAATTAAATACGCTCTAACATTCACAAGTAATAATTTCGTTCTGATTTTACCAACTTCTGCTTTTTCATATTCTATAATTCACTAATAATAATTTCGTTCTAAATTGTTCATTATATTAAGTTTTAGATCCGTGAAATTCTGTTTGAAAAGTGTCGTTTCCTATGGCTTCAATTTCCTATAATTATATATTCATCTTTCTCAAAGTAATATATTTATAATGACCTTGGGGGAAATCTAGATTCAAATATTGATCACAATATTATTATTAAATCAAGGGATTACAATTATGGAAGTAGTATATATATTTTTTCAATTTGTAGATGTATATACATGTATGGTGGTGTATTAATACACATATATATATATATATAATATATATATATATATATATACATACATATATACATATATATATATATATATATATATATATATATATATATATATATATATACACACACACACACACACACACACACATTTGTTTGTTTTTTAATCATTATTATACTGCAGTTTCATGATGATCATAAGGTAATAAGAATTTGCATGGATTACAGTTCAAATGCACGTCGACTGGCTTTTACTATTATCACTATTATTGTAAATTTGATACGAGTACTTCAGTATTGTAATGTCTTTTCGTATTAACGTGTAATTAATGTGTAATCTTGTATATATATCATCTATGGTATTTTTAAGAATAAAGGATGTCCTGACACTTTTTTTTCTTCTCGACGCTGATTCTCGAGTTTTTATATGACAGTGTGTCCTAACCAGATAAAAAGATAGTCCTATAAATTTCAATTTATTGGAACCCATTAATTTACTTTCTCAGACTGTGAGCTCATATTTATGATTAAAATGCACTCAGTGTTCTTATTCATGAGAGGAATCTTTTTCATTGTATGAAACTGGTCGCTGAGTTTGCGTCATTAGGACTTTAATGTGGTTTCGGGTTTAAATGAAGGATAACAATTTTCTGGAAATTACATTTGAACTTCAAATGAGTGATTTACTTTATTTTTTTTCGTATGAATCGTAATACTTATTTACAATCATGATATATGTTCAAGTTTAATATGATGCAAGTTAAATGATAAGATAATATAAGAAAGGAGATGGAGAGGGAGATGGAGCGAGAGAAAAAGAGAGAGGCATAGAGAGGGACAGAGAAAGAGAGAGTCAGAGATAGAAAAAAAAAGGAAAGAAAGAAGAGACAATGATTTTCTTGTTTTTCTCAATTAAGCTCAGCATAAAACAGTGAATGAAGTGCATGTGTCCAGCGCATGGCACATCAAAGAATGATACCTGAATATTGGCGATATCGTTAATTGGCCAAATTGGCGTACAGGATAGGCGCAGTGATACGCTTTCAACAAACAAAAGCGGAGGCATTGGGGAAACATTGTAATCTCACAATTAAAGTGTTCTCCAATTACCACTTTTTTCCATTGACGATGCACCGCACACATCTTCGCCATTTTTCATCACAGATATTTTCTAAATCAATCTTTAAGGTCCCTTTTTACTTATAATGGCGACCCTTCTCTCCATACACACAACTTCATTCAACTAATTGGAGTCGGGCGATTCAATCCTGACCTTGAAGTTCTGTTGTTTGAATGTTAGGGGCGCGCGCGGAGAACGGCGGCTACTCGAGCTAATTTCTTTCTGAAAATCCCCCGGAGAATAGGGAGGAAAGAAGAGGAGGAGGAGGATGCTCAAGGGGGAGGGAGGAGAAGCCGACATTTTTGGAACAATTGCTTGAAAGAGGTGTCACGTGTTGCCGTTGTACGGTGCACGTTAATGAACAAATGGTCACGGAAAAAAAAGTAGGACGGAGGCTACACATGCTTGGATCTCGTTCTAAAAGATTAAAATGCGAATTATATAGTGTTTTCCATTCTTTTGATTTTTTTTCCTGCTCGTTGCGGAAGGAGGAACGGATATTTCAGATAAAATCTAACAAAATGTACACAATCTGGTAATTCTACGTTTAATATGAATATTGAATAGCGGATTCAACTTGGTTGATATCATTATTTACATTATTGATATAAACCCATGCACTTTGTTGAAGGAGGAACATTACCGTACTTCGTTTAGTTGCTATCTACTTCACATCAAGCCTCGTGCTTTTTTTTTTGTTGAAGTTATCTTTTCACCTACTATTACATTCTGTTCATACAATCAACAATCATGTACAACATTGTTTATATTTGTCTTTACTGTGGATGGATGATGAATAAATCTGAATTAAAAAAGGAGCCAATTGATCTTGAAATTTATAATGATAAGAATTTCCTTAAACACACACAAACCCACATCCACACATCATTACGTTTGTTTTTGTCAAGTATTAATTATTACTTTTTATCATACACCAAGAACCCCCTCTCACTCCCTCCTCTGCTAACATAATGGAAACAAGCAATAAAAATCAAAATAATATACATGTATTGTGTCCACTCTTTGAGGGTGATATTTCATATTCCATTCTCTCATTCCTTCCCCGTTCATATCTTCTCCATTTTCTCTTCCCTCCATCTTTCTCAATCTCTTTCCCAATATTCTCCTTTTCTATCCTGTTCTTATTTCCCCTCTTGCTTCTCCCTCTTCTCCATCTTCTCTTCCATCCATCCTTCTCAGGCAAGCTTTCTCCGAATATTCTCCTCACCTCATTTTCGTTCATCCATTCACTTCTTCCTCCTCCCCAGCAATGAGTTCTCTATTAATTGGTGATTGGGATGAGCTGCCCATCTAACATGCGTCTTACGTACACCCATGTCGCATGAAGAAGTGTCCGGCGAGTGAATAAGTGTCTCCTAAAATACCTGCATATTTTAGAATTACCTCAAAAGATTTTTTTATTAAGACTATAGTCATGAATATGATATAAAAATTAAAATTATCCATTCCTAAATAATGAATCTATTTTTTTTTTTAATTACATGAATTGAACATTAATCTTTTATTTTATTTTCCATGAACGAAAATGCCACTTGACTTGAACGGTCGTTTTGGAACATACACATACATACATATATATATATATATATATATATATATATATATATATATATATATATATATATATATACATATTTACAGTATACATATTAGACCTATATGAAATCAAAAGTGAAGGAGTATAATTATCTTCTCTTCTGAAGTTGATGTATTTTGTTTCGCCTGCTTTTGTTTGCTTTTATGTATAATGTTCAGAGTAAATTTCCCCCAAAATTTCTCTTCTTCCCTGCGTTCACAACACTGCCTGCATTTTTGGTACAAAGAGAGTGCAGGCATATTTTTTAGATTGATATAAAGGTCGTAAGGGGTTACTCGATATTAGTAAATATTGTTGATGGATCGGTCGATATGTCATGATCGGTACATGCAAGAATAGGACATTTATTACGGCCATTATCACCCGCCAAATTTTCCCGCCCTTTCAAGAAAAGAAGAAGGGCTTAAGCATCCCTTATGGCTTGTTGAGCATCGACAGGGGATGACAGCGAGAACGATATAGCGAGGACGACGTCGGAACACACGACCACCTATGGCATCATGCGGATGGCGATACACCGAGGCGAGCCGTGCACTCGTAATGGGGCGCGCATGGCCACCGTGCGTCGGCGCGCCACTTCGGGCTATTACACCCAATACTTCCCGCGCTTCCCGCCAGCATTTACCCGCCAAAATTGACGAGGTTCCTCTACGTGCTAGCCCGCATCCCTATCTGGTGTTTCAAGAAGATGCCAAATTTCGGGGGACTGCTGCATTCACTGGAGATGCTTCCAACAATTCAACACAGAGCAGAGCTTGTATTGTTATGATTCCACGCGTGCCCCGGACTTCAGAGAAATAAGGGTATAAAGGCTGTCATATGAAATATTAATGATGTTTGAATGAAGATTATAACCCCATAATGCCGGATGATATGATATCGAGTAGGTGTACATTATCACATCACAACGTAAGATTAAGTCTGACTTGATTGTTGAAGTTGAAGTGAATTTATATAGTCAAACAAAGGAGGGGAAAACGCAATACACAATCATGTAAATGTTTTATGTTACAAATGTATTATTTTCATCATGAAATTGTCATTATTTTATTACTTATTTGATGTCATTATCATTATTGATGTAAATTTTATTACTATTATCATCATTGTTATTACTATCGATATTATCATTATCATCAATATTATCAGTACTATTCCTTTTTTGTTATTATTGTTATTGTAATATTATGATTATGAATATTATCATTATCATGACTACTGTTGCTATTAGCATCATTGCAGCTATACAGTAGTAATAGTTGAAGTAGAAGCATCCATCATTATTGAACCCCCCCAAAAAAAAAAACAACATTAAAATCATTATTGTGAGTGTCCTTGTTGTCACTATTATCACTTTCATGATAAAAAAGAAGGATTTAAACCCCATTTAAACAATATTTAAGAGCGAGATAATGGCTATTTACACTACACTTGTTAATTGCTTTGACGAGAAATGTGATGGAGATTCTTTTCTCATAAATGCAAATGAATCCGAATATCTTCTTACAAATCTGAAGACCTACTGATAATATCACCGACTGGTTAATGCCAAGCAAAATACGTTTGGAATGATCATGTAAGATATTGAACTTCAAAGTAATTGGGTGTCCAAATTGAGAATTGACCATTTTTATGCCATAGAAAAGTGCTATATAGTGTCGGAGATAAAGATCAAAATTTCGTTTGCGAGCATGGTTCTTCACACTCTTTCCCCATCGACTATACATAGGCTTTCTCTTCCCTGGTTTTAATTTTATTCATCTCTCTCTTTCTCTCTCCTTAATTTTTTTTCCTCTTTTTAATATTTCATACCACTAATACTGCCTTGAGAGTATATCATGGGCAACAAATCCTCCCCTGCATGCTGAGACGCTGTCCGGCAGTTCCCCCGCTGCAGGCCTACCGGCACCCCGCAGTGCAACCAACCCGGGCACTTCGGCGGAACAATTGATCGCAGCATAGACGAAGGCTCAACGACGCGGATTGAATACACGGATACACTCATGCGAAGAAATGAGAAATGAAAATATGATATGGACTCGATATTAATAGGGAGAAAGATTCAGAGAGAGAGAGAGAGAGAGAGAGAGAGGGAGGGGGGGGGGGGGGGGAGTGAGAGAAAGAGAGAGAGAGAGAGATGTGCGGTAGGAAAAAAAGGCCATTCATCGATACGCCGTGGGTTTTTCACACGGCTGGCCTGGCGGAGCGCGGCGGCTGAACTCCCGTGTAACACCGCTCAGGGTTATACACTCCCCGCCTAGACTCGCTCATATATTTTTCTTTATTTCTCGAGCCCCGGGAAACGATTTTCTAACGAATTTTCACCAGTTGTGCCCCCGGCTGGCTTTGGACATGACTGTATCCTTCAGACTACGGCTTTATGTAGGTCACGTAGGTCATGTCTAATGATGAACAATGATATTCCCATCTCATTTGCATATTTTGCATTATACAAATATCAATTCAATAATCAGCTTTATGCAAAAATCTGTTGTTTTCTTCTTCAATCGAAATTTCATCAACTCAAACAACTCAATTAGTAGCCTCTTAAAGCAGATTATTATGATTTTCATTATAATTTTCATAACTTAATCCTGTTTTCTAGAGGTTTTATTTTTGTCAACCTATCTATCTACCCATATCCTTAAGACCTTATCAATAGCATACCAATGCATATGATTATCCATAATTTTGTACTTTTTTCCTGAGACAGTTATTCATGTCGAATATGATTGTGACCGGTAACATTACATTTTTGTTTTCTTTTCCTCTTCAGGGGTCATTTATTCGATTAAAAATATATTCAACAATAAATGATTAAAAGACATATAAATATACATTTACTTTACAAACAAAAATCTCGAGAAAAAAAAATGGTAATACTACAATTACACTATAGGTACCAGCATGCAGCGTTTGATCGAATATGGTATAGGGTATTATCAACTTTTCTATTCCCCCTAAGTGTTTAAATTCACAAGTCCCCCTTTTAAGCACACTTATCGAGGAGGACGCATTAAAACTCATAATATGCCATTATTATTTCAATGGGTAAAGGTTTGCTGAAATAAATGAATAAGAAGTAAAACCGAAACTGTTTGATACATATGCAGAGTGCATTTTTAATGAAAACGCAGCATTGTGGGAAAAAAATGTATAGAAGTTGGATAATTGCCTGAGACGAAGAAAAAAGGAGACTAAGATAAAGAGATCGAGAGAAGTAGAGAGAATTTTCATCATGATCTGAATACAGATGCATTGTGCACTACAGAGTGTGCTTAAGTACATTTATTGTACATATTGTTATTGAGTATTATGTACATTGATTAAATATAATACACCTTGGTTTGCTATACAATATGCAGCATTTCTATTCGTTGAAGTGTGATAAAAAACGTGATTGAAAATCAAATGCTATGTATAAACATATTGACGTTCTATTGATAATTAAATGAGTTCGGGATATGTTTTACCCTCTGTGTAAATATAAGCTATCGTATTGTTATTATTATGTACATAATGCACAAAAATGCCGGGTTAACGGCCTTGACACTTTTTGAAACATTGCTTGTGTCTAAAGATTTGGATTCCATTATTGTGTGTGTATGTAAATGTTTGCAAAAACGTGAAAAGCCAGTCTGGATCTATTTATATATTGAACAATTATGGCTGTGTACAGATGTCATTATGGGGACAAGATACAAAGAATTGAAAATAACAAGTCTTACTTATTCATCTAACATGTGATATTATACTTTGCGTGATTAGTGTTATGTAGATATAAGTATATTTGACCTGTTGTGTGTTAACAAATCACTATTTGAGACGTGTATTGCCAATTAAAACATTAAAATACCCTAAACTGATCGACGTCGTTAATATGATAATCATCCTCATTATCACCTTCTTTCTCTAGGTATAAGATCGCCTCAAAACAGAGAATAAGAGTAGAACATTAACTATAACGGAATCTTTTAACGATATAGTTGTTGAATAAGTATAGGTTTGATAATAATATTTACAATCATGACATGACAGAAAGTCTTTTGCGGTAAGTTCCGTTGATATGAATGATATAATTTTTTGAGATTGGCAATCATTTCATTTTGCTTGCTTATCTATTAGTTATATATTTAGGAAAGGTTGTTCCTATAGTGGGTTAACAATGTTTCCAAATAAGGACTGGAATTATGAAAATTGTTTAATCTGTTTTCTATAGAGTTCGAGTCTGGGCGTTCGAAATGTTAAAGACATTACCAAACATTAATAACGAAACAAGCAAACAAGATGAAAGAAAAAGTAAGTAATTGTTCAACAAGTATAGACCTGAAAACTACCTACCCCTTAGCCGAACAATACGAAAGATAATTACTTCAACCAAAGTGAAGTTGAGGAAAATTAAAGGATTTCCAAGGGGGTTAAGTATTGTCTGAAGTACTTATTATCAAAAGAATGATAACAAAAGAACAATAAAGAGTGGTAGTCTCAAGAGAAATCGGGAGGCAAAGTAAAACAATAATCTTTGCACGCAACATCTTAAGATTTGATAAACATACATTCTTAGATGAAATACCGATTAAATGTAATTAAATGTATAAAGAATGACATTTCTTGGAAGATTCTAAGAAGTATTGTGAGTAATAATTTTTACTTAACGATGACCCCTTTTTTTTTACTTTGTGAAGTAGACTTATAAAAAATTAAACAGAACTGTGCAAAATGTAATCTAACAAAATATTTACCGGGATTATTGTTGAAAAGGTGATGAAGAAGTAGGGGAGTAGTAGGGGAAATCATTTTTTCTTTGGAATATTCTTTGAAATAAACTGTGAAAAGTGATTCTGCAAAGGTTAATTATGTAGGAAATAAGACTGATTTTGTATTTTGATATTTTGTATCCATTATAAAATCACTTGATCTTGTTGAGTGTCAGAAATATTGAAAATCACGATACATGCAGATGTATGGACAGAGATAAAGAGAAAGAAAGATGGGGAATAGATGACATGGGGGGGGGGGAAGAGAGAGAAAGAGAGAGAATGGGGGGGGGGGGAGTGTGTGATACATATAAAGATATATATATATATATATATATATATATGTGTGTGTGTGTGTGTGTGTGTGTGTGTGTGGTGTATGGCAGAGAATGTGGATAGAAAGAGAGAGAGAGAGAGAGAGACCGAAAAAAGAGAGAGAAAGAACTTGACAGAGGAGGCGAAAGAGAGATAGAGAGAGAAAAAAAAAGAGACAGAGAGAGAGAGAGAGAGAGAGAGAGAGAGATAGGGGAGTTGGGTATAGGTTTCCCAATTTCCGTTGTGGGTGAAGTGAGGCGGATACGTTGTATTTCGATCAATTTGAGTATAACTCGAGACAGGAAAGAGAATGGAAGCAAGGCAAGAAATGTCCGCAGCAATCACAAGAATATACCCTGATAAGAATAATATATATACAGAATGTGTAACGGCAATGTATACATGTCAGTGCATGTACATTATTTCAGACGCACATATAGTTAAAATGTCTTACATATGGATTGAGTGTCTTATGATTTGGTATTAAATCAAAATCTTGGGGTTCGGTTCTTGTTAACAAAGGCAATTTTAAGTTTATCTTGAGAATATAATACATTCCTTTCACAATGTATTTATTTCATGAGAGGTGCCAGCGCTATTCAAATATATATATATTTGAATATATATTTATATATATATATTTATCTATATCTATTTGAATATATATTCATATATATATATATATATATATATATATATATATACATATATATGTGTGTGTGTGTGTGTGTGTGTGTATACATTCACCAATGAATATGGTCATATCAAAATTTGTAAAAACATATTAAATAAGGGGTTATAGGATGATACAAACTGAAAATAGATACCTGGTTGAACTACACATGTACCAATACGATAGAAAAAATAAAATAAAGTAGAAAAGGAATTATTCCTGAGATATCTGCAACTAACTCTTTTCTTCAAGAATTTTCTGTAAAGAGAGGGGGGAAATCGCATGGTCGAGCAAAGGCGTATCAACTTTGTCAACATAAACAACTTGTGTGTCAAGTTGCAATCTAAATCATACTCAAAAAGTAGCTAGAATCGATTGGAGAGTGATTCCTTTTTCTTTAAATATCCTGAAAAAGAGTCCATCGCTCTCTTCATTCGTTACCATCAAAGAAACAGCGGTATTCTAGCTGCCTATATCTGCCAAGGCTGAAGTATTAGAACTTATGTATTCAAAGTGAAAGCGACTGATTGTGGATGTGTATTAAAACGCCCTCGCACGCGAGCTAAGAATCGTTTAAACGAGAAGCGTACCGTCTTTCTTATTTCAAAAGCAATTTTTTTTGTAGCTCGCCTTGATGTAAAACGACGGATAAATAAGTGGATCGACTGAATAAGGGAAAATAAAAGGTATATAATAAAACACTTTCCTAAGGGAGGGGGAGGATATATTGAAGATTATAGAACAGTGAGGTTGAAAACCCCACTTTTTCTTGAGCGATTTGTCAAATGGAATGCGAAGGTAAAACTCCTTGAATGATAAATCATTTTTGAGAGATATAGGAAAGAAGACAGTCGCCTTTGGAAATTAGGTCAGGTACATTCTGCAAAACCACGGGGTCGTACCGCAAGAAGAACGTTTAGAATAGTTGTTACGAAAGAAGAGTGGAAAATGAATGCGTAATTATATGAAAAAAATTGTATATAAAAAGAGAAAATTAGAGAGGAAAGTGTGATTTAAGCTGAAGCTAAATGCTTATAACAGTTCATTATTTTGCCTGCTTGTTTTAGAGTATTACCATACTAATGTCTGGTTGACATGTAATGGAATCATACTGCAATGTCTCGTCACAAATTTGTGGGCTGCCCTCCTTTAATTTAGTACAGGAATGAATTAAGAATATAAACAAAACTCGCGTTTTAAAAAAGGGGTATCTTTTTTGAAACTCTAAAAATTCATTAATATTCTTCTTTATCAGAGTCAGTTCTAAAACTTTCACTCACCTATTTCTTTTGATCTTTCGGCTTTTATTAAAGTCAACTTGATGTCGACATTAACTTCACCTTTAATCGCCCCAAACCATGGACCTACTTCGAAGTAGGTCCATGCCAAATCACATAACAAAGATGTAACAAATCATAAAGCTGTGTAGTTTAATACAAAATTAAAATGCCTCGCCCAGTTTTTGTTTATAGTGTTTAATTACGTCCGAACCTAATAGCGATAATTAGTGTCAACTTTTCTGAATTTACACCGAGAGCCGCCGCTGTATATATTGTCTACATAGGGTCTATGCCTACATAGGGTCTATGCCTACAACGCGTCAAGGTGAAAACATATTTAGCTAATTAGCTCCAACCGGGCGCCATTGTCACAAACTATTCAATTATTGATAAGGGCAGATTAGATAGATGGGTATAATGAAATGACCATGATTACGGTTGATTTATTATCTAAACATTGATTTAGAGAGGATTTTCCATCGAAGCGTGTCCATGGCATGGTTAATTTTTGCCTCTCTTTATGTATCTTATGGTAGGGTGCTTAACATTCTAATGTTGAACTTTAGTATACTCATATAGATACTCCATGAATGATCGAGTCGCACACTCCTAGAGCAGAATGTATTATGATTATGATATAGTGGAATTGTTACTGCAACCATCGTTTTCTATACACTGAAACATCAAGTGTGACGCAAACACTCATAACTTACAAATTAATATAAAATCATTAAAACACTCATATACACGATGGTAGGAAATGACTATAAGGTATATTTAGTACAGGTTGAATATTTCTTTCGATAATCGTTTATAGATGTAATGAAATGTATATGATATATATCAGTACATAGTTAACACATTTCTTGTTGTTTAGTAGATCTATCTGACTTGTACGTAAAGTCTCCATTATGCAATGAAAGGTATATAATGTAGTACATAGTTTACACATTTCATGTTGTTTAGTAGATCTATCTGACTTGTATTTAAAATCTCCATGACGTAACGAAATGTATATTATGTATATCAGTACATAGTTTACACATTTCGTGTTGTTTAGTAGATCTATCTGACTTGTACTTAAAATCTCCATGACGTAACCATGGTAACGAAATGTATATAATGTATATCAGTACATAGTTCACACATTTCGTGTTGTTTAGTATATAGATCTGACTTGTACTTAAAATCTCCATGACGTAACGAAATGTATATAATATATATCAGTAAATAGTTTACACATTTCGTGTTGTTTAGTGGATCTACATGTATCTTACTTTTACTACTTTAAGTCTCCATGATGTAATGGAATGTATATAAGGTTAAGGTACACAGTCTACATATAAAACTGCTATAATATCATATAATACTAAAAATGAATAAAATTATGATACTACTATACATGTATATAATAATATAAAACTACTGATTCATATTTATCTTGTAGTAGATGTAGATGTAGGAAAGTAACATTCAATAGAGAAATGTTGATAGAAACATAAGTGATTTCAGTATGAGGACAGAATTTTGAGATGCTTAATTGAACACTTACCACGTTCACGCGTGTTGAATGTACTGGATATCAACCGTCATCATACTGCTTTTGTTTACTTGTATTCACCGTTGTTAGATTATAATTATCGTCCGATCCGAATCTGGTGTAGTACCCGTTGATGTACCTGTCATTTTAAAATACAAATAGACAGTGAATTTACTATCAATATCATACATCGGATCCTACATCGGGCTAACTCGGCACTAGGGCGAACTCGGCCATGGCGGAAAATCGCGGCCAAGTGAGCCCAGAGAGTTGAATTGATCGCAAATACCTGTGTCGAATTTCGCATTAATTACGCATTTCAGAACACTTAAATTCCTTGGGTAAAATGGTTAGCAAAGAAGTAATTTTGAAAATTTCAAGAAGCAAAATTATATAAAACATGAAATTTATGGCTACAAAACGATACGGTGCATAGCGTGGACTTCAACTCTTGAAACATGGTCACCGCGCAGTGCCGAGTTCGCCCTAGTGCCGAGTTAGCCCGACCCCCATACATCGATCAACTAACAGTTGGCTTAATTTCTTAGTTTACGACATATAAAACAGTTAATCAATCAAGTGTTAAACATTAATTCAGTTGCCTAAATGAAGTCTCTTTGGAAAAAATGCTGATCTCTTGATATTTCGCAAAAATGTTTGTGATATAGTTGATGACTGGTGTATATGTGACAGGGTACCAGTAAAAAGTGTAATCATGCATTTGTAAGTAACCGCTGAGTAACTACCCTTTATGAAATGTATCTTTCTGTAAGGATAGTATCAATCTTCTTGTGTTATGATTATCATGTAATGGTAAATCCATAGTATGATGGTTAACAGTAGGTATATATCAATCGATCTGCCTATATTTCATTTCACTATTTACATACTGGAATACCCAGATAAACCGATATTTGAAAATGATGAGATACTTTGATCGACGTTGCATACTATTACAATTTGCAACCAAGGAGTGGCTGATTACCAGTCAGGGAGTCTGCCGAGTTTTAGAGAACTAGTAAATTCCCAACCAAAAGCACATCAGATGTATGTTTCATGATGTAAAGTAGATGCAACATGTCAAAATTTCAATCCTATTTTTAGACATTAACATGCTCATGAATTTCATAATATTTGCGAATTTTTCGACCATGTCGAATTGCGCATTGAGCCATGCTGATCGGCAAGCTCACGTAGGATGTAGGCGAGTATCCTAAACCCGAGTGGAATCAATTTTAAAAATGAGATTGGGGCGCTCGAAAGTGGTTATTAATATCGAAACATGACTTGCTTTTACAAAATTCATAAGCGAATACATTTAATTGCAATTGAACACTTTATTTCATTCAGCTCTGTATACATGTGCTCTAAGGAGTTACTAGTCAGTATCTTGGCAAAGCTCATTGAATGTTTAAGCTTGTAGTAGAGAAAATCAGATCACTTTCGGCTGAAATTTAATTTCACATGAAATTTTAAATCAACCACTGGGCAATGGGTAAAAGAATATTAAACTTTATTCTTATTTTACTGGCCCTTTGTATGTAGTCGTTGTATTATGCTAGAAAGTAAGTCATCTTTAAGAAGCATTTCAAGACGAAAAGCTGTTTCATCAAAAATTTCTAGAACAAAAGTGCCTAAAACATTGAATTCTTATCGTTAAGACGCAAAAAAAAAAAAAGAAGAAGAAAAAGACTACCGTCTATTTCCAAAATGTGGAATTATTTTTGGTTGCCAATGATGCAAATTGAAATAGAGATGATAATACCTTGACTAGTCAAATATGACTCGCATTTACATTTGAATAGAACTCACGCCGGTCTGAAATATGATGAATATTATATTTCAGCATACTAATAAAGCGTCAGAGTACGAAAATGCACTTCAAAGATAATTTCAGCCTTGCCTAGCGAAGCACCAGTAAATCAACAAAATCTGCATTCTCATCATTAAAGCCACTATCGCAAAATGCACTCATGTGTTACGCATGCATTTTTCATAAAAGATGTCAGTGCATATTCGCCGAGGCTTGCCTTACTTTGCCCCAAACGATTAAAAGCAGCAAAGTGCAATTTAATCAGTAGCACGTGTATTTAAAAGCCAAACAATCAACCTGCACGCTAACTATCAAACTACCATTTGCTATTACTATTTACTATCTACCTATATATCATGTAAGCCAACCCGTCATACTGACCATCAAACTACCATTTTCTCTCTGCAGGTGGATATAACGATATATTCCCTTTTGTTAAAGTACTCTAAGGTGATGTAGGCGCTGTGATCAAAGTGGTCAATTCCATGAGTTATTCATATTATGGCATGAGAAATTATGGCGGAAATCGCCAGCTTCCAACACGACCTTTCAGAAAATGGAAGACAGGGATGGATGTGAGAGAGAAGTGAAAGGAGAGAGAGAGAGAGTGTGAGTGTGGGTGAAAGCGGGGCGATAGAGGGAGAGCGCGAGGGAAAAGAGAGAGAAAGTATGCGTATCTGTGTGTGTGTGTATGTGAGAGAGAGAGAAAGAGAGAGAGAGAGAGATTTTAAAAAATAAAACAGAGTGGTAGAGACATCGAAGATGATCAGAGGTACATGTAGATGGAAAAACAAATTTTTCGAGGCACACACATCTATAGAGATATAGGTCGAATGGGAGAGACAAAGAGAAAAGGAGTGTTAAAGAGGAGGGAATGGGTTGAGATGGATGAGAGATGGAAAAAAAGGATTAGAGAGATAAACAAGGGAAGAAAAAGGATAGAGAGGGAGAAGAATCGACAAAGAGAGAGAGAGAGAGAGAGAGAGAACCCGCAATAGAGAGAGAGAGAGAGAGAGAGAGAGAGAGAGAGAGAGAGAGAGAGAGAGAGAGAGAGACTGTATTCCAAAATAAGTACATCTTTACAAAAAATTTCTACCCGTACTCCAGTATTTTATAACATCGCAAAACAATTACTTCTCACACATATGCATTATTTTCACAAAACATGCATGGTACCAGCATAAGACTAATGACTATGAATTGATGTCATATGCTTTTTCATTCGAGTTCCGAAATTAATATAATCATGATAATAGCCAAAACACTTGCTATAATATCATTGTGTTTCTGATTTTAATAAAAATTACGTTTCGCAAGAGAGTTAAAGATAAATCAGCTCAAGCCAGATCTAACAGGAACAAATTTCAGTCCTTCTTATACTTTGCCGAGATGCTGCCGCGTTAATATGTCGAGTTCGTGCCGAGATGGTAGTTAGACGCTGAGTTGATCGCCGAGCTAACTTGGCACAACTCCAGTTACTCGGGATATCTCGGAACGACTTAAAAGTTAACTCGTAGTCTCGTACTATACTAACTCGACAAATTACTGTAATTTCTCAGTGTAGCTCAAGGTAACTCGTAATATTCCGAAAATCTAAACGGAATAGCTCGGAATAACTTAAGGTAACTCGTACAAACTCGACAAGTGACTCGGAATAGCTCATAACTTAGGGTAACTCGTACTGAGTCACTTGAACTGACTAATTTTAAAATGTTCTAAATAATTGGGAATTAAAACGAGTTATGTCGAGATATTCCGATTTCTACTATTTCTGCCGAACTAGCACTGCTTCCATTTCGGCTTTCAAATTCATAAAACTGTGATAGGACATAGGGGCTCAGAGTACAGCCAATTCTTGTCAAAGTTGAATGCCCGAAGTAAGCGACCCTATAAAGTACCTCGGGCGTGTCTTTCAAGGCGCCAACGGGACCTTTAAATTATTTGTTGAAATACATAGAAAACGAGAAAAATTAAGTTGAATTTCAAAAGAAATGCACCAGGAGATGCATTGTCGTTAAGTATGGTCTGATGGTGCCGAATAAAAGCGGGATAATTTTCGTGGTTTTTCGGGGTGAACCCTTGTCGCTGCGGTGCGGTAGTTGAATCGGAATGGGTGCAATCCATTATAAACTCCCGTGGTTATATTGTCATCATTTATTACGACCCACAACAGTAAGTATAATTGTAATAGAGTAAGCTCGTGGTCCTGGATCCGCCCCGACCACTGTTCTATCTCGTCCTCAAATCTCAAAACTTTTCAAAGAATCTTAATTTATGGCGTTACTGTCAGGGAAACCGCATATGTCAGCAGTCTTTTGCGATCACTTTTTAATTTATATCGTTTTCCAGATGACAATGACCCCGTCCTAATCCGCTCCCATCAAGAGAATGTGAGTCTTTGAAAAATGACTAAATGTTGGTATTTGATGACAAAACAAAGTGCATAATGGCGGTCGATCGGAAATCATTCTGAATGTAATATTTGACATACAGAAGGAGATATTTTGATGATTTATTACCATTTTATTGTATAATGCAAATTGCTATAGACTCCGCACATCGAAGAATAGTTTGGAGATCTCAATTCAATTTCCAAAGATACATTCTAAAACAAACATTGTGACATCAATGCCTATAAGCCTCCCTCTTCTTCGAGCTAGATATGGACAGTGTTTTGCACGTTTGTATAATTATGCATTACGACAAATTTACTTCTTTAGGACAAAATTGCGACAAAATGCAATATCGAAAAAGCCTTAGAAATGGGGAAACGGCAAAACAAGCTAATTGCGATTCCCAGTAATTAGTGCTCTACAACTTGATACCTTTTGATCACGAGATACCCAGAAGATGTCGGGAATAGTTTTTTATTTCCTTGGGGAATTTTTGGTATATGATATTTTGATTCTTATGACATGGTGTCCTAGATATATCTCCCATTGAGAAAACGATGGATGCGGGAAAAAAATTGAATCCCTCAATGTTATAGTTACAAAATAGATATGATAGATCTTTTTAAAAAAGAAAAACGTCCTCCCCACTCCACGTCATGCAATGATAGGACTTATTTTATTATGGAGTATTTAGGATATATGAAGTATGTACAGTGTATGCTTTTAATCAATGTGCCATTCATGCTGAAAATAGCAGGTACGGCCCTTTGATGAAAAGGTGGATGATGACGGCATGAAGAAGAGGAGAAGGAGTGTAATATGATACCTTATCTTATTTACTATGTTCATCCAAGGTAGCTTCATCAGTATCAATACTGCTCTTCTTGACGGCCCGGCAATAGTTTTACCCCTCACATTGCAAGGTATCTGTATAACTGAATACATCTTGGTGGAGTGGGACAAATGTGGGTAACACACCTTGTCCAAAAATGAAAGCACCGAGCTGTATAGCTAGGATTGAACCCAGGACCTCGCCCATGAGAGTCAAGAGCCTTTACCAAGATATTAGAGTGCTCCCACTGTAGTTAAAGTAGCTAGTGGAGAAGTAAGAAGTGATGGAGGAGTAGAGCGGGGTGAACATCAAGGGATGAAAGGTGAAGGAGAGATGGAGGAAAGAAAGAAGATCAGGAAGAAGAGGGTTAGTCGGAGAAGGTGGGGAAAGGGAGAAAGATGAGGAAGAGAACAAGGATGCAAAGAGGAGGAGGAGGAGAAAAGGAAGAAGGAGGAGGGAGAAAAGGAGGAAGCTTTTCAATATCAAGCCTTATATACAAAGATTTCAACAACAAAAAAGAAGAAGAAGAAGAAGAAGAAAAAAAGCAAGATGATTACCTGAAGCTCCCTCTCCCAAGGTTCTAAACCCCAGTCTAATCAGTCAAGAATCCGTGTGCTACTACATAGCGCAATTTATCGACATGTCAGATGATGCAAGGCGCGATCGTGTCGGTTCGTAAGGACCCCGAGGTAACGAGCTACTAATTACAACCATCATCTCTCATTTGGCATGCAAACAAGTTATATAACACATTGTGATGATCGAGGCAGAAAGCAAACGTCTTCGTTGCAAGGCATTACCTGCTAGTTTCGATGACTATAAAAGCAACAGTTGATTTTAATTTCGTAAGCATAACGTGGGTCTCTATATCTGGGTTGCACGACACATGCTCCGGTGACAATTGCTTGACGTAAATTTCGTACACTAACCATATTCTAAACTTCAACCGAGGACCAAACACTATACCATAAACCTAACTCACAACCATAAACCATAAACCTAACCATAAACCATAAACCTAACTCACAACCTAATTGCAACCCTAACCCTAATCCTATATCTTTGACGAATTAAAACCCGGAAAATATTGTAAACCGGAGCATAATATGTAGAGCACCCTCTATCTGAATGAGTGAAAATGGAGTTTTCACCTTTCTTTGGCACCAACAGGTCTAGGGTTCGATATCTCTATACACCACATAACATATATAGGCAATGATATATAGTAGAAACTGGAATAAAATTTTGGAGATATTATAATATATATATATTGCATGCTACAGAGTTCTCTAAAAAGAAATAAATGAATCGACGAATTCTGCAAGCATGCAGGTTGAATAATGACACGAGGGAAATGCTTAGTCGGACAGTAATTATCTTTATATGTTATCTACACCGACGATATGCATGAAATTAAATTGAGGGTTATTGCTGTGTCAATGCTTTGCTTCTTTTCGAGTCATCCCTCTACACATGCTCTAGATGGCGTTTAGGTTTTTACTATTACTAAGTGACACGTGGTAGCTTTTCAGCCAATAGGATACTCTCAAACAAAATATCCTATTTTATATAACAAATTATTGACAGTCATGTGATAGCTTTTTCATCCAATAGAACACTCTCTAAAAACACCTTATGATATGTAAGCAGAATATGAACTTGCCTGATGATAATTATCATAAGCGATGGAACCAGTAATAGTATGCGTTTATTAGAACTAATATCTTTATGAATTCTCATTATTATACAGTACCATGATACATTTACGAAAGTGTGCCCGTACGCCTATGATAAGCAATCGTTGAATTTTCTCATTGGGCAAAATAAGGAAATACTCCAGCAGTATTTTAAAAACATAGGCCCCAAAATCATTCACTAACACTGCATTGGCAGATTGTTACAACAATGGAGCAAATACACAGAAAACAAGGCTACTTTTGAAAAAAATTGTTTGCCTTTCTTTCGCTTGCCTCTCAACATGATCAAGAGCAAGGGAAGATGGTTATGTATTATGAATTTATTACATTTTTGCGTTCTGGGTAAATTACCATCACATACCTTAATTTGAAATTAAAGACAATCAAATTGATGGAGAATGATCTATATCTTAATTAACCTCCCAAATCTATATTTTCGAACCACCCAGTTGCATTTAAGCATTAAAAGCCTGGTCAGACCTCAACGAGAATGAAAACGATAACGACTAATAGTTTCCAAATCGCTTCCCTGATTTTTATGAGGAAAATGAATTGGAAATCGTTGTTGTAGGTCAGACCTCAACGATTTATGCTAATGAGACCCTCAACCATTTTATCGTCTCGTTGGAATCGCTCGGCGAGCGATTTTCCTATACGACAGACCTCAAAGATATCATTTGTGAGCCAATCATTCCACTCCTGCGATGTGACGTCAGATCAGGTGAGCCGTGCGGGCAGTGTTCGTAGTGTTTGGTTGACAGAGCCCCAACGATTTTAACGTTACAATAATCGTCCAGGTCTTAACTCTTTTTTTATCGTTATTATTACATTATGTGCATATATAGTTATCGTTATTGTTGAGGTCTAACCGGGCCTTGAAGATAAGTTGAGTTCTTGGCCCCGTTGCATAAAACTTACCATTAATGGTAACTCTGCTATCAATGGTAACTACCATGGTAACATCACCCAACAACCAATCAAAATCAAGGTTTCCATGGGAGTTACCATTGATGGAAAAGTTACCGTCAATGGTAAGTTTTATGCAACGGGGCCCTGGTCATGCAATAACAGTGTGAAAGAAACTGTCTCAAAGCAATTGGTAAAGCTTGATTATATATTACATAAGAATCGGTGTATGCTGTAAGGTTTTGGAATCACCAAAATGAGAAGAAATTGACTAAATCCTGTCGAGAGTCAAATGCACTGCACACAGAAATGTGCATATGGGACTACACACACATGTTCGGTCAGAACATTTCAGCTGTTTCTCATCATATTTTGAATATGAGGGCATTTGAAGAGCAATCCTTTTCAGGGGATTTTCTACTATGATGTTCTTCCAAACTGACATAATAGGAATGAAAAAGCTCACAAATTATTTTTCACCCTTCCCAGAACTCCACCCTCTCTTTCAGAAGCCTCGCAGGCAATGATTTTTGCTCCCGTTTCCCCGAGTGCATCATGTAATCAACCGCTGAAGCCTGAAGTACCATAATGATGACCCTTGTCTTGGAAGCGAAAATTAACGATAACTCCTTGACAAAATAGATTCCTACCCATCAGCTGTCTTTCTTGAAATAGGAATTGATTTAAGTGTTTCAGTAGTGCATCCGTAACAATGAAAATGAATACTGTTGACAGTTTTGCCACTTCACCTATGCTAGATAGTGGTACTTATGGAAGATTAAATAAGATTTTACAAGAAAATTGCCCAGGTTAACTCTCTGTCATATAAGGAAAGTGTTCTTACATTAAGTGTTTTTTGTTATTCTCCTGGAAAACCAGAAGTCTGACATTTTTTTTCTCAGTTAGCTGTTAACAGAGATGTTGTTTAACCATCGAAGCTCCTTGAAGCTCAGCAAATTGACTTTTTTTTCTTCTAGCTTCCATGGAAAGGAAATGTTTTCCCCGTTTTCAGGAAAATTCGTTGAACGTAGACTAGAATGTGTAAACTAACACAAACTATCCCTCTAATCACAATAGAAGAGTGAAAATGGTAAGGATTAGTTTACATATTCCAAACTCCAGACTAAATCCAACACATTTTGGGGGGAAGGAAAAATGTTCCAATAGGCTAGGAGGCATGATAACCCAGTGATAACTTTTGAAGTAAGGGAAATAGAATATGAAAAACAAGAATAGAAGATGAAGAAGAAAAAGAAAAAAGAAGACAGCGAGCCTTTTTGTAATCACGTGACATCTCTTGATCAACATCTTTTATTTTCATTCAGATTTCTTGTCTCTCAGATCTCCCATTGATGCCTTTGACGTTGGGGATATCACCATTATTATCTTTAAGATCCCTGATGCAATCGTCACTACATTCTGGATGAGTGGTTTCGGCACTGAAATGTCCCATCGTCATCCACATCTTCAAGATTTCGGACAATTTCATCGTCATCATGATCATCAGATGTGAGATGTGTGTTTTAGTCACCAAAATGAGCTGTCGTAATTATTCATTTTAAAGATCAGCTGTAATTTCATCATAATCAAGATCATCCATATTTAGATGAGTGGTTGGCACAGAAAGGTCCTATCTTCACCATTCATCATCTTGAAGATAACCAATAACGTTATCATCGTTATCATCAGAGGTTATACGAGTAGCTTTAGCACCTATAGGTCCAATCACCATCATCATCATCATGATCATCATCGTCATCATCATCAATTATTGTTACACAACTGACAACACGTCACCCTCATCATGATCATTATTCTGAGGATAGATGTGTGGTTTTGGCACCGAAAATTTCAATCGTCGACATCATCAGTTACAAAGTAACCGACAATGCCATCCTCATCATGGTCATCAGAGGTTAGATGAGTGGACCTGGCACTTTTGTTTGGCACCAACAGGTCTAGGGTTCGATATCTCGTTATCTCACTGGTAACTAACTAGTCCCTCTGGAACTACCAGTGCCATAGGTACCATGGGTATCTATCTACAAACGTCCATTCACATGATTTCTCTGCATCGTTGTATAATAAACACCAATCATTCATTTATCATCAGCACAATCATAATCATCTCCATCTTTATCGTCTTCACCATCACCATTATCATTATCATCATCACTACCACAACCAGAGCTCTGTTAACAAACACTAGCACTACAATATCATTACCATCTCCATCGCCGTCGTTGTCGCCTTCAACAACATCAGCATCATTGCCACTTCCACTATGTCCATTCACACTTGACTACCACTATATTTTCATCATCATCATCATCATCATCATCATCATCATCATTGTCACTACCACTATGTCCACAAAAACCTCCACTCCATCATCATCATCATCATCATCATCATCATCATCATCATCATCATCATTGTCACTACCACTATGTCCACAAAAACCTCCACTCCATCATCATCATCATCATCATCATCATCATCATCATCATTGTCACTACCACTATGTCCACAAAAACCTCCACTCCATCATCATCATCATCATCATCATCATCGTCACTACCACTATGTCCACAAAAACCTCTACTCCATCATCATCATCATCATCATCATCATCATCATCATCATTGTCACTACCACTATGTCCATAAAAACCTCCACTCCGTCATCATCATCATCATCATCATCATCATTATCATCATCACCACCACATCATCGTTATCATTATGAAACCCTTTAATTAAAAATCATCTCAAGTGTTCGTTGGGCGTTAAATTGATGATATTAGTCTCCGGTCACTTAAGTATTTTTTGATAAGCAGGCGATATAACTACAGCCATATCGATCAATATCGAATGAAATCCTTCATTACCTTCGTTTAATATGCATATTAGGATGATTCGATTTTATTCGGACAGTACCATGAATAGACCTAAGAAAGCCTATAGCCATGATAGCATATCTTGGACAGTAATTATATGCTTCTATTTCCTCTCTAATTCCACTCATGTTCTACGCTCATTTCCTCATGAGGTTTATATTTCATACTTGAGCTCGCATCCATTAAGACAGCAAAACACAAAATAAAAAATTAAATTCTCTTTCTTTCATTTTTTCTGTATATGGCTGAACCTAACTCTGGTAATAACATTAAGGTTCATTTAATTGATTAGAGGAAAGACAACCCGCCCCACCCAAACAACAACAACCAATGTATAGATATGAGGAACAATATTACTTTTTACATATTGATATGCTAATTTCCTTTATTTACACGTTCCATTTCGAAAAGAAAACTGTCCTATATTTCAAAAGGCATTTGTCCACTAAAATAGTATTTGTAAAAACAAGACAAAACCAACAAAGTAAAAAAGTCCGGGTAACAATAAACACCACCAACATCATTATCATCGTCACCATTACCATCGTCACCATTACCATCACCATCTTCACTATCATCAAGATCGCGATCCTCATTACCACCACCACCATCATCATCATCACCCCCCCCCCCCCCCATGGTAACAGACAAGTCACGTAGCGATGGGTAGCGTTGCACATGTCTCTTTCAGAAAAACGCGCGAAAATAGCACCGAATCACTCCTTATTGACTTCAGCAAGATGCGAAAAATGACTCTTGATATGGCGGCTTTAATTTGAGATCTCCAGATCGATATGCGTTATCAATTTAGCGTTCCCGCCAAAAAATTACTCGTTAACACCAGCCTGGAGCCCTTTTCATTATTGTCTTCTCGGCCTGCGCGTATGCACGTATTCCCCGCCTTGCAATGGAGGCAGTCATTTTTAAAATAATTTTCCCCTTGGGGATACCATAGAAGTGCAGGTTGATTCTTCAGAAAGTTGCCTAGTAAGATCGCGTTCTGTTTGTTCCTGAGAATCTGGTCTCTGTTTCTCACTTCAGACGCTAAGATCGTCTTTTTCTTCTCTTGGCTGACCCCTTAAAATCCTGCTTTCCACCTTCCTTGCTTATAATTTAAAGACACAACGATGAAGTTGTATGCCACATGGTCTGTCGGTTTACATTCGACGATGTTTGGAGTGAACATTGTGTGTACTTTTCTAATAAAACGTTGCAAGCGCGCCGGTACTACACACAGAATGATTAAAGCAGCGATCGATCGCGAAACAAATAGAGAACATATGAAACCTTACTCGTGGAGTATTTGAACTTGACTGTCACCGCATGCACCAGTCGGCCCATTACTGTAATAGTCCCATCTATTCAATTTCGTGTCATCTCTTTTCCATCGCCGTGTGACTACCAATGTTGACACTGGTTGAACCGTTACACGGCGCGATGGGGAGAGGACTCTAGAAGTGATGAAGTTTGTGTGAAGTGAGCACCGTTGGGCTGTTTGCTGGGGAAATTAAGTCGCAAACTGTCAAACCATGTTAGACTAGTGTGATAATTTTAGGTTAATGGTTTTAATGGGTTAACAAGGTTTGTGATGAGTAATTCCTTCATTCACACACGTAGCACACGCACGCACGCACAAACACACCCACGTAAATCGTGCGTGCGTTTATCATCTTCTGCATAGCCCTAGTGGCTGTTTTCATTTATTATATTTTTTCGTGCTTTTGTTTTTCGGGTTTTCTTTTTTGTATTTATCTTTGTTGTTGTTTCTTTTTTGTTGTTTTACAATGGTTGACAGCATAGTCGTTGCTTATATCGTTGATAATAATGTTTCACCAGTATGTATCAAGTGACCTCATCTACTTCCAGGAGAGTCCCATCATTCTTTTCTTTTTCGTCCACTCCAATATGGTGGACCGCGGGAAATTAGCTATTGCCTTGCTCTCACAGACTAATATTTCATCCACTGTCCCCTTAAAACTGCAAAAAGGGTCTGGGATAAAAGGACGTTATATTTGTGAACTTGTCGTGTGGACGTTCTTCTGATACTTCTATGATTAACGAGAGTGATTCAGATAAATGGTAAATTAAAATCGAGGGAAAGAACAATTCCTGAGTTAAAAAAAAAGATAACAATGGGAGCAGACGACTTGATGAACTATATAGTTATAAAAAATAATAGTTTTGTTTGTGAAAAGATCATTTTTATTAAAAAAAAAGGTCAGAAAACTTTTCAAACTCTTCTAATGCGTCTGAACATGCATCCTAATGCATTTAAGGTTTCAAACATTCCGTTAAATCCTCTGAGCCTCTGAGCCTCGTTGAATCAATGAAAATAAATACGAGTTCTAATGACGCTAAATTATTTTTTAAAGGTTTTATTTTCTTTGAAATAAAACAGAGACTCAAAATAGAACCAATCGTCATGTAAATCATGCTGAATTTTAATAATGCATAAAAATTATGGCCTATGAATCGTCATTTACTTATCGAGATTTACTAAGGAATGTTTTAAAGGGGCAATGCGATAATGGCGTAGACTAATGTGGAAAACCTAATATACTGCACTAGTGGATGACCATGCTCATCGGCTTGCAAATGATTGTTTTCCCTTTAAATGCCGCGTATCGTTTTTTGGTGGGTTCTTTAATTAATAATCCCTCTCCCAAGTTTTCCAGCTGCCTCCGCTGACTTGCACCTCGTTTCGGGGCGAACTCCAGGGTAATAGGCATGGCAAAAGTGGGCAAAAATCGACCGCCAGCCCCGGGTGATGTTTGCGCGAGAGTGGGCTAAGTCAGCGGTGGCCGCGGAGAAGCTTCCGCCGGAGCCTCGGCGTGGCAGGTGGTTTGCTCTCCGCTAGCGGGGAGATAGAGAGCCTATCATTTCCGCTCTGCATTTCAGTTTCGCCAGTGCACTGTCAAATTTCATGTCACGCGTATCTCTGTCGAGGTAGACTTGACGACAATAAAAAACGGAAGGCAACCCCCACCATATCCATCGCTAATCCAGCAGACATCTTTTCCCATATGACGAAGAAATGACGACAAGAAGAGAGCCCCGCTGATGAATGGAAGAGGAAAAAATGTTAAGCATTGAAAACAAAAGTAGAAATAAAGTCCTTTCCTATACTCCGGTGTGCGGTGATACATGAAATGTTATTGAGTGTTCGATGCGTGGTGCATTGAAGGCTGTTATTGTTCTTGCTTCATTAGATTTTTTGGGAGTGACACCCCCGTGAAAGGAAAACGATATCATTGCAAGTCAGGCGTGCTCTAAGATACTGGGACCAACCATACGGGTATAACTTAACGATTTCCCCCTTCTCTCTTACAGAGCTGAGGTTTATTTTGAAAATTTGGTGTAAAGTCTAGTCATTCTGTTTTCTTTCTTCAAAGCTCTCCTGTTTCATTTTACTTCTGTTTTGACTTCCTTCTCTTCTTCTCCTACTCCTCATCTTCCTTCTTCGTCTTCCTCTTCTCATACTCTTTGCCGTTCTCCCTTTGTTCTTTGTCTTAAATATATTTAATGTATATAAATAAATATATATATATATATATATACATATATATATATATATATATCTGTTGCTGGAACTGAACATGATATTTGTCCGGATTTTGTTCTTTATTCATTTATTCCAACACGTGGAACTATATTACATATATATATATATATATATATATATATATATGCACACATACAATACATACATTCATATATTATATTCAGTTTCTTCAATTCAACTGATATACTAAACACATAATATAACAAAGTGAAATAGGTCTATAGACATGTACACCATACACAGTGTTTCAACATCATCTTTTACCACGGTGACATTTGAGTTCAAATGTTCCTCTTTCATGAATAAATAATCCACCTCAGTAGCGACCAAGCAATTAAACTACAATATGGGCGACCTCTTCAAACTAGCAAATTTTGCTAGCATTTTGCTCAATGTATGTATGTATGTATGTAAAGATGCTAGCAGAAGCTAAAACGGGTAACTGCTTGCTTTTAATCATCCAGTACATTATATCTAAAGAGCTTGAGAAGGCTTAACAATAAGACCAAAATGATGAGAATAATTTAATGTAATTTTCAGAGCAGAATGTGAATGATTAAGCCATAACAGAAATTTTTGCGTTTTTGTTTATATCATTATTACGCAATCGCTCTTATGCTAGCATTTGCTATCTAATGAAGATGGTAACATACTATTTTATATCTCCAGGCAAATTTGAGCCATTTTCACCAGATGTTCACGTTTTTTTCCTTCAACATCATTGCTAAATCATATAAGATACGCGAATTTTCCGAAGATGTCAACATATTGTTCCATGACGCCATGCAGGAGAAAATGTTACGGAAGTGAGAGGAAATACAAATGCATTGTATCAAAATTACAAGTCATTTCAATAATTGCACCTCCAACTCTCTTATCCTCTCTCTCTTTCTATGTTTCTGTCTCTTTCTCTGCCTGTCTGTCTCTCTGTCTCTCTCTCTCTCTCTATCCTACACGCAAAAACACACCCTCAAATACACACATTCTGTCTCCCCACCTTTTTCTCCCGACCCTTTCTCTTTATTTATATCTCTGTCTTCTGTAACTGTTGTAAAATTTGCTTTCAATTCACTATGCAAATGTTTTTATTCGTCCAAAGGGTACAGTATATGCTGTTTCTCTCGAAAGGGATGAATAAAGAAAGAATGGAGGAGAGAGAGAGAGAGTTAGAGGGGAGTAAGAGGGGAGAGAGAGAGAAAGAAAGAAAGAGAGGAAGAGGGAATAAAAGAGAGACAAACAGACTGACATGGAGAGAGGGAGAGAGAGAAAAGAATGAGAGAAAGGGATGAGGAAAATGATTTAAAGAAAAAAATGTGAAAATCAAACAGGTAAACGGCCAAAACATACCAATAATTAATAGAGGAAGGGATAGATTTATGAAAGGAATATAGGAGAAAAAGACGGAGAGAACGAAAGAGATAGTCAGATATAAATATAGGGTGGGGGAGAGCCCTACCCATCATACTTCGATGCGTACTCGGTCATGATGTTTTATTCAAAAACCAACAGGCAATTTTTGATCACTCTCCTCTAGCTCTCCGTTCGTGGTTTCTGAGCCTTGCATTAAAATTAGGGAGCGAGGCAGGCATTAGAATACTCATGAAATATTGACAGTAATGGGGGAAGCACATTTAGACTGACAACGTTGAGCTAACGAAAACAAAAAACCCCAGCCATATGAGCAAAAAAGTATATACGAATTTATTATTTTCTCCGAGGTATATACGAGGTAAATAATTCAAATGAATTTTCCGAATAACGGACGGAAAGGAATGGACTTATTTTGCCTAATTTGAATATTGGAGGTTTTTAATCACGAGGGGAGATGTGTATAATAGCATGATGAGGGGAATAGGTTGCTATTATTTTGTATAATCATGTATATACATATAAGCAATGGTATGAGAGAGGTTGCGCGCACTTCTGTGTAGGGTGGCATTTACGTAAGTATATAGAAAACAATGGAGAAAAGGTTAGGGGCGAAAGGGGTGTGGAGAGTGAAGCACATATTGGTTGCTTTGAGGGGCATGGTCTACTCCTATACAACAACAACAACATCAACATCAAAATAACAACAACAACTACTTCTACTACTAATACTACATGTACTACTGCTATTACTACTACTACTACCACTACTACTACTACTACTACTACTACTACTACTACTACTACTACTACTACTACTACTACCACTACTACACGTACTACTACTACTACTACTACTACTACTACTACAACACGTACTACTACTACTACTACTACTACTACTACTACTACTACTACTACTACTGCTGCTGCTGCTGCTGCTGCTATTACTACTACTACTTCTACTACTACATGTACTGCTGCTACTACTACTATTACGACTGCTATTTCTTATACTTATTTATACTCATGATCCTGTCAACTGTTGCTCTTACTACTATCTGCATCTTCATATTGCATTTTCTACTATCAACGATTCCTCAGTTGAAACTGCTACCTAGTAGTAGTAGTAGTAGTAGTAGTAGT
The DNA here is from genome assembly GCA_025618425.1 of Heliocidaris tuberculata. Lineage (NCBI taxonomy): Eukaryota > Metazoa > Echinodermata > Echinoidea > Camarodonta > Echinometridae > Heliocidaris > Heliocidaris tuberculata. The sequence continues at coordinate 16,321,148 of CM046850.1, read as the reverse complement.
AGTAGTAGTAGTAGTAGCATATTCCTTTTTTCAAGTGGTAAAGTATGTGCAAGTATGGCAAATTCGTACATCAAGTAGGGTTAAAGAGTGTTGGGGAAAATAAAATGATTTAGTGCATTTCAATCTTTTCGATGACAATTTAATATATCAATAGACAAACCTCATTTCGTAAACAGTTTTTAATTTATCCTTTTGCGGTTGATCCAACCGATAAATTCATCTCATTCCCTATCCAGCTTTACCTTTCATAATTTTCCAGAAAAAAATAACCTCTTATGCTTTCATGAAGCAAAAAAATTCATGAATACTCCTCACTCCCTTATAACATAACTAAACCAATTAACACGAGAGGGGACATCGTTGCCAGATAGCGTGCGGAGATGGACAAGAAATTGAGTAGTATTTTGGGAGGTTGCTAACTCGGCTCATTGCGGTGAGAAGTAAATTGATATGGCACCATCAATCATCCTCAAATGCATTTATCTTCTCCCTCCTCCCTCTCCCTTCACGAAAACCCCTGATAAATGAAATTAATGGTATGTACTTCCCTTGTAACGCAAAGTGGGGGTCTATTGTGATACCAACGTATCTATCTTAATGCATTTACGATGAGTCTACATGCGGGGATAGTCGATATTGGATTGCATATTCCTCAGTAAATTGGTGATGAATATGAAACTGTTACTTTCATATTTGGTTGGTATCTTTTTTCTGTCTGGAACAGAAATTCGATGCAAGATGCATATCCCGTTCATATCAATTAATTCCAGGGATGTAGTATCGTGTTTTAGTTATAGCCTAATGGATGTTTCGTTCAGTGGTGATACATGATCAATTTCATATTTGCGTCTCTTAACTTAGAGAAATAAATGATTCTGTCCAATTCTCCCCACAAATTCATATCTATCATTCTGCATTTACACTTATGAAACCACAATTCCGCGTGGTTTTACTTAGTGCACATGCCTTTATTAGTGTCATTAGGAACTCTGCACTTTATAATGACATGGCTATTTTCCACGCTTGTCATGCCTGTAACTGTATTGTACGGAGCAACGTTTTACTATTTCATAATGATCGCTATATCATCATCATTATCATCATCATCATCATCATCATCATCATAAACATTATCGTCACTATCACTGCTATTATTATCATCATTTATTATCATTATTATCGTCATCCACATTTATATCATCACAACATCATCATCACCATCATCATCAACAGCATCATTAGCACAATCACCATCATCATCATCACCATCATCACTATTATCTCTATCACTATCATCGTCGCCGTCGTTGTCGTCGTCATCACTACCATTATCGTGGTTTCCAGCAACAAAACCATGAATTACAAGAATAACGCTATCATGATCTGACGACTGTTTGAAAAACCCACAAGGAAGAATGCAACCCAACTAGATTCATCAAGAGGAACACTTTTTACTACCGTCTATATTGTTTCTCGGATCAGCATAATATTAACGTCACCACCAACATCTTCACGACCAATGCCTCTTGAGAGGACCAGTGGAAATGATCCCCATTGTCGGTTAGTGATCATCACCCTAGCCACCATCACCATCAATACAACACAATTCCAAAAATAGGCATCACCAGTACCAATACCAGCATCACCATCACCACCATCACCATCTATACAAAACAATTCCAAAAATAGGCATCACCAGTACCAATACCAGCATCACCATCACCACCATCACCATCTATACAAAACAATTCCAAAAATAGGCATCACCAGTACCAATACCAGCATCACCATTACCAGCATCTCCACCATTACCACCATCACCATCTACATAAAACAATTCCAAAATAGGCATCACCAGTACCAATACCAGCATCACCATCACCACTATCATCACCCTCACCATCTACGCAAAACAAATCCAGAATAGGCATCAACAGTACCAATACCAGCATCACCATCACCACTATCATCATCATCACCATCTACACAAAATAATTCCAAAATAGGCATCACCAGTACTAATACCAGCATCACCATGGCATCTCCAATACCACAGTGTCCAAAATCAACATCACCAGCACCAATACCAAATCTGAAGATCAATAACGTGTTTTAGATGACCGGCAGGAATACATCCGGATGACTGTCTTTCGGGTCACCACCAAATCCACAACCACCAGCACTACCATCACCGCAGTTCTCATCATCTTCTTCGTGACAATGATTACCATCTAATAACATATCATGAGCATCATGACATGAAAATATAGCCGGAATGCATATTAATTTTTTTTCCAAACCTCCCTACCAATTACCCTTCAGCAGTCCTGTCCATCATCTGATCATCATCTGTTATCTGTGCCAAAATATATTGCAACAAGCAGGGGCAGATCCAGGATTTTGTAATAAGGGGGAGGGGGTACGATTCCGAAAAATCTCCAGGAAGCAATCTTTGGCAAAACAAACTCTGGCAAGCAATCTCTGGCAAAAGAAAAGTTATCAAATTGTTAAGTTACCTTTGGGTCACTTATCTAAAGGGGACACAAAAACACAATTAGGGGGCACATTATTTCTTTGTGTAGTCAAGGATTGCAAGATTGCGTTTTTGAAGGGGAACTTCTCCCCCCCCCCCTAAATCCGCAATCAGCAACAAGTCATCACAGAATGTTCATTATATAAGAAATCTTCGCTTTCTCACCCAGCATACACACACAACCCCTATTACCCTGCTATGGATAATTTTTTTTCTTTCAAATTAAGACGGCCACACACGTTACGTAATCATACCTCGATGATTAAACGAGGGCAATGAATACGCACTGACGTAAATGTACAGGATGGATGATTAAGGGCTCCTATTAAAGACAAAAGCAATTATCTGGTATTTAATTTCTCGTCGAGAAGCTCCAATTTCGAGGTAAGGACTTCGTGATTGGAGGCCAACAGGTTTTAATTCATGTCCACTCTAATTACTATCAAATTGGGTGATGGAAACAGAAATGGCTTAGGTTGAAGTAAAATAAGGAGATGACGAGGAAGTGAAAAGAAAACATACTTGTTGAGATGGGAAAATGGTGAAATACAAAGAAGATGTTTTAACAAGAAAGAATGAAGAAGCAGAGGTAAAAAGATGCATGTGAAAAGGGAGAATGAGATAGCTTAGGCCTGTGAGGAGGACAACAAGGCGACAGGGAAGGACATGGTACGAAAAGAGTACAAAAAGGGAATGAAGCGCATAATATAATGGGAAAATGTGAGGAAAGTGAAGATGAGATAAAGGAAATCAGAAATTAAATAGACAGATTAGAGCAAAAATGAGAAGTACAAAAAGAAGTTTAAAAAGAGTTAGAATATTACAAAAGGAAGGAGATGATATTGATGGTAATGACGACGACGACGATGATGAGAATGATGATGATGGTGATGATAATGGCGGTAATTATGGTGATAATGATGATATGACAGTCATGATAATAAATATCTTAAGCCTAAGGACCGTGTCAGCGTTCTGTTGGTTTATTCAAATCAAAAGACTATGTGTATCAGCATTGTAGTCACTATCGTTTTTTTCCCCGAATGCTTGATAGGTTTATTCGTCACCAGTGCCAATTTTCGTCAACACTGTCAATTTTTTTTGTGATTCGTGTTTGGGTAGTGTAGTATCTTGTTCAATTAAACGTTTCAATACATATATTTGACAAAGATTCCAATGAAATACACAAGTTAATACAAATTCCTAAATACATCGTCGTGAATAGTAATAATGTAATATTTTTGTACAAATAGTACTGTACATAGTGTTACAAACGTCATTAGGCCGAATAGATAAAACTAGCAAATCATAGCAATTGCTTTTTAGAGGCTTTTGCTTGCTAACAAATGCAAGCGAAAGTCTACAAAAGGCAAACAATACTATTCCACCAAATTGTCTAAGCTCCCATGAAAATCTACAAAGAACATGAAAAATATGAAACATATAGAGTGGCAATGACTTGTTCAAGTTCGGGTCATGTACATGTTTATAACGAGAATATTTCTCCTACTTCCTGCAAGCGTATGCCGCATGCGTCAGAAACTGCGGAGGGGTCTGTCATTAAACTTCAAACCTGAGCTTGATCTACGAAGGAAGCCCAGTGAAATTCAAGCTCTTAGTTTGGGGGCACTGGTGGTATGGCAGTGGGCCTGCCACATACCTTCACAAGCCAGCCAAGAACGTTATCCCTAAAAATAATAACAAGCCCCGAAGAATGAGGAAAAGCGCGGGGCATTTCGTCGTCAAATTTCTTCGCAAATTCAAGGTTCCAAAAACGCACAATATTTTTCTACACTCCAGGCCAACTTTCCGCGAACAATAGCGGGCGAAGACGAGAGAACAATAGACTCAAAACCGCGCCTGCGAGAGTGTGAGAGAGTGAGAAAGATAAGCAGAAAATTTTTCCGCCATTACTGCTGGCCGAGTTAAGATCTCGATGTGCGTGTCAAGCAGCTCGGCTTGCGAGTTTCACGACGAGTGCGCGGGCTTGCCTATAACAGTGTGTACAGTGCACGCAACGCCACGACACGCAAGAATGAACTCGACAAAAATATCAACACCCTAATATCTTCCTTCCATGCAGGACTTTCAATCCTTCTTATTTTTTCCAAAATGCCCAAAGTTCCGCAAATTAGCCAGAACATTCCCTAATAACATTGAATGGTAATGGATTTGTCGAAGAGCAGTAGATTTTGATGTGTCGTTTGAGAGAGAGAGAGAGAGAGAGAGAGGGGAGAAGGCCTACCTGAGTTGAGAATTCACACGGGTAACCCGATGACCTGACGAGGCGAAGGGTAAAGAAAAAATCAGTTCAGGCGGATTCGACACCTCTTCGAGACCCCTCTTTGGAAGCAGCATCCCCCATCTCCTCCCAAAAGATGATAAAAAGTGATAATTTTGATTTGCTCGTCTGCAAAATAACCAACCTACTGCAACGAGCGGCTACAGTCAAATGGGGCGATGGAGAAAAATTGGTAGCACAATTGAGCAAGGCTCTATAGATATCCAGCCCTTGTACAGTATACAAAACTCCATTCATGTCAACGCTATTTCCATGAAAATAAAAGGCCTTTTCAGCCTGGTCTATTCATTGCTGTATGCTCGGTATATAAAAGAATTGTAACAATATTGAGCGCTTGCTCAATGAAATTACGACGGCGTAATAGGTTTTGAAAAGAGGGAATACCCACGTAACAATGCGTATTGTTTGTTAATTGCTATGGGGAGTACTTGGTGCAGAAAAAACGACATTATTGGTGTGCTTTTCATGTTTTCTTGCCGTGACTAAATTCACTTTTCT
>CM046850.1:16308315-16310815 GCA_025618425.1 Heliocidaris tuberculata | reverse complement strand
ATATTATTGTATCATTATTCGATTAGGGGGTCTACATCACACAAGCTAAGCTTTTTAGTAGATCCCTCCACATATCATTTTGTCACCTTTCTATGTCATATTCATGTATTCTCCGTTTTTGCAGTGTTTGTAATTTATACATATTGTTGTAATTTCATTGTAAATGTGGAATCTGAATAAATCAAATCAAATCAAAATCAAATCAAATCAAACTATATTTTGTACAAATCGTAACACATTCATGTCAGATCTTATCTAAAAATCACGTATTGTTCAATATCACTAAAACAGTACCCGGTAATGTGTTTCAATTCGATAGAAAGTTAAAAAAAAAAAATCTATAAAAACTGTTGCTCCCGATTACCACTTTGCTGCAACATCTCACGCATTTGCCTCTTTTTTCCCCGTTGTATAAACAGTCCTCACATCTAAATGACAAATCATTTTCGGTTGTTAGCCCTCTCGATACGTGAAAACAATCAAGCGTTAACGAGTCTCGTCACCCTGTTAACGTAATTTTGAGTGAGAGATGAACGAGAGATAAGGTGATAGATCGTTTCCACTCCATCACCTTCGGCTTCGATTTCCGCCTGGATGACGGGGGCGATTAGGGGCAACTCATCCCCCCATTCCTTGAGGATTTGAACCGGGGTTAGGGTGGGGGTATAGACAGGATGACTGAGGAAGATTCGAGGAAAGTCATCCCCCTTCCCTTGAGGATTTAAACGGGGAGGGGGGGGGGGGGGGTTGTAAAACTCAACGACGGGGTACGATTAGGGGCAACTCATCCACAATGGATGGTGACGTTAAAGGTCGGTCCCAGACATAAATAATCATATTTGGTTGACCCCAATCAACAACAACAACAACAACAACAACAACAACAACAACCACCACCACCACCAATCCCTTAAGGATTTAATCAGAGGGAGAGGCAGGGTATATAATGGACGAATGGTGATAATAGGGGCAACTCATCCCCTTCCATTAAGGATCCAAAGGAGGGTAAGAGGAGTTGAAAGGATATAAAGGGGACAGCACTGACGAATTTAGGGAGGCACCACCCCTCCCGTGCCCCTTTTATTTTTTTAAGACCAATGTGGTATACCGGCCGTAAGTACAAAAAAGAAAAAAGTTGCCCCTTTTTCAAATTTCCGACGCGAAGGGCACCTGAAAAAAATACATTTTCCTTTTTTTTCTTCTTTATTGTGCCTGACAGATTGTTTTACAAATTATTAGGTAAAATTTGATCTTTTTTCATGTCTGTAATTTTTAATGTAAATGATGAAATTATAACCTAAACTGCGCTAACTTTCTTTTTTGAGGGGAGGGCTTTTAGAATTTATCGGAATTGTGCCCCTTCCTCTTATAAAAACCTGAATCCTCTCCTGGGGAAGGGGATCCCCATTCAGGGATCAAACACACCGACTATTAGAGCTAATCATTTTTTTTTTGTTCCAGGCGAAATGAAATAGCTTGGATTTATTGTTATGCCCATACGATTTGCTAATCTGCACTTTCAGCATTTTGCAGATTACAGCTAATTGAATTATCTCATTAAAAAAAAATATTGGTTTTATGCGGGAGTATTTGTATTGAACAACCCATTAGAAAATGACTCTGCTTTAATACTATAATAATATATTATATAATTGGTTTTGAATAAACGTTAATACGATAAGAAAGTTGTAGGTTCGAACCCCAACTCCCATGTTTATAGCATGGCCCTTCATCTACAATGGAATATATTTCAAACACGAGCCGACTTTTTCTTTTTTTGTAATTTATATATTGAGGTGATTTTTTAACTGGCTGAAAACAAAGTTGCGTTTGATTTTCCTGAGTTGCGTTCAAACGCAAGTTTTGTGCAACGGGCTCCTGGAGACTTTGACACTACAGAGAGCGTTCACCCCGAACGTGACCTTGAACAAAAAATCCGATGGACGATGAGACGATAATAATAATAATACAATATTTATTGATAAATGTAATGATGACTTGCAAGTAGGTCATTATGAGAGATGTAGATTACATAACGGAACATCGTCATAATGACATTTTGATACCCCAATCCCCCAATAAATTAGCATTCAAATATCCCCCAAAAATATCGAGTCACACACAAATAATTATGTCTTTGTACTAAAATACCTTATTCATTTTGTCGTAAGCATGTTATTTGGAATCAATTAACATTTGATTCACTCGATTTAAAGACAAAAGTGATGAATGATTAGAACTTTACGAAGAGGAAATAGGTGAATTTCAACCTTGAATATACGAGCAAAAAAATAGTCACGGATTTAAAATTCATAAATTGCATTATCTGTGAGACATGACCTTGGTTCTCTTGCAGCAATAATTTCATTCTCATTTCGTTTCTGTTATCCATAACGGAGCTAAAGCCTTGTACGTCATCTGAATTTAAAGATTTATATATATTTAGTTACTAATCGATTTTCTTGGATTCTTAATCCTTGATATCATTGGACATAAATAT
>CM046850.1:16278315-16303315 GCA_025618425.1 Heliocidaris tuberculata | reverse complement strand
GAAATGTCAGATTAATATTTATTTCATTTTATACATGTATAATTACTTATTGTTTTGAATAAACACTTTCTTACTCGTCGCTGTATATGTTTATTTCTTAATGACTTCATACTTGGGATTGAGGTTAACGTTGCCAGTGGACTTGGGAGTGAGGTTAACGTTGCCAATGGATTTTAGGTTAAAATTTTGATTTATGGTAAGTATTATGTATAGCGTTCGTCCAGGATTGAAGTTAAGGATTCACATAGTGTTTAAAAAAATGACAGCGCAGCAAGTGTCGCCGGAGCATATGCTCGAGAATGAGAAAGAAATATAAGAAATGGTATGAGAAGGAAAACCCAGAGTGGCCTCAAACAATAATGAGATGTCGGATGATGGCATGTGACATTGATTGATGGTGATGATGAAACACCATAATGGTCTGTTTGCCGTAGTGATCTACCAATTATTGGAATGATGCAGAATGGATGTTGGCCGGCGTGGAACTGCAGAAACATTGCTGTTCTGCTCTTTTTTATTATTAAACGAGAGACAGGCATCAAGAATAATTTCCTCCATTTCTAGCAGCCGTACCAGTTTCGCTATATCGTCAGGAAATTGATGTTAGTTTGATTGGGGTATATTAATAAGAGGAGTAAAGCTGGGTCATTAATTGTAATTTAGTTGGTGCGAGAGGCTGGTGGTAATACGATCCATGGTAAACATGGTAAAGGGTAATCAATCTGCCCGTCATCATTATCGTTATTCTCCTCATCGTCATCCATCATCACCACTATGACCTACTTGTATTTGTTGTAGGAATCCTCGTCATCATCGCATTATTAGAAAGCAAAATGTGTACAGTGCTTTAATTATCGTGATCATCATCATCATCGTCGTTGTCATTGATATCCTTCTAAAATCATTGCCAGAATCCTCATCATGGTATGAGCGTTCCGCATCATAAGGAGGTAAATTAAATATATTTTCATTATCATTGTCATTACCATCATCATCATCATCATCATCATCATCATCATCATCATCATGTTCACCATTATCATTATTATCATCAGCATCATCATGATTATGATCATTATCACCATCATCATCATCATCATCATCACCATAGTCATCATTACCATCACCTTAATCATTAGGACTTTCATCATCATCATCATCATGATCATCATCATCATCATGTTCACCATTATCATTATCATCATCAGCATCATCATGATTATCATCATCATCATTATCATCATCATCACCATAGTCATCATTACAATCACCTTAATCATTAGGACTTTCGTCATCATAATCATCATTATCATCACCATAGTCATCATTACCATCACCTTAATCATTAGGACTTTCATCATCTTCATCATCATTATCATCATCATCACCGGAGTCACCATTACCATTACCTTAATCATTAGAACTTTAATCATCATCATCATCATCATTATCATCATCATGTTCACCACTATCATTGTCATCATCATCATCATCATCACCATAGTCACCATTACCATCACCTTAATTATTAGGACTTTCATCATCATCATCATCATCATCATCATCACTACCATCCTCCTCTTCATCAATCATTACCAATATGCGCCATTATTATCCTCTTTCTAATTATCATCATCATAATTATATTCATATTCATCATCTACGTCATCTATACACCATCAGTTGCGGACAGAGTTCTTCTTGAATAATTAAATCATCGGGATATTTTTTTATGTTTGTGTAACTGTATTTGACAGGAGCTCTCTGTGGATTTCAAAATCGATTAGAACGCCCTCTTCAGGCGATGAAGATGTCTTCTGTTTAATGTGGTCAGTGGCAATGCCTTGTTACTTCCCAAGTCTTAAAAGTTTAACCTATTACCTCCTTCAAAATACTGCCGCCAAACTTTATACGATATATTACTTCAGCTTTAATCTCTAATTCTACATCAAAACGTGTGATATAAATTGGGACTGGAAAGTGATATAATGATAATAAAAGGCTGCTTTTTGCCCAAGCATGTAAACCACTGAATAACATTTTTACCCATGGGTTTCCCTGAGATTTCATTATATAAAAAATGTTATCCTTTTGGGTATCAATCTTATTCACCTGGGTCAAGAGAGGCAATTTTATGTTAGCGCTACCATGGTTCATATTCAGTAACACCTAATGCTTATAAAACATAATGTAGGGCTCCAATGTATACTATCTGCATGGCGGAGACTGGTGAAAGGTATTGTGTGTTACCAGTAATTACATGTGACGCAAAACATTTAGAAGAGAAATTAGATCACTAAAACTCAGCAGAAAATCAAAAAGCGCAATAAAACAAAATAATAATAATAGGGAAGTATCGAAGGACCCTATACCGCGGCGTCTCGGGCTTGGAGTAGGCTTGAGCGTTGAGTGGCCGTTCGAAAATGATGGCGGGAAGCCCTGTACTTTAAACGAGCGCCACTCGAGCTCGCACGGCCCGGATTACACCGTGTAGAAAGCGTGGTGGAGTACTGCACCGAAGTGTAGATTGAGATGTTAGTTGCAGCAGACGACACGGGTGATTTTAAGATCTGTGTCAATTTCAGCAGCCGGGCGGAATAAATTTCATCGAGAGTCGCCTAGTCTCACGCGAAGGCATTGCATGTCAAAAGTAAAGTTGCTAATTCAATGATATATTGCAGATCATAATTATTTTATGTTCGTGTACACAATCGTGCATGTAGCATAACAAATCAGTATGATATAAGAACGTAGTCTTGGAGTTAATTTTCTGAGGGGTAGATGTCCGGGGATAATGGTCCTGGTGTACAAGTCCAAGGGGGAAGTTGTCCTGGGGAGTAATTATCGTGGCGCCATTTTAACCTGTAGTGGTACTTAATGTGTCTACCAAAATTATCTTTGACATAATAGAATATCTTTATTAAATTATCCGAGGCAAGAAAGCTACCGATTTCGACTAATACATATTACATAAGCTCATACTATAGGATATCATTTCTGCCAAACTTTTGCTGTCCACTGTCATTAATGATTCATGACTCTGGGTTAAAAAGGTGTTCTGGAAGATCAGCTGAAACACACAATGGGAATTGTTTTGTTCTGAATTAATTTCTGATACACACAGATTTTTATGGCCTTGATTTTTCAAATAGTGAAAAATCTTATTAAATATTCAGAGCAATATTTGAAAGAAAAGTATTCAGAGAAATGGCATAAATCTTGCTCCGATAAATTTTACATCCTTCAACTTTACAATGTAAATACCTCGGTCTGATTCGAGGTATAATTTTTTGAGTTATTAGCAATCAAAAGTGTCCAGAGTTTTTTTAACACCTAGTATAAAATTTGGCACAAACGCACTCATTATCTTCTACAGAGGAAAAACAGTTCTAACTTCCTATGTAATACGTCTGCACAAACATGAAATGTACTTTCCCTGTGCAAATGCCATCTTATCATGCTGATCCCATCCATTGTACATGCATCAATGGAATGCAACATGCACCTGTTGCGCCGCATCGCGAAATCTACATCTTCAGGTGATGAGTATGTTGATTACATAACAGTGAGACGTCAAGTTCACATGTGGGCGTTTCTTTTGTATTGCATCGTTCTGGAATGTTAATGGAATGCTACTGAATTCTGTATGAGGGGGAAGGTACTCAAGGGTTTTAAGTATTTTGAAGTAGGTCCATTCCGGATTTCCGGACGAAATAAACACAATCATGGTTTGATAATATCCTCTATTTTGTTTCAAGAAAGGAACAAAAATTTAAAATATGAACGGCACCTCATTGGACATGTTGGATATGACGAAGGAAAGAAGGGTCTTTAAATACCTTATTGGTAAATTAAATACATTATTTATGAATGAAATAATAGGCAACACTACAAGATATGGGAATTACCAAATTAGATGTTAGAAGAAAGATTAAAGCCCTCAATTCGATCTACCGTATACTGAATGGATGGGAACCTAACTATCACTACAATGACGTGCGAAGCTAAAATTTATTTATATCTTGCAGAACATGCAGAAGGTTACGCGTTTTTGCAGAGTAATTTTTCATGATCCCTAACTGCCTTGCGTCACCGAGTTGACATTTATACGGTTCCATCTATTATTCATTCATATCCGTCTACTGTATTTCCCCCATTCAAAGTCATTTTCTTTTACTCCCTTTGATTTCTTTCCATCTTCCCTCCAAATAAAATCCAACTTTACAAATCGATTAACCATTCTCATACTAAATTCCCTTGTGTCGATCTTTGTCTTCTTTTGGTCACTTTTGCCACCCTCAGAAAAATTAATGTTACATAAGTTGCCATGGTTACGGAAAACCCACGGTGACCGAACCTTGTTTTATGAAAGGGGAATTTTATACAAAATACATTAAATATTAATTTTTGTACACCCTCAGATGACATGAATAAGATATTTCTCCATGACCTTTAGAGTTTAGAACTTCAAAATAAACTTTCTTTGGAGTTGGGTCGGATTTTTGCTATCAAATAATAATAATGATTAACATTTATATGGCGCTTAATGACCATCTTGTTTCTAAGCGCTTAAATGAAAATTATTAAGCAGTCACTGAATGTGTGAGTTGTAATGAGAAAATTTACCACGGCAAGTAAATGCAACATTTTATAGACATTTACGATTGGTCATTTAAAGTGGTACACTTTTATACGTAAAATGTACTGATCCCTTCTCATACATTTTCCAGCGTACCGACATTTATTTCATTAACATACCGCCAAGCATACCAAAGACTGAAAGTATGTGTATGTGGGGGGGGGGGGGGGGGGGGGGGGGGGGGTAGAGATAGAGAAGCTCCAATTCCCCCGTGGATTCAATTTTTTATCTGGCAAAACATTATAAATAACCAGTTTGGTTGCTTCCCTCGCTCATTATCAATATACTCATTTATCTAATCGCTGCCTTCAAAATTACAAACCCATCGATCCTATAATATGCTCATAGAACAGTATTTCGTAAAACTAAATATATCAGTCCTCAACAATTTAGAGGCTGTTCTCGACGTTTAAAACAAGGTTTGTAATGACGTTTCTTCAGCCCTACATGTCTCACCGGAATGGACGGGAATTTTATTCGACCAACTCTTTCCAAAATATTTTTTCGGTAGCATCTCATCATTCAGAAGCAACATTATCTATTGGGGAAAGTGTTCATCTCCGCGTCTTCGCCATCACACTTACCCGTCCTTTTCTCATGTTTCTCAACATCTCAGAAGAGTGCACAATGTCCTGAATCGAGCATGTATTTTAAAAAATAAATACAACAATTTCCTTCGCTTAAGACTAAGTAGGACGAACTGTTGAAACAGAGCAACACGTACGATCGATAATTGGAGAGTGCGATCGATAAAATCGTTGGAATCGCAGGTCTCTGTATTTGCATGCTTATGTTCATTATACACAGAAGCCAGTAGTAGTATCTTTTTCTCAATGGGTTTTTTTACGTGTGTTAAACTATACTACCTCCGTAAATGAATACGGTATTATTATATTGCAAAGAGGACCTATATACCTTTGTACGGACTGTATAAAATTACACTTCACGCTGTCATTTATGGGCTCTGCGATGTATCATTGCACTATTTATAAAGGCATTCCCCCTTAATCCCATTTTAGATTTATTATTTGATTACCAATAATTGGTACTTCCCCCCTCTCTCTCTTTCTCTTAAGTGAAAATGAAAAATCTTCAGAGTTGATTATAATAAATGCGAGCAAGGACCGCATCTGACAAATACTTCTATTTGAATCCTGCAACCCTTAGACTTAAACAGATAGAACAACGAATAGGTTTTGAATGGTCTTTTATTGGATGTAATCAAATACGTGATGTTGCAGAGTCTCATGGTTATCATTAATCCTTTTCTATAAGTCATTTGACTGAATTACTTTTACTGCGATAATATGGGTAATTAAAACAGCACGAATTGGTATTAAATGTCAGCTGAATAGAGTATAAGGAAGCGATCTTATGAATTAGTCGTACACATATCTTGGCAGTATGTCTCATTTTATGAGATCCATTCAACTTACGTGCTTGAATTCGAATCAAAAGCATATTCTAATTAACGTCGATATCACTGTGCTTTCAAGTGTATAGCTTATTATGATGTTTAAGAATTCAAATTTTCAACACTATATTTCTTTCAATTCAAACAGCGTCATTTCCATTTGTTTCACGATCGGTAATTTCATAATAATTTCTTTATAGTTTTCTTTCAAATTGTAAATTGACAGCAAGTGCCGAATGTTGAATTCACTGTGCACAAGCTCGACGGTAATATAGTAAACGTACACAAATTAACGGAGAACATACACTCTCCTGCCTACTGAAAAGTAATAACTATCCAGGGAACGAAATGGAATATAATAATTATTTTATAAATGCATTCATGAAAATAATTACACTCCATTTTTGTCCATTTCGATCCAACGTCTGCCCATAATTATTATCATGTTGATGTTGATTCGTTTAAATTTCAAAATCGTGAAGCATTGCAATTCCGTGTATTTAGTAGGCGCACCGGTGCCCTGTTAAAAAGAAAATATTATTTAATCACCTAGTATGGTATTAAGAACAAATTTAATAGAAAAAAGAGAGTGCATAATGCTAAGGCATTCTAAGAAAACTGTTGCAACAGATTATGTAGTAGGTCCAGGGTAAGATATGAAGCAGTGCTTTGCACATTGCGAGTATACACATGTAACAGAATGTAGGTTGCATCGTCAGATACATTACATGAGATCCATAATATTATAAGACATAATCTCGGATTTCGTATTCGAGTTTAGTTTCCTGAGTGTATGAATTAATGTCGGCAAAACTACATGTTTGTTCTTTTTTTTCATTTGGTTATCTTTACTTGTAGATGACTTTGTGCTGAATTTGCAGGTGGGATGTGAGGCTATTTATTTCAGTATAATTACGTTCCTGCCGTGAAATTACCGAAACATCACGTCCAAGTTTCGGTCATCATGGTGATAAATCAAAATGGTTTTTGACAATAGACGAAGTGAAAAAAACAACAAATGGCACAAATATACATCTGTACATGTACCATCTCATCCCTGCATTCATAGAATTAAAACAAAGTATGCATTATGAGCATTGATGAGTGCGTGTTGCACTAGATGCATGTGAAATGTTTATCCGACATAGCAACGTGATAATTTAT
Source organism: Heliocidaris tuberculata (assembly GCA_025618425.1). Taxonomy (NCBI): domain Eukaryota; kingdom Metazoa; phylum Echinodermata; class Echinoidea; order Camarodonta; family Echinometridae; genus Heliocidaris; species Heliocidaris tuberculata. Next base: position 16,296,098 of record CM046850.1, on the reverse strand, counting down.
GCACTAGGTTTAGCCTAGCTGACAACCGCGCTTAAATAAACTCATTTTGCAAGAGACGCAGGTTATATGCTTGCTTTTAGGATAAATTAACATGTCAAATTTTATTTTCTTCTTTCGTCGTTAAATTTCGTCATCTCCAATAAAACATAAGGTTAGTAAGTTTTTTTGTTTTTTTTTGTGACCAGAATTTTTTTATCTGTTTAAGAAATATTATTCCCGACATTTCCAGGGGACGTTAAAGAATCGATGCTTCTGACTGAATCGTATCAAGACTGGATATTGCGGAGGCACTTCCTGATATTTTGAAATAAAGTTACTAGTACTATATGATATTCTGCTAATTGTTACATCAGAATGCAATATATTCAGAGAAAGGGTCTTATTGGTTTGTCAGTCTACGAACGTGGTACTTCCTCATAAAATTTTTTTTTTAAAAGAAGAAAAGAAAAAGTGGGCACAGGAAATATCAGGACGCTGATGTAAAACATGACACTTCTGAAGAAAAGAAGTTAACATAATTATGACAGGAAAAGGAAATCAATTTTTAAAAAGAAAGTTACTTAAATAACAATAAAGGTTAGAAAAAATGTGGTTGAAATAAGGAAAATTAGAATATTTTGATGAGAAATGAAGGTTTAGCTCGTGGAATGTGGACGGGGACAAGAGTAGTCTGTCCCTTTAATTTCGCACCCCTTCGCTAAAGGATATAGCTTGCGTCTCGCAAAGCTGTGTCGAATTTGCTCTTGTTATTAAGTCCGAGAGTAATTGTAAATAATGGCTACATCATGGCTCGCATGAAGTGTGCGGCATTAGAAATAAAAACCCCTCAATAAAACAGAGAAAATGCAAATGGCTGTGGTTTATTTTGTGGCTTAAAGGTGGAGTGTTGCACTTCACGGAACAGACGACAACCAGCTTCGCTTTAGTCCCGCACACTGGCATCCACCGCGTAGGGATAATGGCGCCTGTTAATCCCCGTTCTGACACGCATTATATCTGTTTTACTCTCACACTTTCTGATCCCGTAATCATTAAATTCACTTGTTGATTTCTTCTTCAGGAAAATCTCCATGATTCTACGTTTCGTTTTACGTGATTAAACACTGCGGGTCATTCTAAACCGAAAGACTGAGTGATCGAAATCAGTCTTTACGTAAACACACATTTCCCCCTAACCCAATTCTATTTCATAATGGAAAAATGTGTAGAGTAAGAATGATGCCGATCTTCAATTACTTATCACTGAAAAAAAAATTAATGGTTTCATAAAACTGTGACATTCGTGTGAAATTCAGTGTGAGAAATCTGCCATCGACATATAGTCTCACTTGGTTCCATAGTCTTTGTTTTATCACCTAAATAAGAACTGAGTACTTGAAAGTCCCGTCTCGGGATCAAACGTCTTGCATGATTGCGTTTATGCTATGAAGGCTTTTAGCCAGGATTAAGCCGTGTCGCACTATTCCGCTTTTAAATAATTATCCATGTGGAATAGAATGTAGTTTTGTAAATTTGAAAAACAGGTTCCGCTATTCACCAGTGGACAGAACTCATATATTATATGAGGAAGGAAAATGTAATATGGAGAAATGGGAGAGAAAGAAAGAGAGAGAGAGAGAGAGAGAGAGAGAGAGAGAGAGAGGGTAAGGCAGACAGAAGGATATGGGCATGCAGAAAGAGACACAAAATTAAGAGAGACAGAGAGAGGGAAAGAGAGAGAGAGAGAGAGAGCAGAATATAGAGGGAGAGAGAAAGGAAATAGAATAGAATACAAAGAAGAGAGAAAATGGGGGAAAACAGTAAGTATCGGAAGAAACGAATATAGAAAATAGGGAAGAAATAAAGCGAGGATTACATTGCGATTACTAAGCAATACTTCAGACTTTGTAAATACTATTCCATTAAACAAACTATTGTTTTAAGAAACCCCGATATCACCCTTCATATCCAAAGAAACGAATTGATGCAATTAAAACTGTATTACGAAGCCGACTGTCAACAATGTCTGTACTCGATAGGGCGAAAGGTTGTGGAATTTGGATCTACACTGTTTGCAAAAGCACTCACTTTGAAAATTAAATATCAATACAAATGGAGTTTCCTGTGTAATTTAGAGAAACATTTATATGAACTTGTGAACGCTGTTTTGTTCCCATATTGCAGATTTTCATATTTTGAAGAAAAGAAAATATTAATAATTTCACATCTCAAACCAGTGAATTACTTGAATAATGTTATATGTAATAATTTGTATATTTCTTATTTAGAACTACCAATGAATACTTTAATACACTATTCAACAATTTTGAAGCATACACCAACTTCCGCACTCAATGGCAAAGCACTCATACCGCAGCCAAAAATAATTTCATAACAAAATCACCATATTCACCACTATCGCCAACACCACATTAAAAATTCACTCATTCATCCCCCCAAATCACACCAATTTATAATCACCAATTAGTGAGTAATATAAAACGATCCCTTTTTACCAGATTAAATGTGTCTGTTCGAGTTACCCGTTAATTAGCAATCACTAATTGCAAGCTAAACAATATTATTTCACGAAATAAATCTAAATTGATACTTAACGTAAACGACAAATCAAACGACAATGTCAAAGATTTTTACATTTTACACCGTCAAAAACGCCGCAATTGTTCGGCCATATTTATTCTTTTTTTTCTCACAAAGTATAACAAAAAAGTATAGATTTTCCCCAGGTTGATACACAAACAGAAAGAAAATGTAGAAGATACAGTCATTTGTAATTAATAGTTTGAAAAGGAAAAAAAAAAAGACCCGAGATATTTCCAGTTCCCAAGCACCCACTACTAAGAGATTTGGTAAATTTTATAATCATGATTAGTATAATATCGTTTACTTCTATATTTTCGTTGGCAAGTGCCCTCCTATTACTATTGGATAATTTTTGTGGGATTTTCAACCGGGAAAATAGTCTTTCAAAATAACAGAAACAGTCATAAATACGCAGAGCACCTATAATGCATTCATGGTAATGGAAGGTGTTTGTAAGACTATAGAAAACAGTGACAAGTTACTTTTTAATATGATTGTAGCAGTGCCCCAGAAAACGTGTAAAAAACCTTTAAAAAGTTTGTGTGGAGATTCCGAATAAACAACTCGGTCTCGTTAACGATGCCAAGATGTCAAAAATGCCATGAAGAAAATTCCACCATTTTTGTCAATCAAAATTATTCAGGTTTACCTTTTCAAAGACATATGTTTTGTTGTACAGCTAAAGAACGAATGTTTTCGTACAAAATACCTAAAATGAAATGGAAATACTTATACAGCCTCATGTGTCTTTGTCATGAACAACAAAATGTCTATCTCTCATTTTGTAAGTCTATGAAAGCTGACAAACATGTATGAAGAAACTCAGTCTGCATGTAACCTTTAACACAATGCAAGTTTTTGTTTGCTCTTCAAAGAAAATTGAACAGACACTGAAAAATCATTCCTGAACGTAAAAATTGTGAGATTGCTGCGGAACTAAATAACGTTCTCGTGGCATAGTTGTTAAAGTTTAACTAAAATGTATAAAACAAAATTCAGCCTGTTTCGTCACATACTATAGGTTTTGTTTACAAGGTTGTGAATTATATATAACATATCAAGGCAGTATTCGTATTTAAATGATAACTTCTCTACCTTCGCAAAAAAAGGTACCAGACGATGGAAAATAAACATATCACAGTAACAGCATATTTTAAAGTGAGATTTGTTTTGTTTAAACTCTATTTTCAAGGTATTTTCATGATTCTGTTTACGCCTGCGTAGAGCAACTCAATAGTGTCTTTACAAAGTTTATAATTATTTCCAGAGAATAGAATAGAAGAAAAACCGATGCCAAAATATACATACAAATTAGCTAAGAATCATTTTTCATAATATCTAAATCGTCAAGTCACATAAACGCTGTACATAAAACTGATATTGTCTTGATTTTTCAAGGAATTTAAGCATATTTAGAAAATAAATCAAACGTAATAAATCAATGAAATTTCAAAAAAAAAAAAAAATCAAGACATTTGGCAACGAAAGAATAAGTCCAATTTTATACAAATAATCGTTCAAATCAACAAGTGGTAGAGCGCTAATACAAGCCTTTGATTCTTACGATGGTTTCTTCAGAAGTAGCCATTCTTTTAAAATGTGGTAGTCTTGAAGTACAAAATTCTTTTACAAGTCATGGTTTTTAAAATCAAGGCATATAAGGCAACTAGCGGGATCGAGAAATCCATCTGCAGCAAAAAAAGAATCTTTTCCATCTCTCTTCAATCTCTCCTGGCAAACGAAATAGTAAAAACTCGCTTGATCGCTAGAGTCAACTTTCAATTTAGAAACCGATTCAAACCGTTACTCTTTCCCAACGATAACTCTTTCTATCCGAGCTCGAAATCCGAGCATAAATGTCTTGAAAATAGTACTTTTTTTTAACTTGTGTAAAAGAGGAAAGTTTTTGGTCTTACATATGCGTGAGTGGAACGGTACCATTTACACCAACACCGCTTGTAGAAGTTACACTGGTACCATGATACGCCGCTGCGGCTGCCTGTTGCATAGCATGTTGACGTTGGACGTTCGGGTCGTTCGCGTCGCCAGGGAGGTACATGTTGATCATATCACGAAGCGACGAGTCGCCAGGCATGGGTCGCCCAGCTGAGACGGCGGTGGCTGCTGACTGCGTTCGCTCGGTGGACATCGACGCTTGTTCGGACTTGGCGGCTGAAGCGCCGGGTGGTGCGTGATGCATCATAGCCGCCTGGCTGTAGGCGGCCGAGTAGTTGGCAGCGGCGGGGCTGAGGTACGATGCGGCGTGCGTGGTGGACATAGGAGGATAGCCGAGCTGGGTCATGTCATACCTGTGATGAAGTCCACTGTTGGCCATTTGTGCAGCTTGGTGTGCCCCGTAGGAATGTGATGGCAGATGCGATAACTGGTCTTGCATCATACTTGGATACCCGTTCATGTAGCCATTGAGGTGCTGGTAACCATGCATGCCTTCTCCTACCCCTCTCTGCACAGGTGCGCCGGTTTGGGGGTTGATGATACCGGGAAGGGTAAACTTGTCCTTCTTCAACAAGGTCTTGGTCTTACGACGTGGCCTGTACTTGTAGTCCGGGTGCTCTTTCATGTGCACCGCTCGAAGTCGCTTGGCCTCATCGATAAAAGGCCGCTTCTCGTCCTCTGACAGCAACTTCCACTCTGCTCCTAACCTTTTGCTGATCTCAGAATTGTGCATTTTGGGGTTTTCTTGTGAGAGCTTTCTGCGTTGTCCCCGCGACCACACCATAAAAGCATTCATGGGCCTCTTGACTCTGTCCGGGTTGTTGTTAGGGTTGTTGTTCTTGTTGCTTCCTCCACCGCCCGGCGGCCCGCCGTTGCCCATGACCGAAGCCTGCGTCAGGGCCCCGACGTGGTGGGTCATACCTGGAATCGAACTCGCCATGACGTTCACAGAATGCTTCAATTCTGGCTGTTCGTGCAGAGTAGGAGCAGACATTGTGCCAGTCTCTTTGAAATTGACGTCGAAAATAAATGAAGAAGAGTCTTTTGATGTAGAATGACTGAAAAGAGCTGAAATGATCGAAGTGGGGTTCGGTAGTCTATAGAGAGCCCGCTGTTCTGACGCTTTACCACCAGAGCTCGACACAAAATATGACAGGTTCTCCAGTAGCCGCTCGTTATTTTTAGCGTGCAATGGACTCTGCCCTCTATAAGATATTGATTGCCTCTCTGTCTAATTATGCAAGGAGTTGTCCAATCACGGCGAGGTCGGGCGCCAAGCTGCAACGAATGCCCCCTGACGTCACCAACTCTGACAGGTGACGTAGCTAATTGAATTCGCGCGCTATTGTTATGCAAAGCAGAGAATGTATTGGGGTGGAGCTCGCTATGGAAAGCGCGCGGGAAAAGCATAAAGCATTCGTGGTATTCGAACCAATAAGAGCTCGGCTGTGCCCTAGCTCATGAATACTACACACATGAGCGGGTCATTAGATCGGCTTGCATTCTGGCACAGGTGTGCCCGAAATCCGAAAGAGGGGGTACGTTCTTTTCCCTGGCGGTGGCGACCAAACATTTTCTCCTGTTTTTCCCCTTGAAATAAACGTAATCCAAATCGAAATGTCAATCATATACCAAAACTCAGCCTCATTAGTTTGATGTCCATTTCAGATCCAAACCGCAAAACAGTCAAATGTTAAATGCCCATAAATTCATATTTTATTCTAAATCATATGCATCCCCAAAATGTTTTATACTTATTCCAATGCTGGCCCATCGTTCATATATACTTATTCGCAGTAAAAACCAATTAGCCTAATCGTATTATTAGATAGAAACAAAAAAAGTTTCGAAAATTCAATAACAAATGACAAATCATTTCTATTCATTTGCATTTTCCTCTAAACATAAGTAGCGAGCTCTTGAAACAAAACATTAGTTGACAGCTTAGGGCTCTATGAATTTTCACTCTCGTATGCTTCAAAATAGAGATACGCGGCATAACATAAGCAAATACTTCTGAAAGTGAATCTCGTATATAAGCATGATAAGTAGGTTACACTATGAATAAAAGGAGGAAAATTCACATTCTTGCAAAGTTATTAGTGACATGTCTGTGGTTTCCCTTTAAATTGTAAGTGAAACCTTTTAGTCATTCCCTCTTGAGCCACCACTCAGGGTCCACGCAACTTTGGTCAAAAACAAACAAGGGAAAACTCTCGTGAAGGGGTCCGAAAATCCTCGGCCCAAATCCACTGAGCAAACTGAGAATATAAGAAGAAACTTCAATAAAGAACCCTGTCTATCCCCATCCAATTCCCATTAAAACCAAAAGGAGGGAGGGGGGGGGGGGGGGGAGGGAGGGAGGGGAGATGTGTAGAGGAAGGACAGAGAGAAAGAGATGTGGACTGTTATATTTATAAACCAAAATTATTAAAATACTGATAGTCATAGAGAATATATTTTTTCACAGGCAGGATAAATAATTATGTCTGGTGAAACCTACTTTTACACAGTATATCTTGACGAAGTAGAAGTGATTACGGTGTATTTGGAGATTGACACGATTACAGTGATGATGATGATAGTCGTGAAGGGAGTTGTGGTCTAGTGGTTGGTGGTAGTAGTATCAATGGTAGTGGCGGCGGTGGTGATGGTGGTGGCTGTGGTGGTGGTGATGATAGTAATGCTGGTGTTGATGGTGATGATAATGATGAATATCGTGATGCTAGAATCGTTATAAAGGTGGAGATATTAATCGTCATTGACAGCAATTATGTATGCACTGCTAATAACAGCACACTGACGAAGAAAAGTCACTTCTTCACTCCAAATTCTAAGATCATCTTACAACGTACTTATCTCACTGTCACTGCGAATCAAATGGAAAACATTGTTGTTGATATCATTTCTTTATTCAAGAAAAGTAGAATACACATACACAAGGTAAACATAACATATTAAGTCCAACATGGTTTGAAAAAGAAAAAGAAATCATTTGACAAAGTGTTAATATAAACATAATAGTGGGAAAGTTGCAATTGTACCATTGCTTATAAAGGCGGAGGGCAGGTTTGCATGATTTGTATCACATATATACATATATACATTAAATGTGTGAAACAGATTTGTAACTTATAGATGTAATCTTACATGATCGTCTTTCTAAAATATTTCATGGATAAAGATAATGGGTAAAACAAAGAAATATAAAGAAATACAGTAACTAAAATTAACTAATTAATTAATGTCGTCTTTTACAAGAGGTTTATATTGCAAGTAATCTGTCGTCCGATCTTACCAAGTTAACAAAATAATACAGGCATATAAATATTACTCACAATACACATTTGCGACTATTTAGAAGAGAGAAGATAGCGACCTGTTATTGGCAGATACAAATTAAAACCCGTAAATGAGAGAAAGATAATCCTTAGCAAATTGACAAAATACATAAACATCAAAAGGGTATTTCCCCATCGGAATGGATAAAACTAATGTCTTAACTCTGCCGTACTACTTTAAACCAAGAAAATGCTTTTGAAATTTAGCTGAAAGGGTAACATTATACCGCACTGCAGGCTGGGTTTAGAAAGGTAAGTACGTATTAATAGGATCAAATGCCAAAGAGAAAAAAATACATGAAAAGAGAGTGTGGTCTTCCAAGCCACGTGCTCTCGCAGTACGTTCTTGTGGAAAATGTCAATAAATACCATTATTATACCAGTCCCATGTATAGAGATTTTTGTTGTGACGGGGAAGCTGGATACAATACTGAGTTGATTTGGTTAACTATTCTCCTTTTCTTCGTATAGAAATCTCGATTGTAAAGCAGCGCGCGTGTAGACAGTGGTGCAAGCAAACACAGGAACAGTGGAAATTGTATTTTTGGAACAGTTTTTCTGCCCACCGCGCGTATTGTCGTGATTGTGTCGGAGAATTTACTTTGTCGCTACTAGGAGCATTTTCCTTTGAAGGTAGCGGTGGCTTACCAGGGAGGAGGTTTTGTTGGAGGTATAGTGAATGGGCTTTATACCAATGCACACGTGGGACTATTGAGTCGATCTTGTACTATGGACCAGAATGAAGGTCTCGCTCTTGTGTTCAAATTCTTTAGTACCTCCCCTCCCCTCCTCCTTTTTTTGTGTGGAGAAGCCTGCTCAAAAGAACTCAGACACAACATATAGACTTGCCATAAAAGAGATTGTTTAATGAGGTCTTTGAGCCAATGACAACTATAAACAGGTTCTTTGAAATAAAGTGTCTTTAAAAATGAATGACCCAGTCGTGTGGCTCAACTTTTATCATACCATTCGTTTTGTCGTCTGCGAGCTGCGAGCCCAAACAACTATATAATCGCGTAATACTCATTTAACGAGTGTGTCTGTTTGCAATAGATTTAGATCTCTGATAACCATGATAACGACAAGGTGCTATCTACACCACGCTAAAGTGTCAGATGATCTCGATTATAAACAAACATCAAGCTCAGGTCCGATCAAGTTAAGCCATCAATGGCATAAGAGGTTAATGATGTTAATAGTGACATAAGAGATAAGACTACATCAACATTTTAACCACAATCGGCGTGCGCCAGTGGAAGGAAAGTGTACACCATAATTATAGCTTAATTGAAAGCTTTCATTTCCGATGAAAATTGTTAAAAACCCGTTTCTACTTTGAATGGAGTAAACTACCAAACTAGCAAAATAGGCCTATCGTTTAGTTGATATTCCCATCAATCAAAATAGAAAACTGTTTGTATTATATATTTGTGTGTACATGTATATGCTTTAATTTTGACGGGTACATTAAACAAAACTATGCAACTGTTAAGAATCTGAGAATTGGCCCCCAAATTTTCGGCAAACCATTCACTTGCTTTCTACGCGGTAAGGTAAACCCAAGGAGTTACTAGGCAAGCCTTTGTAAAACTAAATATAAAAAAATATATACACATGTATATTCATAAATTTACGAGATTAGAAACTAAAACGACCTTGATTTTAATTGCCGCAACACCACATCGTGGTATCCATACAGTTGGTTATACTAATCATGTTTAGATTATAACCCCAAAACAAAGGCGTATCCACAATTGTCAGCAGGGTGATTTTGAAAAACGCAAAAGTCCGCCATCCTTGGGAGTATAGCCCAGGTGATACAGCTGATTACGTTTTATTCAAAAGGGAGTGCAGCTGAGTTTTTTTTTTTTTTTAATATGGATACGCCAATACCGAAATACTGTATAAATCAAATTGTGTTGATTATAAATACTGTCTTGCTTCCCCTATCTATAGCCACCGGCTGTCGTATTTTATTCTGTTTATGTACCTTCGAATTATTACATAATATATTAATGACATAGTTCTGGTCCTGACGGGAAAAAAATTAGTTAAACTGTGATTTTATCGATTTTTGACGTCTAAAACTCCACATGGTCAGAGGAACGCCTGCGTTACTTTTCCTTTCAAGAAACAGTCAACTATTTTGGTCAACATTGTTGATGCGTTGTTAGCTATTACTTCGGTGGTGAAAAAAAAATGTCTATTTGAATTTATAATTTCATTTCAATCTTGGACATACTCGTCGGAGATTTTTCATGTAATGTAACTCAACAAGGTCACATATACGTCGAAATTACATCTCTTGAGTTAATATTCGCACAGTCATCCCGGTTTGGGCCATAAACACGGTGTAGAGTTACAAGGTGGTGGTCGGAAAAGTGCACGAAAGCGCGCCAAATTTTGTGAGCAGTGTCGACGAATCGTCTGCTTAATTTTATAACGACTACACGCGATGGGGACACGTTGTGATTAGCAAGGTTATAATCTAGAGAGAAAGAGAGAGAGAAGGGGGGGGGGGATATGGACAGAGACAGACAGACAGAGGGACATAGAGACAGAGACAGAGAGAAGGAAACTGAGAGAAGTACAGTCGATATTTAAATAGACAATTGAATATAAATTGATAAATGATAAAGATGAATGACGAATGATGAATCGGTTGAAACGACAGGTACATGGAATTGAGATAATGACTCAAAGTGCAATTAAGTTTGGAAAACGAAAAAGGGAATATAAAGGAAAAGACAGTGAATACAGTGAGTGACGAAAAAACATTGTTTATTACAAAACTTTACATTATCGTGAAGAGCAACAGAGGGGGGAAACGAGGAAACTAGTTCCTACGCAATTATGAGTTGTGTGTATGTGGGAGAGTTTGGTTGGATATGCTAATCTTTCTGATATGATATTAGAAAGAATTCCTTTCCCTTTTTTCAAAACAAAGATAGCGTGCAAAGGGGTCGGAAATGACTGTAAGCTAAAACGAGGCGACGGTAGTTGGAAATACGACCGCGATCCGACGATCACTCGCCGACTTGAAACCTGACGCCGTCAAAAGGCAAACATTGCAACGAACGAAGTCGTATCGAAGTAGGTTAGAAATAACATTTGGATGTAGGGTAAAAAAAAAAATTGTAGATGTAGTAATTGCTGATGCTAAAAATCTGGTGGCGAAGCCGGTAATGAATTGGGTCATACATAATCATAAATTCTGCAGCATTCTCATGAAGTTCATGCATTAGTAATTAAAGTTTAAACGTGTCAAGAACATTTTGAAAAATTTATAAAGAAGGAAAGCATGGGAGATTAGTGGAAACAGCACTTAATGACAGAGATATAAAACTAAGGAAGATAGAGGGAGTAGGGAGAAAGGAGTTAGATATCGAGAGAGAGAGAGATATAGAGATAGATAGGGAGGGAGAAAGAAAGAGAGAGAGAAAGGGAGTGAGAGAGAGGAAGAAAGATAGAGGGAGTAGGGAGAAAGGAATAAGATATCGAGGGAGAGAGAGAGAGAGATAGGGAAGGAGAGAGAAAGAGAGAGAGAGAAAGGGAGTGAGAGAGAGAGGAAGAAAGATAGAGGGAGTAGGGAGAAAGGAATAAGATATCGAGGGAGAGAGATAGAGAGAGATAAGGAAGGAGAGAGAAAGAGAGAGAGAGAAAGGGAGTGAGAGAGAGAGGAAGAAAGATAGAGGGAGTAGGGAGAAAGGAATAAGATATCGAGGGAGAGAGATAGAGATAGATAGGGAAGGAGAGAGAAAGAGAGAGAGAGAAAGGGAGTGAGAGAGGAAGAAAGATAGAGGGAGTAGGGAGAAAGGAATAAGATATCGAGGGAGAGAGATAGAGATAGATAGGGAAGGAGAGAGAAAGAGAGAGAGAAAGGGAGTGAGAGAGAGGAAGAAAGATAGAGGGAGTAGGGAGAAAGGAATAAGATATCGAGGGAGAGAGATAGAGATAGATAGGGAAGGAGAGAGAGAGAGAGAGAAAGGGAGTGAGAGAGAGGAAGAAAGATAGAGGGAGTAGGGAGAAAGGAATAAGATATCGAGGGAGAGAGATAGAGATAGATAGGGAAGGAGAGAGAAAGAGAGAGAGAGAAAGGGAGTGAGAGAGAGGAAGAAAGATAGAGGGAGTAGGGAGAAAGGAATAAGATATCGAGGGAGAGAGATAGAGAGAGATAAGGAAGGAGAGAGAAAAGAGAGAGAGAAAGGGAGTGAGAGAGAGGAAGAAAGATAGAGGGAGTAGGGAGAAAGGAATAAGATATCGAGGGAGAGAGATAGAGAGAGATAAGGAAGGAGAGAGAAAGAGAGAGAGAGAAAGAGTGAGAGAGAGAAGAAAGATAGAGGAAGTAGGAGAAAGGAATATCGAGGGGAGAAGAGAGAGATAAGGAAGGAGAAGAAAGAGAGAGAGAGAAAGGGATGAGAGAGAGGAAGAAAGATAGAGGGAGGAAAGGAGTGGGATATCGAAGGGGGGAGAGAGAGAGAGAGAGAGACAGACAGACAGATGGACAGAGAGAGAGAGAGAGAGAGAGAGAGAGAGAGAGAAAGCGTAAGGTTAGCCTGGGAATGTGGTGGTTGGAGTAAAGCAGAGGCAGACTGCCAAGTAAAAAAGCCCTCGTCATGGAAAACTATATAGAAATAGATATACTTTTCCCCATTGAATAATTCATATAGGTCGTGTTTTTCTGTCTCATTGAAAGGTGCCTGTATACTTGCACGAAGGTCATGAGAATGAGTCACAACTAAGATTTCTCTTATTTAAACGCATTCCTCCAAAACACATTTGCGCTTTCACGCCCCAATTTTATATACGAGTATCCTTGCTTCACGCAATCACAAATTGCACAAATACAAACGCGCTCATTTTTAACGAGGTGTTGTGTTTCCATTTTTAATGGAATTGTTCGAAGCTGTTGTTTTGTAATGGAAACAAGAATGAAGCAACATTGGAATTTAGAAAAGATTTCGACCAACAATTTAAGGAATACATAGAAGGCGAAAGCCTATAATCATGATTGATAATTGATAATTTGAAAGTATGCAAAACTATTAATTCTGATTGGGGTATTTATGAGAACATCTGTGGGGGCAATCACCAACCTCCAATATCGGCAATGCAATCAAACTTTCATCCGTTCATCAAACTTTGCAAACTTAATCAAGAAACAAACTCTCTCCCTCATCACTTTGCCATCGCTAATTAACTTTGCTCAAAAGATTTGAGATCCATTACACCCAAACATCATGACCTTAAAGGGAATGTTGACTTTTTTGATAATGGCGAAAAATTCTCACCAGAGTCCACCAAAAACGCACCCTGAAGATTGAAAACTACAAACACTACTACTGCCCCATCAAAGTCGATATGAAATTTTTGATTTATCTGATTAAAAGGTGAAGAAGGAGGAGAAAATCGAGGCTATCGGGACTACCATTAGAACATGTAGTCCCACCTGTGTGTCTGTGTGTTTGCACTTCTAAGTTTTCTGCAAGATTGTATATGTTTGTTTATATTTGGCTAGTCCAACAACCAATTTATTGGATAATTAACACCTCAGGATTACATTTAGCCGTATAGGAGTTTCGAACTAGAAAAAAGGATAACTTTTAAGTTGGAAACCATCAAAACCTGTTGCTCAATATTTCGTGTATGCCTGAAGATAATGATAAGGATGAAAGCCAAGAAAAGAGTACTTATGGATTATTGTGAGAAGGAAAAGAGGTTTGAGAGGGAAGTATGTGCATGTGTGCATTTGTTTTAAGCCGGACTCTCTTTTCTTCCCTCCTCCGGGGCGAGCGCAAACAATGCGCGAAACTTCACAAACAAAAGAAGAAACTCCTCAAACAATAGGAGAAACTAGTCAAACAATAGCAGGACTTCTCAAACAATAGACGGGGCTACTCAAACAAAAGGAAAAGCCCTTGGGGAGACAAGCACGAAGTGAAGACAAACATGAGGTAAAAGATTTCACCCCGAGAGCTTGAGTACTTGCCTGATGAGGGTTGAGAGCTCGGGATGGATGAGACAGCTATAGGGGGAAGGGTTTCTCTTTTGCTCTTGGTATTTCTGAAGGAGCGGAACCCACATCTTCAAGAGGCACTTTGGCTAATTCCAGCCAGTCCCAAATGCTTCCAGTTCCCTGCCACTCTATGATGGAGTGATGAACCCCAAAACACCTGTTGGCTCCCAATTAGTAATTATATAAACCCCGCCTTTTCCATAAATATCATGGGCCAGACATAATGTGTTAAAGTCAACTTCATTTCTGGCTTGTCGTGATGGCAACATCCTAACAACACAAGAAAGAAATACCGTTCTGTATATTATTTACTAGTAAGAATTCTAATTCTAATCTGGTTTTCCAAAACATTTCAGTATAATATTATCCATAAAGGAAATTAATGATATAAACTACATTACCAAAAAGATTCATGTGACATACTGTTCCACTAAATATCATTGCTCAACATTCTGTCTGTTATGGCTGGAATGCTCCCCAGAAGAGTGGAGAATGTGCACTGTAATGTGCAGGATCACAATTGAATCCAGTGACCGGGGGTAATAATGCTGTAAGCGCTTTGGTCGGTAAAATTGTAACTGGTAAGGCGCTATATAAAAAGATCTATTATCACTATTATTATTATTATTATTATTATTATTATTATTATTATTATTATTATTATTATTATTATTATTATTATTATTATTATTATTATTATTATTATTATTATTATTATTATTATTATTATTATTATTATTATTATCATTATTATTATTATTATTATTATTATTATTATTATTATTATTATTATTATTATTATTATTATTATTATTATTATTATTATTATTATTATTATTATTATTATTATTATTATTATTATTATCATTATTATTATTATATTATTATTATTTATCATTCATCATCATCATCATATCATCATATATCATTATTATTATTATTATTATTATTATTATTATTATTATTATTATTATTTATTATTATTTGTCAAGCAAATATAATCCAGTGATTCCAACACAGAATATTATTTTAAGAGAAAAGTTATGTAAAGCTGAAAAAAAATACTATGGAGCTTTCCAAAAGGTTTCAATACTTCGTGGAATGACAACTGAGAATAGCATTACCAATAATCACCCGAATTTGCTAACATTATTATTTCACCAAGCATTACAAAATGATATCTGTACGTAACTGATATGTCATTGTAATTTCAGTTGATTCAACATTGAAATGTATAATAGCAAAAATATGTTCTTAAATATGGTAATTTCCCACTAAACATGCTAAAAGCGCTGCGATTCTTGACAGTGTTGTCCTTTTCTAAATTCATATGAAAGCTCTAAACATAAGTTTATCCCGTCACTTCTGTCTTAACGAATTTGTCTCTTACAATTGGGTAAAAATGTGCACTGAATTGTTTGTTTTCTACAGGTAAAAAGTATTCACCATAACACACTACAGAATGAACAGAAGCTTTAGAATCCTTAGGTTACGAACCTTCTTTTTTTTCATTCCAACAAACCGTTACTTTTAACAGGCATTGGTGTGTTGTGTGGCTTTGAATCTTCCTAACAAAATGGTAGATGTTGCTGTTTATTTTCTACTCATGAAAAAACATGAATGGTTTCATTTAAAAACACGTTACAGAATAAACAGAAGCTTCAAAAACCCAAGTTACGAGTTTCTTTTTCCCCCCTTTCCAAAATCCCGTTACTTTCATCAGGTTTCAGTGTTGTCTAGCTAAGAATTTCCCTAACAAAATGGGAGATGGCTACCAAGTTTACAAAGTTCAACAGTTTTGACCAGATACCATCAATGGGATGCCCCTCGTTGATGTCTCAGAGCACACCAATTCTTTTGTGAAAGCTTAAAGGGTGGTCGCATACAAAAGGCAGTTCCATGTATACGAATTAAGGGCGTCCATTTATCCCAAATTCTGATGAAATTCCAAATCCATTTGTAACCCTAAAGACATCTTTTGTCCATCTTTGACATACCCATTTAAAACACCAGTCCCATACAGGACACTCCCTCGAACTTGACCAACTATAATCCCCTATCAGAGCAGCCCTTATTAAACCCCTTTTAACATTCTTGAAATCCTGGTAATTGTCTGGTAGGATCTTTAGAAATGTTACGTAATAATGTCTCCCTTCAACCTGGAAAAGAATGTTGATTCCTTTACATGTACTAATTAAGCACGACCATTAATGACTTAAGGCGAAAACCACTAGACTATGCGAGTGTTTTCCATACTCGTTTGCAGTAAATAATGATGAACTTGAAGTTGTCATTACGTGGAATTGATGATAAATGTTGTAGTCGTGCTAAATCTTGGAAATTCTTAAATAATGCGTCATTTTTCCAAGGAATTGGTGATGACGATTAAGAAAATACGGGGAAAAAAATAAATAAATAAAATGAAACTATAGGGTTCAACAGAGGACAAGGTATAAAGGAGAAACACTGCGAAATATATGAAAAATGATTTAAAGTGGGTTGGAGGAAAATGGTACAAATGAAGAGTGTCAGAACTATGAAAAATGTGAAAGGGTTGTCCAACGGTTTATTGAAACCAGCTTCATAATAGATTTCTTTTTTCCATGTGAGACATATATGTAGCAAAGATAGTTTTGTTAACCGTGATCAATTTTCTTAAAACGAGGGCTTCCACCATTGCAATATCAGATACGATAATTAATCAATGAAAACGCCATGCCACTATCATAACTACTATATAGATATGATGAATAACAAAATATTAATTATGATACAGTAGTAGTTAGATTGTAAGCCGGCTAGTATTATATAGGATTATGTGAGATAGTTAAGAAGATCAATCAGACGTAATTCTTTCACAGAAAGTTCCTATTCAGTGTTTTGCCTTATACAGAGTAATGAACCAATCGTGTCTTTCAAGTTTGTTTTATACCATTGAATTCGGATCTTTATCACGTTTATCCTATTTTCATTTGTAGGTTTACACACTTTTGATACAGCAAAACCTTCCTATACGAAAAGTCTACAAACATTGTATGGAGTAATGAATAGAGGCTTCTTCACACGGGTATACGTTGTAAGGCGCTTTAAACCATTTCACCTGTAACGAGTCAATGTATGCCTTCTTCAATGGCCCTATTAAAAGTTGTATTGGTGACGAACCTTTTAATTCACCTGTTCCGTGTATTCGTATGAATAATTAAGTGGGGATTGAATGCATTCATTGGTGGTGTTATGTTGGGCAAAGTTCGT
Organism: Heliocidaris tuberculata; assembly: GCA_025618425.1. Taxonomy (NCBI): domain Eukaryota; kingdom Metazoa; phylum Echinodermata; class Echinoidea; order Camarodonta; family Echinometridae; genus Heliocidaris; species Heliocidaris tuberculata. Next base: position 16,278,950 of record CM046850.1, on the reverse strand, counting down.
GGAAGGCTATAGATTGCAACCTTTGTTAAAACGGATAGTTCTAGAAGAATTTGAATAATGTGAATACAATTCACAACAGGTGAAGAAAAAAAAACCCAAATACAATTAGCAAAATTATTTCGTTCACCAAAAATATTCCTTGTCTAAAATAATTATACTCGTGTATACGTGCAAGAAGCAACATGCCATGCAAACCTACATGAATGCCTGCAGCAAAAATAATGCAAATCATGTTTGAGATTTATTTATATTTCAAGTATGCTTCCAGGATAAAAATTGCTCTTGGCAACTTCCAAATCTTGTCTGAGGTTTGTCCGACCAAACAGCGACTAATGCATGCAAAATGGGGGGGGGGGGGGGGGGGGTAGGGGTAAATGAAATGTTCTCTTACTAATGCAGTGCAGAAGAAGCACCATTAATTTAAATGCATTCCGAAATGATTATTAAAAACCAGGTGAATACTATGCTATTTGCTTTTTAAATAGCTGAGGAGAGAATTCATCAAGAGCTTTTCCGGATAAACAACGTCTATAAGACAGTGAATCTTCGCCACCACCTCTCCCCCCCCCCCCCCCCCGGCCTTCCCTCATGGTTTCCGAAGATGCTGCTCTATTTACAATACTTCTCCAGTTCAA
>CM046850.1:16215815-16273315 GCA_025618425.1 Heliocidaris tuberculata | reverse complement strand
ACAACTGCTACAGATCTATGACAAATTTGCTCTAGGCCAATCAAAATTCAGTGATTTCAGTAGCTTATAACAATTATCCTAACTTGTTATTGATAACAAGTTTTATGAAACAGGGCCCTGGTCCAACGGCCACTGGGTCCGAGTCCTTACCGGACAAATATTTTCCCTTCGTTTCTTTAGCCTATTTCTAATTCAGTTTTATTCGCCATCTCGCGAACGTGAATACGGGGTCCACTCGCTATTCATAAGGACCGCTATTCATAGAAAACCGCTATATATTTAACACGCGTTATGAATAACGGTTCTTATGAATAGTTATGAATAGTGGTCCTTATGAACGGAAGTCCTTATGAATAGCGAGGTAATTTGTCAATGGTTTGCTCGCTCTGTAGAAGGACCGCTATTCATTTAGTCACTCGTTATGGATAGTGGTCCTTATGAATAAGTGGTCCTTATGAATAGCGGTCCTCATGACTAGCGAGGTTACCCCATAAATACAACACTACATGTGAAAATAACTGTAAGCTACGAAAGCAATCTACCTCTTACAGGTACATTCTAAGCTATTTGTTACGCAAACATCAAACGAGTAAAAACTAATCAATTTCTGTGAAAAATATGTAGACATACGAAAACGAAATAAACAAGAGGAGAGGGCTATTTTTTCCCTCTAAGTGTATGAAAACAATAATAAAACGAGCAATCAAATTATTTCTGACTCAAAATAAATCTCTAGAAGCACCGGGGTTTGCTTTTAAATTTAATCTCAAAATGTTGTCACCACACTTCCGCTATTTCGGTGAAAAGAGCTTAACGAATTGCAAGGTAAAATTCTTTATTTTTTGTTTTGATCTGATACGACTCAAAAATAGAGGAGAGATGTTGATACTCCATAATCAGCGAGATATTTTCGTTTTCAGCTCCGATAGCACATTTTTATTGATTTCCTGATAAAAATCAAAACTCCACTTTTTCGACCACCATTGCACGCGATCCTAGTTGTGATTAGAAGTTATTTCTATTCTGGCCGTGGCGTGTGAAACTAAAAATGTGAAGGTACAACAATGCTAGCCAGTATAAGTTGAACTTAAGTGGATATGCTTGGGATGATGCTTTTTAAAACTGACAAAATCGAGGGCACATCAGCTGCAATAATTAATGATAGAAATGAAAGAAATTATCATAAGAGAAGCTTGAAGTGTGTCGAAAGCTGTGATTTAGTGACGAAAGTCGAAGACGTTATAGAAAGACAAATAAAATAATAATAATATTATTGTTACTACTACTATTAATACTACTAATAATAATGGTAATGATGATGATGGTGATAATAATAATAATAATAATTATCATAATAATGATTATAACAATAATAATAATAATAATAATAATAATAATAATTATACAGGCACTTATTTAAAAAAACCCCACTGTCTTATATAAGTTACAAAGAACGAATCAAAATGAAAAAAAGTTTCAATGAGAACGACTCATAATGATTTTCAACAAAAAGTATATATGCAAACGACCATAAAATCGTTATAATATTATTATTTAATCGTTACAACAATATAACTTTTAAAAATAACGTGTGTATATTTTTAGGTTAAAAGAGATATATAATATTGCAATGAGCCCTTTATTCTTCAGATTTCGAATAGCTTACTAGTAAGTTTTAAAAGTTCATAATAATTTTCAATAATCCATGGGTATAAAAAAACAACAACCCCAAAACAAATCAATTAATTTATCATAAATTTCTTGCGAGAACATTACATCACCATTTAATGCTCGCAAGTCTCGATAATTCAGACAGTACAATTGCAACTGAATAATAGCTGCATGTAGCCTATGTCAATAGCGGAGTATGGGGTCAGTCATTGAGGGGGGGGGGGGGCGCTGGTGTCATGGGGTGGGGCACCGATCTTACTTGGTGGATGAAACGTAAGAGAATGATGCCACGAGAGGAGAGCGAGTGTTGGAGGTGTCGTATTGTCTCCTTTCCGGCTTGTCTTCTTACTCTCTCTTTCTTTCCCTCTTTCTTTCTCTCTTTTTACCACATTTTGAAAGATTCGTTATTTCGCCATTCGATTGAGGCAAAGGTCCCCTTTCCTCCATGTACTGGCCTTTGCCATGCGTCTGACATGACTGAGCTTGGAGGATGTACACAAGGAAAGGTTGCTCGTCGAGTAGGGTATCCCCCGTTTATTTTTATCCCCGATTGTATGGCGCGAGTGATATTGATAAAGTTATAGGCCAGTGATTATGGGAAAACAAATGTTATTGTGAAGAAATGAAAGCGCAGGGAAACAAAACGACCCTACAAAGGCATAGTCGTGTGGTCGCACGTATAATACATACAACGTACAATGGACGAAGTATATACTCTTTGCGTTTGCCGAGGTTGTATAGCATGTAGTGGTATAGCAGACATTTTATTGTCTGTTAGAAACCAAAAGAAGTGGTTGACAAGAAGAACAAACGTCAAATTCAATAAATGGGACCGAGGTTTCAGGGTTGAATCGGTATGGGTTCCTCTTGAAACACACACACACACACACACACACACACACACCTTTTTTTTTCAATGATCTTTATTTTGATTCCACTCAATAATTATACATAAATCATAATTCAACATTTCAATGAAAGTACATGCATATGACAACTAAAACACATTATCTTGTAACATTTTCTACAAATGAATAACTGAAATTCGAAAAATTTGAAGAAAACATTGAATGAAATCTTTTCATAAAATACCCCCAATGAACAAGGGAATGAATGCATATGTATAAATATTAAAAAATAATTCTTCATTGCAAAATGGAACTGACTTATACAGACTGACTTCATACAAAAAAAAAGATACAATTCATAGGTTATCAATCATACTCATGAAATAAAAATATCCTAAATTAATAGGCCTACATAATTATAGGCCTACAATGAGTCAGAAAAAAAAAGAATGAAATCAGTCCATAAAAACAAATTATACCCCTCCGAAAACAAAACATTACCAGAGCCCCCCCCCCCCCATTCCTATCTTGTCTATAACTTTGCAAGTCCGAAGCAGATCTTTACATATATATATATCATGTATAATATGTCTGCACCATTTAATATTGTTAGGTAAGCATTGTGATTGAAAGATTGATGTAATATGACATAGATATGACGTAATTTCTTTCCACGTCCATAGCAGTTCTCTTTCACCTATTACTTCGTTTTCTTTACTGCGATGAAAATACTGTGGTTTGGCTAGCTTATTTCAATTTCAAATTAGAAAATTCAGTAATCTAAATGTCATTTCCTCAAGATAAATTTAAAGAAGTGGCCTCTGTAACACACCGAGTGTTAGTGTAAGAACAACATTATTCTAGAAATGTTAGGAAGAAGGCTAAGGAATGCAGAGAGAGAGAGAGAGAGAGAGAGAGAAAGAGAGAGAGAGGACAGAGAGATAGTGAAAGAGAGAGAAAGAGAGGGAGAGAGCATTGGGTAAAGTGTAAAGAGATGACTTGGAAGAGAAAGTGAACAGAAGAAACGAATGAGAGAGAGAGAGAGAGAGAGAGAAAGAGAAAGAGGAAGCGTATGGAGAAGTCGGAAACAATCCTATTGTATTCCATTGTACTGCAGCAGAAAAGAACTTCAACAGAAAGTATTTGAGCAAGGCTAACATCTGGGGAAGAAAAAAAATTAGTTTATTCGCAGACAGTATTGTGGAGCGAAAGAAAAGGAGAAGAAGAATGGAAATCGAGTTGAAAAGATCGAACTCGTTTCCTTGAATGGGAGAAGCGTGATGAAAAGAGTTTTTGTATTGAAGCAACTCTGAAAAATGGAAATACTACGCATGAACTTTCCAAAGCTAAGGTCAAGTTTGTTTTGGTATGCTAATAAGGTTTACTGGCACATGCGCAGACCTCTGATGAAAACTGCTACGTTTTTTTTTTTTTTTTTGGTTTTGTTTTGTTTTGTTTTTTCTTTTCAAGAAAAGGAAGTAGAGGGAGAAGTTATGAAAAGCAGAATCGCGAACTAACCACAATCCTAGCTTTTCGTGATCCGATTTCGTTCTGCAATCTGGTAATTTGTATTCCATAACCAACCACTAATGTAATTCGAAGTATCAAAATAATGTATTGTACTGTAAACATAACATGGAAATTATAAACAGTCTTGTTTGATTTTTTCCCAATGGCATGCAAACAGAATTAAGCTTCGTGTGGCCTCCTAAAAGACACACAATTGACCGGTCTGAAATTCCAAAAGAAATTGAAATTTTTGATAATCCTAAAGCAACATAAGAAAGGATAATTGTCTATTCAGTTTTTGCATTTTTATGTTCAATAAGTGATAGTCATTTTCATGATAAAGGATAACTGTATTTTAATTATATGAGGATTTTGAAGCATTGTGTATTTTGGTGTTTATATCACCTCGTGTGTTTCTGAAGATCTCAAATCGCGAAAATAGATCAGAATCAACCACAAACTGTGCTCGTTTATGTTTTTCATGTCGAAGTGGGCGTAGCACTAGCTGACGAGAGAGAGAGAGAGAGAAAACGGGCTAATAATTATATTCGCCAACCAGTCCTCGAATCAACGAGTTATACATTATTCATGTATGCAACAGAACGATTTGGAATGCAGTGTTATTTGCATGCTAAGAGTCAACTTGACAATAGTCAAATGTATTTTGCAGTTGTGTGTTTACAAGTATTCGAGTAGCCAGGGACAACATTGTTATTGCGGAATCTCACTTGTTGATTTTTACCTTCTACACAAATCCTCTAGAAATTTCGATTGCTGGTGTCTGTGATTTTCAAGATTTAGGGAAAACAAATGTGTTACTATTTTTACATCAGTGAAAATATATTTTGATCAGTGAGGCTAATTTGGTTGTAACTATGTGAGGAAGTAATCGAAGAAACTTTCCGATTAAAATAATTTTCAGTTGGAAGATAGGAGATAAAAGAGAGAGAGAAAAAAAAAGTCAAGTTGTTGAAAGAAGGGTGAGAAAAGAATACAGCAGAGAGAGGGGGAGAGAGAGAGAGAGAGGGAGAGAGAAAAAGAAAGAGAGAGAGAGGGGGGAGAGAGAGAAAGAGAGAAATAGAGATAAAAATTTGTGTTTCATTCTAGACGAGAGGAGACCGCTGAGAAAATAGATTAGATACAAGTCATTAGACTAAATTACAAAATGTCAAATTGCATACAAGCCCCTTTACAGTTGTTACTCTTGTTGAAAGTAAGCTTGTTCGAGGTTTGCCCGGCGTGGCAAAATCCATGGGACCTGTATTCTCATTAAACACGATAAAAACTACTTTCGAAAAATAAACCCAAGGGCAATTTCAAAGGCCTCCTGTACTGCCCATAGAAATCAGGTTCGGATTACGTAATACACCATTATAATGTTCGCACAATTCTAAAGGTGATAGGGCTATTGAAATTGTCTTTGAATTTATTTTTCGAAAGTAGTTTTTATCGTGTTATTAAAATACGATGCCATATTAGAGGCGAATATAATTCTTCGATATATTTTTATTTGTTTTATTCATCAAAATTTTATTTAAAATACAGTGCGTTCAGTACATAGAAAAGTGTTTTACACAAGTTTGGAAAATGATAAGTTTGTATAAACATTTGTAAACAGTCTGTACCATTTCTCAAGTCTTTGAGTCCAAAGAAAATGTTGGAAATGAACAATAAGGGTCCGTCTATACAAACAAACAAGCGTAACCAAAACGATGTTATTACAACAAATCAGCAATTATGAAAGACAAAATGGAAATGGAAACTTGATTAAAAATGACTCATTCTGAGATTGAAACCAAATGACGTCATCCATCGACGTAGACAAGATCAAGTGGACGAAACATGTGGAAAGTTGAACCATTAGAGAAAGGGTGGATCCAGGAAAAAGAGGGGGGCATTTTAGAAAAGTATCTGAAAAACAAGAAGAAACAAGAAGAAGAAAAAGAAGAAGAAGAAGAAGAAGAAGAAGAAGAAGAAGAAGAAGAAGAAGAAGAAGAAGAAGAAGAAGAAGAAGAAGAAGAAGAAGAAGAAGAAGAAGAAGAAGAAAAAGAAAAGGAAAAAAAACCCCTGTAATAATTGATACAGGTGCTTTCTGATTGAAAAATTTGTAAGAGAGCTTTTTTTTTTGGGGGGGGGGTATGACGATTTGGGTTTTAAAAGGTGGTGCGGGCAGATTGAAATCTGCCATTCAGTCCAACCATAGTACTTTTAAGTGTAAAACGGTTCCGGACTCGCTTCCGCAAAATATATTTTCTCTCCCCCCTTAATTTATGTATGGTGCTGTCCTTTCCGCTTTATTGGACTAAAATGATATCATCGAAAGTATTCTGAAGTTGAAGAAACTGAAATATTTGTAGAATGAAAGAGAAAAATTACACTAAAATCATCAAAGCATCCGGAAAGACGGGGAAGGATATAATGAAAAGAGAAAAGTCGTAAAGCACCTCGAGAAAAGTGAAGGGTTGTGTGAAAGGTCGAAACAGTAATTGTAGGGTAGGCCTATATGTTGCCATCCTCTTAAATCTTTATTGGCACTCTAACTTTCTACTGCACATCTGAACCTCAAACGACCTCTTCTGTTTCGTGAGAAGGGTACATGAATAGATAGACGGAGTCAAAAGCAACAACAACAACAACAACCGAGATTTAGAAAGGCAACGTCGGGAAAAATAAGGCCGAAACACACAGAAGCACGAAAAACAATGAAATTATGTTCGATATAATGTATAATGTATTAGGGCGTCGCTAAAATTTGCAGACAAAAAAAAAAAAAAAAAAAAAAGAGAAAAGAAATAGATCTTTTTCAATTTTTCAAATTTACCGATATCGATACAAATTGGCCGTAACATTTTCTACTTGCTGACACACTCTGCAAAAATTCATCCATCAAAAAATCTACATAGAAGAATATCAATCTGTGTGGTTTGCCGACTAAACTTTGAATTTTTTGCCTGTAGAAATTGTAAATGGGGTGAGGGGGATGGGGTGACACCCTCTCTCTCGTCTCTAGTGAAACCCCAGAATAGACTTGAGTCATCATTAATTGGAAAGGGCGCGATAAATATAAATAAGTTTTAAGCATAATCTTAGGCTTGAGAAACCCGCATTAGGGGAATTACTGCAAACAGCTTCGGAGGACCACCAGCACTTTCAAATGCTGACAATTTAGACGTCAGAGAAGAATATGTCTCTCTGCATTTTGATTGATGCCCCTAAAAATTTCCTAACCTTGATAATGTCGTTAGAACTGAGACTGAAACAAAAACACGACATATATAAGCAAATTGTTTATGTAAACCATTGCTATCATGCATTAACATTAACATTTCTATTTGCATTTGCAAACACTGAATCAGATAAGTACATATAAACCAATGTTACAATGTTTTGTGTTTTATATATTTTCGTTGACCTCCAATGTACCTGGCAAAACTTGGAAATCGGCATTCAGATAAAATGACAAGTACTCGACACGTATTGTTTTGCTGCTGTTGAGAAACTCTCCAGAACCTATTTAGAATGCGGAGACACATTTGCTACAGACATCTCGTGTTTACTCGCAAAGAGTTTTAATTACAATATTCATGTTTCAGGAGCACTCTCGGCGGCTGGCTTAAAACAAGTCACACATTGCCACGAAAAACAGTCAAATACGAAGTGGCGGAGAAAAGAAAGAAATTAACAATCGCCATAACATGGCTAACATACCAATCTGAAATTCGAACTCATGTGTGGAGCCGTGAGTTGAATATTCATTTCGATAATCCTCTGGGTTTAAAATGAGTGTGTTTTGAAGAGGGAGAGAGTGGTTGTTGGGTGTGTGGTTGTACACAGAAGTTTGTGGGTCTAAAAAACATAACAACCTACCTCTAAATAAATACATGGGACTGAGGGTGAAAACATCGTCAGCAGAACGTTATAAGTAATGTCGACAAAATATGAAGTCTGTTTTAATGACATAAGTAGTTGGCTTGACTTGACACAAAACAGTCCTATATCATTATTTTTAGTAATCATTTTTAGTTGACAAAAATACTTTATGATAAAAAAAAAAATGTATTGGCCTAGATGACAAATTTAAATGAGACAGAAATTAGGCAAAACCTGACATTCATGATACATTATATGCATTATACAACTGAAGGTGGTGTCCACAGGTGGGCGTATACGGATATAATTTCATCGGAGGTCAACTTTATACAGTAGATTCCCTAAAATATAAGACTTTCCTGATCAACTTTGAATGCATTTTCGTGAGTACCATAATTATGTGTTTTTTTCTTTGAGAAATCCTTAAAGTTTGTTCTTCATCATACTGGTAGTGCGTGATAATTTGCTAGCCTGAAGATTGGCGAGTGAGCGAAGCAAGCAAAATAAAATATATCAGCATTCCTTGTACGCTGATAACCACTTGTACTTTGTTCGTGGCGTAGCTATATAGGGCCACGGGGGCACGTGGAAAAAAGAGAGAAAGAAAGGGCGAGTTTAAAGGCGGTACAAAAGGAATACGACGACATATTTTCAAACTCATCACTTCATAGCGTTCTTATTTCATTCGCAGAGTAAAACCGTTGCCCCCCCCCCCCCCCCCCATACATGATACCAGTGCTCCCTCAACGGCTGGTCCCACGCTACCACTGTACATTGTATACCCACTAATATATAATTTTTAAAAATGTAATTTCACTAGTTATATATTTTCATGCAAGCCAAGAGGAACTACAACGAAACAATGCCTGAATATTGGGAGCATTATAGTTCCTCGCGGTGGTGGATGTGGCGGAGGAGGAGGGGGGGGGGGTGGGTGGTCGTCCTCCTGTGGTGATATCGCATCTCCCAACACTTGATAGCGGTGTTGAAATTAGGCATCCCGCCTCGCTGATCAGCCCCAACAAACTTGACGGTATTGGATCCTTTTGTTTAAATATCACCACACCCTTTAATCATGACGACTGGGGGTAATTGAGATGTCACAAGAGAGCTACGATTTCTTGCCCTCCCGACCCCCTTCGTAATGATAGTGAAATGTATTTAAGAAAAGCGAGAAATTGCGCTGTAGTAGACGAATTTTATTGGTTATTTGATTTATACCAAGTGTATTATCATTTAAGGGGGATATAACATGTTTCGAAATGTTTAGACATATAGCCTACAGAATCACACACCACCAATAACCTCTCTTTTCTCCATTCTATTCTCCTCGTACATTTCTCTTCTTACCATCCCCTTCTCTCACCTTTCCTCTTTCCCAATCCCCCCCCCCCCTCTCCCCCTTACTATACTTGTATATGTATTTATGATTTTTAATAGACCATTAATCTGTCTTATATAAAATCGTCTAGAATACTGGCATAATTATAATTCTGCGAGTGCGGACAACGGACTGAAAATATAAACTCATTTATGCCCCTCAAATTACACAATATATTAAAAAAGCTACGTGTTCAAAGGGACAACAATTACATTGCATAGGGACATGTACCTTATTAGAAATAATTCGACACGATATAGTACTCTGTGGATCACATGGTCCATGAACTGTGTAATGATTATGAGGTCATTTTTCGGAGATGTATTTAGGTGTCGGGATTTAACAAAACAAAACGAAACCTTATCAAAGCAAACGCCCGAAAACAATCACCCTCACCTAAAAAAAACCCCACATACCTTCTATAAATGGAAGGAGAGGGGCAACTCGTGGCACAGTTAATACAAAATTCAAGTTCATTTTATTCTAATTATGACCGGCACTGGCGCAGAAATAATACAATCAAAACAGACATGTTGAGAGCTGGAGAGAAGAGGCTCACAGTAAATGGTGTGAAAGAAAAACAACGCGACTCTGAGAAATAGTCCATCCGAGACCTTCGGCAGCCCGCCACCGCTGATAACCGCTAATTTTGCAGCATGTTGTGGTATAGCACATAACACGTCAGGCCTCATATATTTCGATGCTTATTCGGTTCCTCCCCCCCTCCCCCCATTTCGCATCACTGACTCAAAACTATTTTGGTATACGTCTCAAAAATAATGTGAGAGAAATATGAAGAGAAAATAAAGTACCCCAACCATAATGAAAACATGAAATTAAATTAAAAATTACATCAATACCCTAACTGATAAAATTATAATTATAGGGTTAAATTTTTGTACCGTCTACAATAAGTCATATTCCTGGATTTAGTATTTAAGCATTGCTATCCCATTGAGGGAACACACAAGATAAACACATAATTATGATAAAACCCTCAAGAAATACTAGTACAACATTTCATTTTATGTTATTAGAGTGGTTCTTATTTGATTAAGAATTCTTCATCTTGTCAGTGAGTTGTGATTATCTCATAATATAATAGATGAGGACTGGTTTGTAGTTTTAATTATAGGAGCAAAATAATATGCACGTGCATGATAATCTGGTGATGGTGATTTTCAGCCTGTAAGTGACTCTTCAGTCAGAGAGGGCTGAATATGATACCTGTCCCAAATTCCCTCCAAGTGGATTAACCAGATTAAGATGGACAAAAAAAAAATGATTGCATAATCACTTATTCTTATAGTCATGGATGTGACATAATCATAAAACAAATGTTGTAGCAATTCAGTTCAATTCAATTCAATTCAATTCAATAAAGGTTTATCAAAACATGATTAGCAGTCCACAGACTTTATTGTACATGTTTTACAGCAATCGAAATACAATATTAATACAAATTGCAAAAGTAATAAAACATGTAAAATAGTATGTAAATAGTTTGTAAAATAAGTTTCATTGATAAAATCACATGGAAAGGGCTTGGAATATACATATTAAAAACTGTTGTTGTAAAAAATCATTATTATCGTATGTACAAGTAAAAGTTGGCCACTTCACTGTTAATTAATCAATATTGCGCAATACTCAATAATGAAAAGGTAAGAGGTCAAGGAGAAAGAAGAAGTGTATTTCTGAAGATGGTAATCATGGTAATTATTGTAGACAATAGAGAGAAAAAAGATTCGATATTATAGAGTAATAAAAGAAAATTGAAAATCTAACTGTTCATACAATTTCAATGCTTTAAAAAAATTGTACTGACCCAGCCCCGTCATACTGCTTTTCTGCTCATATACACCTGCAAGGACTTTGCAATGCTAATTACGGACAGTGACATTTCAATTTCATAGATTTTACTCTTTTAAATGAGTCATTCTTCTTGTTGATTCTATCATCACGATTGTGATCAAGTGCTCTGTTTATACTTATTATGCTCTTCAATTACTGCTGTTCCTCGGAGGACCTTTACGCATCATCTTCATTCAGCTCTGCACAATTTTCGTCATTTTTATTTTTCCTTTTCATATTAATATATTCCGCATAGTGTCTTATCAACTTTTTTCATTCCTCCTTTATAGATGCCTTATCAACTTTTTTCACTCCTCCTTTATAGATGCCTTATTATTTTTTTTCATTCCTGTAAACAAAGAGAAGGAACGAGATAGAAGGAGACGAGGGATTTAAACTCATGGGCGAGTATGAACGGATGAAGAAGTCCAAGGGAAATGAACATAAAACTGAAAATGAAAAAAAGAAGAAGAAGAAGAAGAAGAAAGAATAGAAGTAGTAATGGGAGGGAAAGTCACAGGACACTTAGCAAAAGGAAGTACCAAATAATACGCAAGCCGTCGACGTCTCATAAAGCTTAATATTTCATTTTCTCATATTTTCCCTCTCGCTCGGGCGTTTCGAAACTTCAAATATCCTTTCCACCTCACTAAGTCTATTCAAATCGATTTTTTGCGCATGTATCCGTCTTTTTTCCTTTACCACGGACACTCGGCTGCCAAGACAGGGAAGCGCGAACTCCCGACTCTCGCTATGCCGTGGATGCGACTCCCAGCATCTATCCGCTACGCGGGGGGAATGGCGGGGAGAGGGAGAGAGGAGTAATATGCCGGCTTGCATTCAAAATAAATCAGGCGTGGATGTGTTCCCTCGCTCGTTCGAAAACAGAATCACGAAGATACAGAGGAGGGGGAGGAGGAAGGATTAAAAAATATGCAAGCTCAATATCAAGTGCGTGCCGTCCCCTGGAGGTTAATTACGACACTCCGCTACCAATAGCATCTTTAGGTTTTTGAGACACTTGTTCGCTAATTCGCCGCGCGAGGATGGGGTGAAGAAGTCGCGATGCGCGCGAAGGAGACTGATGTTGAAGATCAACTTTCCCGCCACACGCCCTGCCTCTCCAAGTCGTCCGCTCCGATACGACCCCTTTTCCACTCAATTGAGCGTAGAAGAGAGAAACCACCGCTAAGAAAACAGGACGAGATCGTCTCATCCGCATCCCGAATCGTCTGGGAAGATGCTTCAATGAACCTGCCCCTTAAGAGGATCATGATATAAAAAAAATATATATAATAGTCAAGAGCGAAACAAAAATATTGGATGGAAAATGAAGAAATGAAAACATATCGGTATAATAAAGACACCACGCGGTAAACGAGACGGGAGCTTGATCGCTCATATTGAGCAACGCATCGCATGAAACTTGGCATCCAAGTCCTCATTATTCATGTCATTGTTAAGCCTTATAACTTTACGTCCGTATCAACATGATCAAAGGATTCTCATGAAGATCTCAAATTGAACTTTTAGTCCCAAATGATCTTAGTTTTTTCGTGAGTTCTATGAAAGCACATGGGGTTATTTCCATCCTAATGTCAAAGTGATCCTGGGTCATGGCGAAAAACTATGTTTTACAGATCAAATCAAAATCAAACTGAAATAAATGATGTCTCCTCAACAAATTCGGTAGAAATTATTGTAAGATAGCTGAGTGATGAACAACGAAAGATTTAAAAAAAAATCAAGATTATGGTTCCGACCAAGTTTACTATAATTATAACACTCGTTAATATTATGCTGCCTTGCTTTCCAGTGAATGTGACCTCCAGCAAGTTGTCGTTAGTTCCTTTGCATGTTGCTCATAAAAATAAAAAAAACATCATCCACTGTATGATGATACATTCAAAATTACTCTAAGTCAGTTTTTCTGGATATGCAATTCTCTTCCCAGGGCCCTCTTACATAAAGAGTTGCGCTTAAACGCAACTCAAAAAATTAAACGCAAGTCCCAAATACGCGATCCTGATTGGTTGAAAATCGAGTTGCGTTTAATTTTTTGAGTTGCATTTAATCGCAATTTTTTATGCAAGAGGGCCCAGAACTGACGATTAGCTTAAAATGTTTTTATTTTCATCCATCTTCCACTGACACCGGCCTATTTAAGAAACAGTTACGTGAACATATTTAGGCTAACACTATTATGTTACAGTCATCACGTACAAAACTCATATATATATATATATATATATATATATATATATATATATATATATATATATATATATATACAACGTAAATTGGTCTATGCATGATGCATGCAGTATCATGACTCTGAAGATGAAATTGTAAAGAACGCCTGACATTTTGCGTCGCACACTTCTAATTTTCCTAATGCTTTTTTGTGAAAGCAATACCTCATAGAAAGTGAATGTATACTTGGCCTATTAAAAACTATACCACTAGGAAGTCATTCTACAACGATAAGGGACAGAGCCCTACTTTATGAGTTGTAGTGTACACAAGAGCCTTCTCCGATTTGAAAGTGTTGCGAAGGGTATATTGGTAAAAATCTTCTATGGAAAAAACATAAAACAACAACAAAATAATCGGGACTTTGCTTCACCACAATAGATCACAAAGTTGCCACAACTAGTAATTCAGTGAAAGCACAAAACCGGGGGATTTGGGGATTTCCAGCTGTAAGACTAAATCCTCTCTCTACGACAAATGAACTTGCATGAAGCTTGTCCGACATAGCCACAAATGATATATGCATGAAAACATACATGTACATATTACATGGAGTAAAAGAAGAGTCTTCACCAGGGGTTCTGGAAGAAAAAAATATTCATTCCTTTCTAATGGCCATCGAAATTATAATATTCAAGAGAGATATAATGATATATACATAGATCAATGTTTGTTTAAGTGGTAGTAGCACCCCCACCCCCGCCCCCCCCCCGTTTTTTTTCCCCTGGCTGCATGCTTGTACATAAAGACGTACCAATATCTTATTTTTGCGATGTTATCATATATAAAGTGATTTTCTCCATACATTCAAACAAATGACAATAACATTCGGGATTCATAATTGATAATTAATCTTTGAAGGCTTTATACAGACGTATTTATTATTTGTCAACGATATTCTTTGTCGTTTATTCATTGTCATAATTTGTTATTATCAATGTACTTGCAAATCAACTATTCTAACTTCTTGGACTCTTTGGTATCGATATTCTATTTAAAAAGAAGAGAGAAAAAAAGTAGTGTTAATAACAAGCAGTGGCGTATCTGGACCTTGGCTAGGGAAGGGCCGGGGGGGGGGGGTGTGATGTCGGATGTTCCTTTAACTCATAAATTCAAAATTTGCAAATTATTCTTTAGATTTTAATTTAATGCTTTTACATCTATTGTAGTATCATTAGCAACAGTATAATGAGTCATAGATATAGATATATATATATATATTTTTTTTGTTGTTGTTGTTGCCCTCATTGCGTTTTGATTGAAAGTGTTTAGACAGGTTTAATTCTTTATAATTCAGGCATAAACTATTGATTTGTATGCTTGAAGATATTTCAGATTTTTCTTTCAATTCACAATGATGTAAGAGAGGCGTTCAAACTCGCACTGTTTACCTATATAAACTTTGGCTTCTGAACGTCTACTTAATAATATTGTGCGAGGTCGCATTGCGACCATGGCGATCGAGCAAGAAAAAAAAAATTATCCTGAAATTGCAGTTTTAAGAGCAATTTGGTTACAATTTACTTTAAAATAACTGCTTTTAAATGCCTGAAAGCGCCAGTAAATATATTTATTTTTAATGGTTGAAAATCTGTAGCGGGGGGGGGGGGGGATTGCCCTCTCCTGCCCCCCCCCCTTCAAGTACGCTAATAATGATAAGAAACAACCAATGCGCGAACGAGGTGAAAGGACAAAATAAACCTCAAGACAGACATGAAAGAGAAACTCTCCAAAACAATTTGAAATCAGATACAGGTCGCGGTTCATCTTCGATAATAATTCTTTACACCGATATGTCACTTTCTATTATTGAAATCTTATACCCACAACACAAACACACTTGATACACCATTCTACATATCCAATGATGGTATTATAACCAAACCTTGATCTAAGGGGAATTTCATATTTTGTTTGCTAAACCCATGCCGTATCATCTCTTTTGCATTTCACCTTCAAATTCCACCGATTGTCGTAACTGTCAGGTCCAAATAATACGGCTCATTTTGGTTGAGTTCATTTCTATTCGTTTTCATTATTTTTAATGAAGAGAAAGGCTCGTGTATTGTTCGACTGGTTTTTTTTTTTCGAATGGCACCACCCTCGCTCATCTAATACGGATTGAAGAGAGAGTGGTGTATACAGTTCTGTGGACATCATCAGTCGTATTTGTTAACGTTTCATTTAACAGACTCTTGTGGAGCACCCACTGGTATTGATTTCTGAAGATGACGAGAAGAGAAAAAGTCAGGATGGAGAAGAAAAAATATAGAGAGTGGGTGAAAAGCTTCATTTTTTGCCTCGTGTAGCTGTTTATGGGAAAAAGCTCGCTAGAAATTTGGCTTTTATTGTTCGATTTTTTTGCTTTCTCCTAGACTTCAAGGATAATTGATTTCACTGCAAATTTTTGATAGATTTTGGAGTTTGAATGACAAGGTGTATTGCTGAAAATAAAATAAAAATAAATCAGATAAACTCTAATTTTGTATAATGTTCCCTCCCCCTCTCTCCCCTATCTCTCTCTCTCTCTCTTTCTCTTTTTCTCTCTCACACACATTACAGTCTCTCTCCACTTCTCTCCCCCCTCTCTCTCTGTCTTCACACTCACTTTCTTTTCGTTTCTTTCTCTCTCCCCCCCCCCCTCTTACCTCCTTCTTATTATTTCTCTTTTGTCTCCACTAATATAGGTGTCGGAGACTAGTTTCTCAGCTTGAAAACTTCGAAGTAGTACTTAAAGTTGTAGAGTGATAACTGTCTGCTATAAAACCTAAACTCTTGTAAAATGTATACAATGATTATTTAGCAGATGCATTTACTGCCCCTTTATAGACTGAACGCAAAGGCTTGTTTAAAATATTTGTGTTCCTACATGATGTTATGACACTTCGTCTGTTCAATTAAATTCCATTTTCAATTTAAAGACAATTTATTTCCAACTTTCCAATATAAGTATAAAAAGTAATGAATGAACAAAATAATGTACATGCATTTTTAACAAAATATGACAACATTTTACATGCATGTGGTACATACATAGCTGGAGGACACACCTCTAAAAACAAAAGCTTGGGGCGAAGGTGCCCTTATAGGCGTTAAAAGTGCATAATAAGTATATAACTCCCCCCTCCCCCCCCCCCAAAAAAAAACAACAACAACAACAACAACAAACAAACAAACAAACAAAAACGCAACAAAAGAAAAAAAAATAAAAACAAAAACAAAAACAAACACAAAAACAAAAACAAAAACAAAAACAAAACAAAAAAATAACAGAGAAAAGGATAACATTCCTAAACCGCTGAGCTTGATTTGAAAAAAAGAAGAAAAAATAGGGGGGGGGGAAGAATAAGAGTTGCAAAAGAAAAGGAGTACGAAAATGGAGAAATTAAGAGCCTAAAGGGCATTACCACATATACTTTAACACAGAGTAAACGCCCTTCTGGCTACAAACAGGCGACTTATTGTCCACATTTCATCA
This sequence comes from Heliocidaris tuberculata, assembly GCA_025618425.1. Classification (NCBI taxonomy): domain Eukaryota; kingdom Metazoa; phylum Echinodermata; class Echinoidea; order Camarodonta; family Echinometridae; genus Heliocidaris; species Heliocidaris tuberculata. Next base: position 16,256,451 of record CM046850.1, on the reverse strand, counting down.
ATAGAATTATTGTCTTTATTATTATCTTTAGATGTCTTAACAAAAACTGAATGCTTCATTGTATAGGTCAGCAATGAAATAGTTATACTCAAAGAGGGCGAAAAGGGTCATTTTGTTTACAACGAAGATCGAGGACAGTGCACGGAATTGTCTTCTTGTATAGCAAGAGGGCGCAATGCATGGCGTAGACACGGTCTTCGCGACATTCGTGATATTAGTGAACCGTTTTAAAGTGTTTTAGCCGACAGTTCTATTATTCTACTATTTTTAAAATTTATTTATGCCCTCCTGTTTTCCCTTTATTGAGATGCTACTATTGTTTAGTTAATCAGTTTAGATATCTCTCTGCGACACAAATTTGGGTATATATTAATATATCAATTCAAGCATCATTCAAGTGATGAATACATAAGAAAAATTTCGGTTCATACAAATTCCACAGCAACTTATCGATGTAATAATGGCGGCATTATAGGCGTCAATTTCCTCACATCACACACAAAAAAAACAATTATAAATCTTTTTTATTTTCTTTTACATGCACTCCAACCCCCTCCTCCCCTTTCTCTCTTGTCGAAATTTTTATAATTCATATAAAACAGTTTTAAATTTCAGATTCACTCCCATTCATTCTTCGATTCTACAATCCTCCATTTTGATGTATCTCGTGGTTTATTAATATATACTTGTATTTAATTCTCTCTCTCTTCTCTCTCTCTCTCTCTCTCTCTCTCTCTCTCTCTCTCTCTCTATCTCTGTCTATCTATCTATCTGCCCTTTGAAAAGATGGTTGGTACTACAGAATCGGAAAATGGCACTGAAGAGAGACATACTGAAGCTTTTCGTCTTGCACTCATCAGAGTATTCCGTATCTGCCCTTTCTAGCTACCTATCTATCTTTCTTTCTCTCCGTCTCTCTCTCTCTTTCTCTCTATCTATCTCTATGCCCTTTCTAAATACCTATCTATCTTTCTCTATCTCTCTTTTTCTATCTCTCTATCATTCTCTCACTCTGCCCCTTCCTGTCTCCCTCTCTTTCTCTCTGCATCATGATCCTCCATAAGCATTTGGCGCGCATCCTCCCTAGGGCCTGCGGTGAGCACAATACACCACGATGCATTTTTAATGGCCACTCCAAAATCCAACCTATGCAAAATGCATCATAAAGAGGGACAGAAAATGGGGAGAAATTAGTCCAACCCGCGTATTTTCTCACCTCCTTCATACGGATCGACAGGTGGTCCCATGTCCGGGAGTTGCGGGGAGGCAGGTGCGTCGGGTGCCGGTGAGAGGACGTGTTGCGACGCGGATAAATGCTCCCGCTCCGCTTAACCCCTTCCGCGCCACACACAGCCCGCGCAGCGTACTCTCGCAACATCACATGACCAGTCACGAGGACGACTGATACCCACTGGGTTAAATTCATTAGCAATGCTATGAGTATAGCGTTGGTTTCGTCTACTTACCGAAAGATACGAAAAGGGATCAATACGCTTTCTAGTTCTCTCAATGCAGAAATCCGTGTTGTTTTTTCCAACCAGAGCACAGCACAAATCTGAACGAGAGAAATAGAAAGAGAGAAATAATGGTTATATAGACCGAGGGTATACACGTCACAATAGTTATTGAATACAAAGAGAGAGAGAGAGAGAGAGAGAGAGAGAGAGAGAGAATTAGTTGATTAATTTTTTTCATCCATTCATATTTCTAGCAACACAATACCGCAAACCCATTTACACATTCTTTTCATCAGTATGATACCCAAGTTCGATGGGAATACTCGCCCTGATTTATTGAAATGAACGCTTGTATTTCCTATTTTTCGGCACCTAGAAAGCTAGTCGTTTCATTGCTGTGGTACAAAATTTGTTTTCCTCAGATGTTATGCGTGGCAATCGATAATACATTTCAATACAAAATTATTGATTTCAATAAGAAAACAGGATTCTACGAAATATTGAAATAATAATATTGGTTCAATTAATATGACATCAATATCACTGCATTACTGCGTCCTTTAAACTTCTCTATGATCTAAACCTTCATATATTATCTTTGTTTTTCTTATCGACTGACTCGAAATGGTTTTATTTACGTCCTAAATATTGTCTATATTTGACTTTTAATTATTTGCTTTCATCAGAGAAAAATCACTTAATGAAATTACGGTATAAAAATGAATATGAACAAAAAATACTTTGATAATGGGATTGGCATTACGTAGATCAAAGCCATTTTCTCTCAGTCATTGAGAAAATAATTATGAAGATCTAAATCTTAGATATTTCAATTGTGCTACAGAATTTTACCAATCAAAAACTGATCAGAAAATATAAATGAAATAAAGTTGGAATCATCATTATTTTGCATGAGAAATTCAAATGTATCAGCAAAAAAGTATTTGATTTATCCTTGAACCTGTTGAATCGTATGTATTTTCTTAATCAAAGAAGAATACTCAGTATTTCTTGAATAAATTTAATCAGAATACATGAAACAATAACAAGAGTTAATCAAATCAGCAACTCTGTACGTAGTTATTTCATACAGAGCAATTAACATAAAATTCTTTTATTGTCCTAATAGTCTGCTATTATGGAAGGTTCTGACGACATTTCAATAACAGTAATTAGTATGCAGAGGTGAAAAGGTGAAAATGGTAAGGTAAGTATTATTGGACAGGGATAGAATTGATGGTAAGGAAACAATGATGTGAAAATAGGATAGGGTAAAGTGAGAAAGCATTCCTTATTTACGTGCCAACACATTTTAATGTGACATTAATGTCATTTATTTGATATTCAGGTAAAACGGTCTTCTATTGTATTTCAAGAATTGAAGGTGTTAAGGAGAATTATTATCGACTGATATTCTTAAAGAGAATTTTTAATTAGACAAAACCTTTAATTATACATACTTCTTTTGTTTTCTTTTTTTTCTAAGTTCGTTTTGCGAAATGCAAGAAGATAAAAACTCTCTCTACATCTTTTTGAAAAGAAATATATATACCACTTTGGGGCCATAGCCCTCCCCCCTCCCGAAGGTTTGACTGGTACCTTTAGATTGATTTGAAAGGTTTGGTGGTTTATTTTACCTGACGACTAAGAAGGCATGCTTGTAAATAAACAACCAGGGGACCGACGGCTTTAAGCCCTCTCCGAGGGACTTGGTAGTGAGGATTAATGCCTTACCAAAGGGCACTAGCGCATCCACTTGGTTTCGAACCTGGGTCCTCCCAGTTACGAGGCCACTGCTCTGCCACTGAGCCATCGTGCCTCTTTGAAAAAAAAATCTTGTTCAAGGAAATTTTCAATACAATGACAGACCCGTTCGATGAAATTTTTTTTTTGTATTTTTTTTTTGTTATGAGACAGGTAGAATTATGTCTTTATACTTTTTCCTTTCAAATTTATCGATAACGGAATATGTACTGTCACTATTATGACAATTTCTAATTTTCAATACGAAGTATGAAACTAGGCCAATATTAGAAACCTTGGCTATTTTCAAACCATTTCGTTCGCTTCCCATTTCCTCATCTATGTCAGCTTCTCCTTAAAGTTTAAAGGGAAAGTCGAGCATTCGTATAAGTGGAGAATACTTTGAGAGCTTTCTCATTCTTTTAGTCCCATGTGGAAGAATGGTAGCAATGCCATAATATGGAAAAGACTGCTCTTTAAATACCTTTAGATATTGACGATAGATAGTTTAAAACCAGGTTCCAAATTTTGATGCCACATTATTGTGTAGTCCCATACACCCATTTCTGTGTGCAGTGAATTTCCTGGTTTGTGATTTTATTTTATAGCAAGATTGAGTCTACTCCTTATCATCTTAATGATTCCATAACATCACAATACAGTTATTCTTGTTTATTGCATAATCAACTATTGCCAATGACTTCTAGACTGTTTCTTTCACAACACAATCGCTTGACCAGAACTCAATCGTAGCTTTAAAGTGCATCAAAAACCTTGTGCCCATCAACTCTGCATATTTCAGTTCGTGTTACCCATCTCTGCATTATTTTATTGTGACTAATATTGCCAACCCTGCGAACGGAAAAAAAAAAGAATCGAGGGACGAGGTTGGTGGGGAAAAAACACCGTGAAATGGAAGACTACAAAAGAGTCTTCCTTTTTCATAAATGTTTCTTGGCATGGCTCATATTGCCTCTGCTTCGGGTCCAAGGCCTTACGGGATAAAAGACCTACATCCGGTGAAAAATATGAGAATTTCTCTATCTAAATACTGAGCCAATACTGGCTCGCTGAGAGAGCTAAGGGCTCGGGAAAGGGATACTATTTTCATTTACCTTGGTCGATCTCATTTTCTCTAATTTCCATGACGAAATATATTGTAAAGTAAAAAAAAAAAAAAAAAAAAGAAAAAGAAAAGGACACGTTGAAGGCAAAGTGTGTGGGTGCTGACAGACGGATGGAGAGAGTAGGAAAAGGAGGAGGGAGCGAAAGAGTAGGGAGGGAGAGGGAGAGGGAGATGGAGAGAGAGAGAGAGAGAGAGTGAGTGAGTCAGAGAGAGAATGGAGGAAGGGAGGGAGTTGAGAGAGGGTGAGAAGGGTGAGAGAGGGTGAGAGAGAATGGGGGAGGGCGAGAGAGGGTGAGAGAAAGGTCAGAGAGACGGAGAGTGAAAGACAGATTTTCAAATGAATAATAATAATATTCCGTTCTTGTATAGCGCATATCACATTATGATATATTTGCGCTTCCAAAGGACTTCGGATATTATTACCCCCCCCCCCCCCCGCTTTAGCTCAGGTAACCGTATAGCGCTCAGTGTATTCAAAGAGCAAATCCCTACCAGATACCCACTTACTACACCTGGGTCGTGTGTGGCAAATGTAGATTAATGTCTTGCCAAAGGACGTTAGTGCTGCGGCAGGGATTCGAACCCCGTACCTTGTGGGTCACAGTCCGGAGACATATCCACTAGACCACAACACCTCTACGGAGGGGAGATAGAAAGAAAAGATGGAGAGGGAGATGGAGTATATACGGGAAGGATCGACATCGAGAGAGGGAGAGAAAAGGAACAGAAAAATAAATATGAAAACTTTACTTTGAGTGTTTGCGAGCAGAAAATTACGCCTTACTGACGTAATTATTTTGAAAACAACGAAAATCTGTAATTAGTTAGAGAGAATGATATAAGTGTACATTATGGTACAATATCGTAATAGGACGCACGTAATTACTGCAGTCTTCATTCATTATCTAATTATTTTGTCCTTCTGGGCCCTGTTTCATAACAAGTCACAATGACTGTTATAAGCTACTGAAATCATAGCATTTGATTGGCTGAGAGCAAATTATTTTGTCATAGATCTGTTGCAATTGTTATTGATAACAAGTTTTATGAAACGGGGCCCTGATGATAAATGACGATTATTTCATAATGAAAAGCAAAGTCTGAAGGAGCATGTCTATATGGTATGCCCAAATATATATATGATAAATGATTACATGTCAATGATTTTTTTTTTTTTTTTTTTTTTTTTAGTAATACAAATCCTAATTGTTAGTCTGACAAAATAATGAAGACGATTTCTGGGCTAGTTCGGGCATCACTTTATCAGTCCTTAAAGCAGCAGTTTAGTTTCGTCAAGAATTTCGACAAAACTTTTCTTGTCATAAGTGGATGATGCATACATTCTTTATGGATACTATCTTACAGCACCATGCATAGGTGATTCTCTGCCCTCATTTCGCAAAGAATTTTGCAATGTGAAAATTTGTCTCTGTCAATACGTCAATGAAAAGAAACGTCTTTTTTTTTTCGCCCTTAAAACACTTGTAAACGTGCATTAGATCAATTTCCACTTGTTTTGGCTTGACTCGGGGAGAAACGACTCGAATTGGTTCCAAATGAAATTAGTTGAATTTGAGAGCTGGTAGATTGGATAAAGTGGCGCGAGAAATTCGCACAAATTTGTTCGTTTTTTTTTCGCGCTCTCCTGATGGCTTTCGGGGGCGAAGATTCGTGTTAAATTCGCCCTGACGAGTCGGCGATGGAATGGGAGAGGGTGTTAGAGACTTATAAAATGACTGCAAATTGGAGTTGGTTTTAACAATGTCGTTGAGCCACCAGACACGATCGTCAATTAGCTAGAATGGATGAATGAGTAGTGGCAGTGGTTGCTTAAAGGCACAGTCGAAAAATGTCAAATATGAAAGGAGGCTTAAAGGAAACCTCTCACAAATTTTATTTTATCTGTTTTATTCAGTTGTATTGTATTTTACTTTACTTATTGGTTGTCTGATTGATTGATTGGTTTCCTTATTCATTCATTCATTCATTCATTCATTCATTCATTCATTCACTCATTCACTCATTCAGTCAGTCAGTCAGTCAGCCGTTTTTGCTCTTAATATGTGGGGTTCCATCATGGTATCCTAAATGTAAAATATCAGGTTTAAATATCACTACTGTAGAGAGATATTGTGAGTTTGAATGCGAAAACTGCACTCTGAATCAGTGGCGTATCTGGGGATTATGGCGCCCGGGGAAAACAATGAAGTTGCGCCCTCATCTTTCGCATTTTAAACCCTAAAAAGAGCATTCTAATGCATTTACCATGCGAATGGGGGGGGGGGGGGGCGCTTAATACTTAACTACTGCTCTGAATATGCGATAAAGTCATGGTGTGAATAGAATTGCCGCCGCCCTTGCTTAAAATCCGGGTTAAACTGCTACATGTATCATCATGTTCTCAAGAGATCTTTCGGGTTCATTTATAGCTCATTATCTTCGATGAAATGTTGAAGGTATGCACTCTCTCCCTGTTAAGAAGAGATGTAGATTTGAATTAATCAGAACCAATAAAACAGAATGCGCATTATTTTATGCATGTTTGGCAATAGTTATACCGACTTATCAAATCATTTTGCAAAGTGGAGAACTTTAAACCATTGTATATTTACCGTATTTAAGAAATTCAAAATCATCTTCACGTGGATGGGAGGGGGGGGGGGGCGCAAGTGACACATGTTCCCTTTACGTGTCATGAGTGCCTTTTTGTGAAATAATGCGAATTTTCTTGGGAGAGAAAAAAAAATGTTACACAGTTCCATAGTTTTAGTCATAACAACACACTTTTACTTATAGTTTGACAATGATTTTAGTGACAACATGTTTTCCCTCCTCAAGGAACACACTTTCACATCATTTTGCAAAATTTCAACTGGACCGTACCAACGCGCAGATCGAGTTCAGAATGGGCATAATTTTTCGCGCTTCATCAGTGATTGGAGCACCGAGACGTATCGAACAAAAGAAAGGACTCGAGAAAAATGATAAAAGTCGATGCAATTACAGTATGTGTTTCTGACTTTTCAAGTTTTTGATAAAGTGCGCAGAGCAGGGTGAAACCGGTGGAAAACATGCAGGGTGCCGGATCGCTAACAGTATAATAGCATTATGGGCGAATGCGAGAGCGCTGGTCCGCGCAGGCGAACGTACGCGCGCGCTGCATGGGGCCTCTGTAGTCCCACTGGGTCGGTTTCTGTGTCATGCAAATTCGTTTGCGTTTCTAAGTGGTGGGAAAGAAAGAAGGCCATTGTATCGCTACACGATTAAGCTCATTTTTCAGCATATCCCCACTCGGAATGCTGAGTCCGCTGAGACCAATTTGTCAATTGTCGAATTTCGCCACTTGCTGAATGAAGACGGAGAACTTGTCACAAAGAAGAAATGGATGCCTTTGATTCGTCTCGCAAGACAGGTAATGACTGAGATGTGATTATGAGTTGCAGAAGATTAGCCACTAGAATGGCTCTCAGTCTGACTGACTATGAGGAACGGTATGGTGTCTCACAATAGATTAGACGATAGTCATGATGAAAAATTGATTCAGACGAGAGAGAGAAAAAAAGATGAATATAACTGATATCAAAAGAATTCCAAGCAAATCATTATCAGATGATTAGGTAAAAGAAAAAAAAAAGTGAGGAAAATTGAATGATCCATGAAGAGCGCCAAACTTTACTCAAATTGTGTAACTTTATTTTGATTCACTAGATCACTAACCGTATTGTAGGTCTCGAGATCAGGTCTCGGTCTGGAGACCGTCTCGAGATCCCTTTTTATAGGGTCTTGGTCTCGGACATAGAAGTCTCGCTCTCGATCTCGGTCTCGGACCTTAAGGTCTCGGTCTCGGAGGCTCAAGGTCTCGGTATGGAACCTTAAGGCCTCGGGAAAACAGCTCGAGACATCCTGAGACCCAAATGAAAAAAACTGCAACAAAGTTTGGAGAGATTGTTTTCCTTACTAAGTAATAAAAACACGATAAAAACTACTTTCGAAAAATAAACTCAAGGGCAATTTCAAAGGCCTATTGTACTGCTCATAGAAATCAGGTTCGGATTACGTAATACGCCATTGTAATGTTCGCACATTTCTAAAGGTGATAGACAGGGCTATTGAAATTGCCTTCAGTTGATTTTTCGAAAATAGTTTTTATCGTGTTTAAAATACTTTATATGATTCATGAATTGGTATCGAAAAATAAATGAATCTTGAATCTTGAATCTTGAAAATAGGCCTATAGGAGCAATTTCAAGATTATTTTTAACTGGCTCACAATTTTTAACAAGGATATCTGATATCGTTCACATAATTGAACATTAATTTGTCAGGTTGTAAACCTCGGTGAACTGGAAATAACCCCAGGATGGAAAAATAAAATGTTCTTAGGTCCTTAAAAAGGTGACTTTGGTCATACCAGATAAATTATTGATGTGTCATGATCCTTAAATGAGAACAATGAGGAAAAGGCGAAGAAAAATACAAATGGAATGAAAATGATGTAGGAGGTTTTTCATCAGGGCTATTCAAGATATTGTTTTTTGTATGTAAATAATAGAAAATACGTTTAAACGGTAGAAAGCCAGCTGAAAAAGAAAGAAGACTTAGAGATAAAGAACCGAACAGAAAGATGTATACAGTAATAGGATGTGAACTAGAAAATTTGACTTCAGGCCGACTATAGGGAAAAGGGAAAGGGTATACTTAAAGATAAAGTTGGGTTCTGGTCATGCGATTACATTGTGAAAAAAATTGTCTCCAAAAAAAATTGGGAAAGGTTGATCATGTCTACATAAGAATTGGCGTATATTGTGAGGTTTTGGAATCATCAAAATGATAAGAAATTGACCAGATGTCCCTGGAAAGCACAAGCATTGCACACAGAATGGGTATATGGGCTGCTCACATATGTGGCATGAATGTTCTGCCCGAACGCTTCAGTCGTTTCTCATCATTTTTCGAATATGAGGGCGTTGAAGAGCAATCCTTTTCAGGCGGGGGACATTTCTACTATGATGTTCTTCCAAACTGACATAAGAGGAACGAGAAAGCTTAAAAATGATTTTTTCAGCTTTCCCTGAACTCAATTTTCTCTTTAGTATTCGGCCGATTTGTTTTAGGAGATATATCTGATAATAAGTGCACCAGTAAAAAGTACCACGAATCTACTATCAAATCCTTTGATTCAATACCTACTTTTCCTCTTCATTGTTTGCCAAATTTCACCGCATAATACCCTGTTCAAATTGACTGACCACATTCCCTTGTTTTAAGCCAACAAGACTCAATGCAAACCAGTTAATAAATATACTCTAGTGGTATGGAAAAGAGAAGGTGTATTCTTGTACTTATTCAATTAACAAACCTCTCCCTTGTTCTATTCCCTACATTTCAAATCAAATATATTTTTATGATCCCTAGTTTAGAGGAGATTCAAGTAAGGCCCTTCGTTCATGTTGGTCTGTTATTTTGCGGATCTTGACTGCCATGATCATGATGATGACATTTCATATATACATGTACCTTGTAGCATCTTGACAAAATTTCAAAAGAATCAGCATTCAGTAGACGATGTATGTGCATCGTTTTTTAAAAACAGTCTTTGTCCCAATGACGGCTAAGTTAAGAACCTCGGACCTACCGGTTCCAAGACCACAGCCAGTGGCGTAGCCAGGATTTTTCAGTAGGGGGCCAGACGTGAAGGATCCGACTGCGTATCCGTGGTAGCTATGATTTCATTTTCATTTTTTTTTTAGGGGCTGAATAGAAGGGCCATGGCCCCCTTCTGTCCCCTGTCTACGGCAGTGACCACAGCTCTAACCACTGAAGTCTATTTTTTTCTCCATGCATAACTCGAATGTAACCACAGTTGCACTACTTCTACCAAAACCATTCACCCTTTTTATATTCACCCCTGTATTATTACCCCCATTACACAACTCACTCTTGACATCAGCTCTTCAGCAAACATGTAGGTTTTGAACCTCAGACCTACACGTCCCAAGACCACTGCTCTGACCACGGAACTAAGTTGTTGCCAACGGTAACCACAGTTGCACCCCTCTACTAGTACCATTCACCTCTCTGTATATATTACTCCTATTACACCCTCGCTCTTGGCATCAGCTCTTCAGCAAATATCTAGGGCGGAGGGCTGGCACGGCTCAGCCGAAAGTTCTACATGACATTTTAGAGGGTTAGGATGAAAGTCATGTTTGAACAGTAATAATGCAGACTCATTCACGAATTAAATGCCTCAAGTACCGGTGGGCGGGGCCGAAGGGTTTTAGCCAAACGTTAAAACAATTGTGGTCATAATTGTGGCTTTGCAATGAAAAGGGTTGAATGTCCAGAGAGTTGGAAAGAAGGATTAAAAATGCAAATCTTGTTTAACCGTCCATGCAGGCGTTACTTGGGTTGGCAGGTGTCGTAATATAAACAGTATGCCACATTACATTCTCAACGGCAACCCTGGATGGAAAAGAACACGGTTTTAGATACCATCAGCGTTAGTTTCACTTAGGCCTATTTATAAATATTTAGGCTTTATGATTAGCAATTATAAACACATATCAAATGTACCTATTAACAGGTTATTGTATCTATTCTTGTTTTCATAGTTTTGAGTGCATTTTGTCCTTCAACCTGGAATAGTTACGTTCAAGGGCAATTCCAAGTAAAACAGGACACGAACCCCAAAATTTCGAATCTGTCTGATCATATCAAATCTGGTGTCAAATTGATCGTAAATATCAAAATTTTCATAATCTGATAAACTCCAAATATTTTCACACTAATGAATACTGAAAATTTGCATAAATGATTAACATAATCTTTAAATCAATAATTGATACCAATCATGATAAATTGTAAAAGAAGAGTAAAGGTCATACTAATATGACTTGTTTGCTTAAACACACTTGATACACACAGTTTAAATAACATAGTAACAAAGAATAACATTAGGTTCTGTTCTGTACTTCATACCTACAAAATGTATGTGCTTTTGGTTTGTAGAATTATTTTATATATGAATCATGATATGATTAATTATGTCGTTCCGTAACAAAATAATGTTACGGACTGACATTAAATTCAGTTTTGCATAGATTAATTCAACCCTGAATCTATACATTAGTTCAGCTTAATGTATCGGACAATTACCAACTAAGTAGAGAGTATGAAAATGATATGAAATTTATTGATTTCGATATTTTGGGTTTTGAGCACAAAAACAAATGGGAAAATTGTGTTTTTTATTCCATTTGTTAATGAGATGTATTTCTTTCCTCTATAGGTTTGATCCTGTATTTTTTGACCTAAATATTGATCTAGATGATAGTATCAAATAAAACATATCATATAACATTTATGAATAATAAAGAAACAATAGAATACATAAGAAATCTATAAAATAATGAAATGCATGCAATATGAAGTGGAATGTAATGAAAAACTCTATTTGAATATCTTTTAAACTTACCAGAAGCATTTTACACAAATGAATACTCTTCAGAATTTTACAAAAAATCTGTGTGTCAAACTATTTTTTACTCCTTATTTACATAATATGAATTATTTGATACTATTTCCCATTGACTTTCAAATGTCACTCCGTAACGATCATTCCGTAACGCTGCTTCATTTCATATTTTGATTCATATTTCAAATATTTTCAAACATATTTCCAGGAACATGGTGTCATATCAAAGCTAAAACATTACAGAATGCCACAGCAATCTTGAAAACATTTTGGTTACATTTTGGCAATATAAGGGATTCTTAGCTCTTTGCTCAATCTTCATCAGTTGAGGAATAGTGACATTTATGCCTACTACCTTGCCGTAATTCAAAATTCAAAATTCTTTTATGGCACAGGCAAGTAGTAACAGTTGTGACAGTAAGAACACCCTATGTGTATATGTAAGGTGCCACATTTCTGCATGAAATCTCAGTATGTGCTTAGTTCCAATGATTTCTTTATGTAGTAAGCACTTTATACTTGTACTTGTATTTATCCTTTATTTTTAATTACTTGATAGTTACTCCCCTTCTTCCTAGCTTGTGTTCTCTTCTCCTCCCTTTCTTTCTCTTTCTCCTTCTCTCCTTTTTTTCCTCCTCCTTCTGCTATTTTTTCTCTTTCCCTAAACAATTTACTACTTGGGAGTAACTTAATGTATTGTTACAGGTTACAGCTATTTTATTTACTGTAATTCATTATTTTTATTATATTTACCATGTCATCTTCATTTGTACATGTATACAATTTTACTTTGTACAAAAGACAAATATCGGCCTTTGGACCGTTTGTCCTTGTTTTTGATAGTTTTTAGCTCAATAAAATCCGATATATATATATATATATATATATATATATATATATATAATTGTAAGGAAATAACATATACAACAGCTTTGGCAACTCTCGTGGAAATAATTATAATTGTGAGAAATGAAAATGAGAGAATAATCGATTCCCGGCGGAGACATATTTTCGACCTTTGCAAAAATTCAAAAAGGGAGGACAGCTCTTGGGAACTTTGATTCAAGCTACGCAACCATTATTCTCTCATTTTCGTTTCTCACATATATATATAATATATTTATATATATACATACATATATATATATATATATATATATATATATATATATATATATATATATATATATATTAACCGGATGCATATTGAAAGTTCACAGAGCTTGAGCAATGTTTATTCTGGTTAAAAAGTCATGTCCTTTTTGTGTCATTCCGTAACGAAGCAGTATAATAGTTGATATTCCATAAATTTGATGAATGGTTGACATGAAACTCAACAGTTGTGAAACTGCCTAGTATTGGTTTATGTATTGCACTATCATTTTGAAGATATTCATAACGATGTTCATAATATTCTTCTTTCATACTTGAAACTATTTTTTGTAAATGCCATTCCGTAACGCTTGGAATTGCCCTCAATCATGTGCCATAGTACTGGAAACCAGGTTTTTCAGTTTATTAAAAATGAAATGTCTTTTTCATTTTGAGTATGGAAATTTCTTTCATTTTGATCTCAATTCTAACTCCGTGGATTCTGCACAGAATTACAAGCAGACCATTTTCCTAAACAGGAATGTACATGTGTCTGATGTGCTTTTGAATTAGTTAATTACATCATCTCCAACAGCCAGTCATACAGGGGAGGTCAAACAAATTGACGGCCCATGATTATTATGAATCGTAAATTTAACACCAAAACTGTTTATGAACAACACTGTCTGTCCCCCAAATCAAGATTGTTGAAACCAAACGTGCCAACGTTCATTTTAAGATAATAACAACAAGCAAGAGTTCCCCGGTAATATCATCACGTTTTCTTGAAACCTCGTAGCAGCAAGGTGTTATCACAGAACTGTGATAACTCCTTGGTAGCAGTAAGCTTAACTCTGAATATTGAGAAAGATGATAATGCCCTGACGAACGGAAAGGATGTATATTTCTGTCGATAACTTAAACTAAAAATGGTCGTGCCTTGGTAAAACTTTCAAGGCTAAATACTCACTGCCCTAAAACAATGTTGCTGAAATCCCTCTTTTGTGATGCAGACGCAGAAAAGGAGGATAATCTGGGATAAGGATTGGGGGAGTGGAGTGGAGTAAGTAAGTGGAAATGTTATACTTTGGATGTGATCAATTACTGTCGTGGAGTCATGAAACTGAAGTTACAAGGTAGCAAAGCTATGAAGTCATTATGAGCGACGGCATTTAAAGCCACTTTTTTGTTGCTAGTTACACCTTTTTTGTTTGATTTTATCAACGAAATATTCATCAGTGTCATCGTAACCATCAATCCCTCTTCTCCTCACCATCTTACCATCATCACTCTCAATTTACTCTTTACTATCATTATCTTTATCATCATCACATCATCATCATCATCATCTTCGGCGTAAGCATCATCATCTTCGTCATCTTCATCATCATCATCCTCATCATTATCTTCATCATCTTCATTATCATCACCATGATGGTGGTGATGGTGATCATCATCATCATCTCTAACGTCGCTATGGATGCGGCAATAGTATAATAATGGGGGTAAGGGAAGAAGGACGTAAAGTTGCGTTATCATCATTCTGCGTCATTAAAATCAAGGCACTCTGTTGCCACGGCAACTTGCAAAGATTAAAGCATCGTATCCTTGGACGATTAGAGTATCATTCATGACCTTACAGCAGATTAAGGACATCATCATGATCATTGTCACACTTGCGTACACTTATTCCATAGCCACCTTAAATCAACCAATTGGATATAGCCTAATTAGTCGCCATGCTTATTTCATGTGTCTATTTCTTCATCATCATCATCATCATCATCATCATCATCATCATCATCATCATCATTTCAATGTCACTTGAGTCGGTAGACCATGGTACACGACCGGGAACTTATCAATAAGCTTGATTAGTCTACCTAGCATTGCCTAATGCCTTTTCTCCTTTATCTCTAGTTGTATCATCTCACCACTTCCACCTCTACCACCATTACCACCACTATCATCATCACCATCACCATCACCATCACCATCACCATCACAATCACCATCACCATCACCATCACCATCACCATCACCATCACCATCACCATCACCATCACCAACACCATCACCATCACCATCACCATCACAATCATCATCATCATCACCATCATCACAATCATCATCATCATCATCATCACCACCACCATCACCATCACCATCACCATCACAGTCATCATCATCATCACCACCACCATCACAATCATCATCATCATCATCATTATCAATGAGCTATTCAGTCCATTTCAGTATCACTAGAGATGGTAGACCCTGTTACATGACCGAGAACTTATCGAGATGATTGGTTCATCGGTTATCCACCTGGCGCCCTTACGACTCTTCCAGTAGTTAAGGGATCATGCGGAGGTAAGTAATGCATGAGAGAATAGGGGGTTATCAACTGGTAACGTCGAAATCTATATCAGCGCTATCGTCTGGACATCAAATTCTCATAGGTTTTACTCACCATGGAGTTGGACCTTCGTGGTAGGTCCATGCTTTCACCTAAAATTTTCATCTCCACACCTTGGACATTCTAGTTACACCGCGGCTACAATCATGCATATGCACTACCACTAAACAAGTCCTGAAATATTTCCCGATCTTTACTAAGTTTTAGTCATTGAATTATTCGAATAAGCCCATTATGGTCATTCACTTATGAAATTTATGTTTTTTAAAGCCAGTAAACAAATAAAAACGACGTGGGCCTACATCGTGTGTGACATATCCAAAGATTATGACACGAAAGCGAGCACCTTCATTGGTCGTGAGTAGGCCTGTATGCGAGCATCTTTAATGCAGGAGATGCAGTCATGCTCAACGCCAGATTCGCATCCGTAGAATGCTGCAACTTCGTTCGGTGAAGTGCGTCCATCCCTTCCCGCTGCTGAAGCGTCTCGAAGTCTTATGATACATCAGCCCAGAAAAGACGTCTATAACCATACATAATTCATTTCAAGAGTACCGTCATTTTGTAACCCTTCCCATTAATTTCCATCCTTATCCATTCCTTGCCTAAAACTGTTGGTTTGGCCCCAAAGATTTTTTTTGTTGTCGATGTCAGTAACTAGCGTTAACCAAAACAGGAAGCAATACTTACAGGAACAGGATTGACCTGTTACGTAATCCGCCAAAATCTGTCAAACCCGAAAGAGATCGCAAGGTTTCCAAATGTAAAAAATCACAAGCACTCTTACTCCTATAGTATAAATCCAGTCCATCGGATAAGAATAATTTGGGCCTTCTTTTAGGCCCAATTTCTTTTGAGAAATCATTGCCATTTCTGTGATTTCTCTGATTTTGGGTGGAGTTACGGTTCCAAAAGATCCTTCCCAGTCGGGTTTCAGCAGCAACTTTACAGTAACAACTACCTGACTTCGCCGCTATATGCAATTCATTTTTCTCCCAACCGCGGCTCCCTGGTATTGTGTTTGAGTTGTATAGATGGAGAAAGGGTTGCTTTTCAATATTTAAAAACAATATAATTCCTAGTCCCAAGGATATAGTGCCTGCATTCTTTTCTTTGCCTGTGTATTGTGTTTCATATAGATTTTCACTCTCTATACAATGGACATGAATGGATTGTATACAGGCCCCAATTCTGTTTCGCACAATGCCTTCTATATCCACCTCACTCTCCCCTCCAAACATTGCGAAAATATTTTTCAATGGGTCGACGTTGGAATTGAAGTGAGAGAATGAAAGAGAGAAAGAGAGAAAGGTATAGAGAGGGAAAGAATAGGTACAATGGGTTTGGTTCGTCAACACCACACCGAAGGCTTTTATTCCTTTTAATTTCAAAACAGCTGTCATCGACAAAACTAAACATGTTTCCACGGAAAATTTTCTTTTTTGGCGGGTTGAAAAGCGGCACTCACAAGAGACATCAAATCTCTTAACGTCAGGTAGACTATTCTCGGCTCCTCGTGTATTCATCTAGCCGTCGGTTTTGTCAGGATAAAAGTCGCCAAGAGAGTACGAGTGGAGAGAATATATGAGCATATACCTTTCCCTTTCATCCGTCTTACTCACCTTTCCTTCTCACCCTTCTCTGTTCCCTTCTCTCTTTCTTTCTTCCCCTTTCACTTTCTCTTTTTCTTTCTCACGTTTTGCTCCGAACCAATCTTTACATCACTTTTCCATATTGCATCGGAGCGTTTTCCCATAGCGCGTTACCATGGAGACCAAGGGGGAGAGTATCTATAATTCGCGCCAAATTAGATTTGGGAACACAAAAGCGCCATTGTGTCCAGATTTAGGTATTCGATTCCCCATTTATATTCCCCTCTCTCCTTAACTGACTCACCATCTCTTCCTCTTTCTATCAATCTGTTCTTCTCTCCTTCTCTCCTTTCACATATCTTCATATTTTTCCTTCATCATCAATCCGTCCTCATGTTCCTCGTTATTATGAAGACTATCTTATTCTTTCACATTCAATGTTGCCTAATGTAGGAGATGATTTTGTGTTTCTTTCTATTTTCTCTCAAAAAGTACTTAGAAACATGTTTGACATAGTACTGAATTTATTTAATATCTCTAATAAATTTTGGTTAGATTTTAAAACATCTCTGAAAGTTTTGCGTAAAATGATCAACTGTTTGGTTGATGAAAAAAATTTCATCTTCAGTGTGATTTTTAAAAAGATTTCTCTTGCGCGTTTAGCCCTAAAATCATAATAAATTTCAAAGTAATTCCGAATATAAACATATTGCTGACCATAAATCTCACTTCAAATAAACTTTCGTACCTTGTGGACTTATAACTCGCAATGCCTTTTCCAAACTTTGCAGCTTTTCAAAACAAGGGTAAGGGCTTACTTGGTCCTCCTGTTGTGCAATTCCTTTTGTCTCTGAAAGTTTTCCCTTTCTATTTTTACTTATCATGTGGAATATGAAACACCTTTTCCTAACAGAAAACCTACGATTTTCCATATCCAACTTTTTTCTTTCTTTGTGGTATTTTTGACACCAGAGTCATTTTTCACTCAAATGTATATATATATATATATATATATATGCCCTCTGAGCGTAAATTACTTGCTGCTGCCGGAGTGAAAATCATCTTCAGATTATTTCTGCAAATGGAGGGGGTAATCACATAATTGAGTGATGTTCGCACGACTGAGACGACGAGTTGGCTTTCCATTCGAATTAGCACGAGCGGAAGCTAAAAATACGTGGTGGCAGACGCTGAATTCCTTGCATCAAGTCAAATTAGTTCGCCACTTTCTCTCCCATTTCCCTGATCAGACGTAGAAGTGTCAACGTCGACCATGTTATCGTCCAGTTTGTTTAAAGAAGTGATGCATTGCTTGAGTATTAATTAAAAGCCATCAGGGTGTATGAAATTAAGCGATAGTTGAGTTACGTTCGAATGGAGACGTGTCTTTCTGTCCTATCATACCAATGAAAGGCATCTGTAAATAAAAACATCCCTTGAAAATTGTAATCAAAAGTGCTTGTCGCATCTGAATCTGAATCTGATCTGTCAAACATAAAGTCGCCCCTAAGACTAGTGATTCTATTGCTAAATAGGATATAAATAGTCTTTTGCCGGTATTAAAATTTGTTAGCCCTGATCGAATCTGTTATTTTTACGAGTTCAGTGTATACAAGTCTTAAGAATTAGTTTGGCATTTATATGAGAAAAATGAAAGGCTGGAATCACTGGCGAAAAGAAGATGTGATGAAAGAATTGAAGATCCTTGAATTTCGTTCATGTAAACAATAAAGAGAAGAGGACCTAGGAGGCTTCCCTGTGGTACTCCACAATTACTCGGAAGTGAGAGTTGGAGAACTACAATTGTTTATAGATACGAATTGCACTCTGTCTGTAAGGTAGTGCCGCTTCAGAGCCTTCCATCTAATACCGTTAATATGAACGTTTATGAAGAAGAATTTCATGGTTGACAGTATGGAAGGCCTTTGGGAATTCCGGGAAAATACTAACAGGATAATAATATTGATCAATGGAAGTAGAATTTTTTTTAAAATTTGCAATAGGTAAAATTGCATGCGAGGTACTCTTTTTATTTGCGAAACCCAAACTGAGGTTGGTGTTTTTTTAATATATAGTTTTAAAGAAATAAAGCAGAAGTTCTTGTCGAGATATGTTTGACAAGAGCATTTCATAATACACTCAACAGAGATTTGGTGGATAACTATTGACTAATTTTGTGTCTCCGTGTCGACACTCGAAACCTCGACTTTTGCATCCCAAGCCAGGTGTTGAAGCCACTCCATTACGACACCTCTTTAGATTATATCCTACTATAAAATACTTTTTCAAATAAAATCATCTTCATCCAAGATAGCTTAGCTCGGGATAGTTCTCTTTACCTACACGTGTACCAGCATAAACACCGTTTCCATCAGTCTTTGGAACCCGTCATTCCACCCGTTCCTCATCCCACCCTCACGATCGTCTCCTCCGATATCCCCTCTCCTCTCTCGCCAAAAATTGATTGTCATGGACACGACCTAACAAGATGTAATTTTTTTGGAAGTAAATTTCATCAGACACTTGATCCTTGTAACACCCGAGCAATACGGGTTGGGTTACGCTGGTGCAATCGAACTAATGCGCGCCGACGTACAGTGCCGATTGCCAAGGCATTCACGTATGGATATGTTACATCCATCCGGATTAACGGTGCGTCAAGGAGTGCGAGAGCGAGAGTCGAGAGACTATGGTGTCTTTAAAGGCATCCGAGGTCTTAGCTTAATTATTGTTGATCGCGATTCAATGCACTAGTTCGATACGACTTGGTAGATTTTAGAGCATTTTACATAAAAAACTGCTTCTGCAATGAGTTTATGTCACATACATCATTTCATAAAAAATAGAGACAATAGAAATATAAACCAATTAAAAACTATTACGATTGATTTTTCTTATTCTAACTGAAATAAATAGTTTAAAGATAAAGTTGAGTTTTGGTCATGAGACTGAATTGTGAAAGAAACTGTCTCAAAGCAATTGGGAAAGGTTGGTTATAATTATAGCACATAAGAATTTATGTGTGCTGTAAGGTTTTGGAATCACCGAAATTATAAGAAATTGACTCAGTCCTGCTGAAGTCACATGCACTGCACACATATATGTGTATATGGGACTACACACAAATGTTTGGCCCGAACATTTCAGCTGTTTCTTGTCATATTTTGAATTTGAGAGGATTTGAAGAGCAATCCTTTTCAGGGGACATATCTACTATGATAATCTTCCAAACTAACATAAAAAGAATGAAAAAGCTCACAAATTATTTTTTACCTTTCCAAGAACTCAAGCTTTCCTTTAAAAAATTAAAAATTCAAGCATATATAGCTTGAAGACCTTATTCCAAATCACCCCATTGAGTACTTCTGTTGAACTCTGTATTTTTGTAATGCTTCCTATGTCGGGCAGTTCCAAGGCAAAGTAAGGGAAATAATACATAACACTTTACATCGTAAATCTAGTCTATAACTATACCAACTGACTATGATGAACTTGAAATAGTTCTTCAGCCAACAAACATTATAAAACTTACGGAAATTGCGTTTTATATGCGTATAATTATGTGAATTCAGAATAGGGTATATCGATAAAATGAAGGCTATAGGCCTACTACCATCTCCAATATTCATGATGCCAATCATTTTCATAATCACTCTTTCTGATTATTTTACATCCATTTTAAAACTATAAACCTACCGAGGATTACATTATCAAACAGAGAATTCAAGTTCTGATGAACGCCCACAAGTCTTCAGCATTTATGGATTTCTATATATGCTATCGTAAAAAAAGACGAAAGTTCGAAAAATATTTTTTGCACAATTTATCATTGATCTCTTCTTTCCTTAATATTGTCCCTATTATTTTGTCTTAATTATACTTTTGTCGTAGCTCTAATATCACTTGTATACTAATATTTCGTTTGAGATTCAACACATATTGGTATGATGACATTTTCAAGCCGCGTAGTTCCTATTCTTAACGTGATGTTCCATTTAAATTTTAGTGCAAATTTATTCATTACTCATCAAATAAAATATACATTTAATGACGTCGGATATAACTCTTGCTTTGTGGCAAAGGAAATTGAAAATACAAAAAGCAGTGTTTGTAAGCTGTAGCTCCTGTACAACAATTGTACAATAAATAATACATGGGTCATAAAATGGATGGATCCACAGTAGTTTTCTGCCACCAGTAACTGGCGGCAGAAATTGCAAAATCCCGCCGTCCTTTAATCAAGTTGATGAGAAGATAAAACCACTGTATATCTTTCTCGTTCGTACACACCGGCCCGCGGGGGGAGAGAGCGCTGATACGAGAGATCACTACCGCATACAGATCCAATCCGTTATATATTGAGTTTGCGCATAAAAGTCTTTTAAAAATGATAGGCAGTCGACATCTTTGATTAAAATCGAATAGATTTGATTTGATTTGATTCTATTCAGCATGTATCGCTAGAAATATGCTTCTGTCATATAGTATAATCCATATTTTATTGGATGGCTCCATCCAGCAAGCTTTGAAAAAAAATAGCTTACTACGAAGCATGAAAGATCAATCCATGTAATCACAAATTTTGATCTATATATGATAATACAAATATTAATACCAAGACATTTCTTTCAGTCGTGTGTGATAGATACATTTCATCATTTCAATATTAATACATTATTTTTGTTGACTGGTTGATAAATTAAACCAAATGTCTGAAGGAAGTGATTCGACATTTGCTCCAGGGGTTTATTGGGTCAAAGATAAAGTTTTATGGTTAGGGTTTGGGGTTGTGATTTTGGTTTTATGTTAAGTTAACAGTTATATTGAGGGATAGGGTCGGGGGTTGAAGTTTGAAGTTAGGAATTCGACTTGAAATGTGAGAAAATAACTGCGGAACAGCTGTCGCATGGCACATGTATAATGGCGTGAAATCTTCATAGCAGCGCTCCTTTAAACTCGGCACCCACCGTTATTCTAATTCAAAGGAGAGAGGACTTTAAGAAATTGGTGGCGACGTATCCAGAGCCTTTGCCGGTGATCAAGACTTTAGTGAAGGTTCGCATTACTAAATGACAAGAAAGTGTTTAATAATTTGTGTTAAAACTCGACTGCCCCGAGCGATTTGGCTTTTCCTGAGGCGCACGCGTAACATCGGGGCTCCAACTCCCTCGTGTGTAATTTCACTCATTGGCTTGAGTGGTCGGGCGCGCGCACCACTCGAGCACGGCACGCACGAGGCAGCTATCATACAACTTCAAAATTGAAATGTATATTTTCTTTGCAAATGCCATTTTATTCGTTCAGATTTCAATTTATTTATTCAATTATTTACATACTGAACTATTCATTTGTTCATTTGTATATTTAGATTTACATTTCCTTTTGATATTTGTATTCAAGGGTCTAATGTTTATTGTGATATAATGGTATGTTCTTTTATTTGTCTTTCAAACATTTATATTCGACTGTTACTCATTGATATAATTTTTTCTCTTTATCCTTAGCTTTACTGATTATAGTATCTTAATATTTCCTTTCATCCATTCATTTAGTTTATTAAATTGCCTTTGCCTTCGGTGCTACCTCCTTGTGAAATGTATGGAATAAATAAGTGCTTCCTTGACTAAAAAAATTACCCTGTGAGAGTAAGAAGAATCTTTCGTGGAATAAACGAGAAAAATTTAAATCAATGTATAGGCCTAAACAGGGAAGGGTCCAGATACTCTAAGGGGGAAAGTATGAAACATCTTTAAAAAAAGTTTTTACACCCAAAATCTCAGATAGGCAAAAAATGTTACAATATTTTCGAACGCTTTTCCAGTCTTAAGGGGGGGGGGGGGGGGCGGCTGGTCGAGCCCTTAAATCTGTGCCCCATTCCATCTAAAATGAACTCCTCTCGATCACCTTCTAGCTTCAAAATACAACCAAAATAGTCAAAAGATATAACTTCAGGGCCCCGTTTCATAAAACTTGTTATCAATAACAAGTTACAATAATCGTTATAAGCTACTGAAATCCTTGAATCTGATTGGCTGAGAGCAAATTCTGCCATAGGAATGGGGCAGTTGTTATTGATAACAAGTTTTATGAAACAGGGCCCATATCGCTATCTATAGAAGATGTGAACGTAGTAAAAGATTTTTTGTTAGTGGATCACGTGACTCAATATTCCCATGTGCGTTAGAGATTATTTCTATTTTTCATACCACATAATTCTTTAAATACAGTTCCTCTTAGTGCTCAAATGAAATGATTGATTCTAAGGATACGTACAAATGAATATTACCCAACCACAATTTTGTCATACTCAGTAACAATCTACCACCGCTCTAATTTCCCATAAAGACATGCCCCAAATCGCCCATTAGATAGTTGGGTACCAGAAATTCTGGGAATAAAGATTAATCTTTTGTAAACTGGTATATTAAATGGTATTTCACGACTAGGATTTTAATTTTACGAATTGCATTTTCCCTTTTGAAATATTTGAAATGTTTGATACTCTCTTATTTCGTTTCATAATAGGCTACCAAACTTAATCATTATCATTAGAGTTTGATCATAGCTGCCCTGTGCCACAACCACCCGAGGTCGATAGGAACCCTCGTGTGGAGAGCGGGAAGCTAGCGATTATCCCTCCCGCTGCGCCCGGCTCGCTACCCTCCTGAGCGAACGGATGGGTTACGAGGACAAGCTAGTTCTCGATGATTTCCCTTGTGGTGAGTTCGATATGGGCCGAGACCGGGGGCAACGTCGTAGGGTGCGCGAGTGTGCGTGCGTGCGTGCGTGCGTGTGTGTGGGTGTGTGATGGGTGTGTGTGCGTGTGTTCGTGAGTTTGGTGATGGTAAAGTGAGGATGAGTGCAAGTCCTGTCAGTGACTGGGACAGAAAGAAATTTTTTGCTTTTGTCATTCAATAGACGAAGGAATGCATATTGAAAAACATAGTAAAATGGCCAAAGCATGGCTGAAATAAACAAGCCATATAAAAGAAATCTGTGAGGTAGGAAATTAAGCAAAGATCAAGAAGAGAAGCGACCGATAAAGAGGGAGGGAGAGAAGGAAATTTAAGGAAACAAAAATAAAGATAGAGAGTGAGGTAGATAACTAGCTAGATTTTAAAAAAAAAGTAGAAAAGGAAAGACAGACACAACTGGGCGTTGTGGCGTGCCCCTGTAATCCAGCTAACAGTGGAAGTTATAAACTGATTCAGCGGACCCAGGTTCGAGACTAAGTCACGTCTTTCGGATGGTGACGTTAAAGGTCGGTCCCCAGATATATCATATCTGATTCATACACTTCTGTAAAAAAAAACAATTACACACACACGCGAGAGAGAGAGAGAGAGAGGGGGGGGGGGGGAATTATTTCACAATCAATAATGAAGATAAGGACTTAGCATGCTAGTAACGACTTTTGCCAGAAACTTCTTCTTTTTTGTATAGGGAAAACTGGATGGACATTAATATAGACGTCAATCAATGCTGTCATAACAACGTCCAATTAAACTTACGTCAAAATTCAAAGTCTTATTTTAAGCTTAATGAGGACTCTCTTAACGTTTCAAGAACGGTGATACGATTGAAGGAAAAAATAAATGAGAAAGTTCATGTACTGGGCGAAAATGAGCGAAGGAAGTTCAGAAGTACTCTTTTCTCCTTAACGCTACCATAGAACGTTGGACGAACTGCTCTGGCTTCATGATGATCGACGCCGAAAATTGGTGAGGGATGTCCCGGGTGGGATGGGGCGAGGTAACCACGTGGTGGGCGGGCATCCAGCTGACAGCGGTCCATAGAATTGGAAGTGAGATGGCGAAAGCTTGACAGAAAGGCCACAGTGGTACGGGGAGGCTTTCAGTGGGGTGAAAAGGGTTGTGAAGTGCATCGATTCGGGAGGGAAAAGAACTAGATTCGTAAGAATTGAGTTGATGACGACATGGAGAGGACTGAGAAGATGAAGAAAAAAAGGTTTGGGGAAAGAGAAGTGAAAGAGAGGACATAGAGAGAGAGAGACAGATAAAGAGGGGGAGAGCTAGAATGAGGGAGATGGGGAGAGAGAGTGACGTTGTTGGAGGAGAAAGAGGGAGGGCCAAGAATGACATAGATATAGAGATAACGAGATAGCATTGTAGAGGCAGTAAACATGGTAAAAGAGATGGAAGAAATTATTAGAAAGAGAAAAAGCAAAAAGATATACAGAGATACAAGGAGAGAGGGCGAGAGAAAGAGAGAGAGAGAGAAAGAGAGAGAGAGAGAGAGAGAGAGAGACTAGGGGAAAATGGAGAGACGGGGTTGGGGAAGTATGCAGAAAAGGGAAAGATGGAAAAGTTTAACTATTGACACAAAACCTAAAAAATCTACTAGTTAAAAAACGGTTTCTTTGCCAACTATCATAGAAGAGGACGTGACGGGATCAGAAATTCGTTATAAAATGAACAAGAAAGATGAAAGTCCAGTTTTTACATTTGAAAAAGTGAAGGCCTATAGTTATCTGTTCTTCATCTGTAATTCGAGACGAGTTATAAATAAACAAAATTAAATTGTTCCAAAGACTTCGGAGATCAATACATTGTGTGCATTATCAAAATCACTATATGATTTACAGAAAGGGAATTGAATACAAACAATTAATTTCTTTTAATAATCTATTTATGTGTACAGTGTACTACACTTATCAAGAAAAAATTAATACATATGTACATATATCTTTTTTCATATTTTCTGTAATAATACCTGTAATGCCATTGTTTTTCTTTCTGTTGGAAATTAAATAAATACGAATTTGAATTTGAATTTGAATTTGAAAGTGTATACAATGCCTCTAATTATCAGTAGTGTAGATACGGTGGGCACAGGCATGCCAGGGGGCAAGTGCCCCTCTCCTTAAATGGCGCAAAAAGAGGGAGATGAGAAAAAATATTTTAAAAGAAAGGGAGAGGGGGAAAAGGATCATCAAAAGAAGATGATAAGACACCTTCCCAGACCCTAGTAAGACAGCTGCTCCTCACCCTCCCCCCCCCACATGTGCCCCCAGTGCCCCTCTCATTGGCTTGACCACCTCGCTACGCCACTGCTAATGAAAAGCAACTCTACGATGGGCAAAGTACATCGTCCAACAGGTCATGCTGTTTCTCGTAACAATGATTTATGGAATGTTTTCCACCAAAAGAGGAGATGCTGAGAAATCCACGACAGGTCTTACTGAGTACTAGTACATGGAAAAGTTCCATCGCCATCTCATTAACGTAATGTATGGATAATGCGATTATGAGTTAGTGGGAGGCAGGTTTATAAGTAGATCGATGATGGTATAGTAGCTGTGTGGTAGGTGTAGCTTTGGTAAGATAGAGTGGCCGATGATTGGAGAAGTTTGGAAGAGTGAAAAGAAGGAGAAGACGAAAGGAAAGGGAACAGAAGAAGAACAGATGAGGAATGGAGGAGACGGGAGGATGAGAGAAAGGCTGAAGAAATAGGAGGAATGAAGAGATGAAAGCAGGGGAAAACCAGGAATTAAATTTTTAGGTAAGACCTTTTTTTTGGTTATAACTCAAAAGTAATAAAAAAAAGCAACAAAAGTAATAACATTATAATTTGTTAACATAATAAATAGATCGTTGATTCGTCCTCCGTAACGCTGTATTTACCCTTTTAATATATTAAAAAAAAGGATTTCGAATCAATGCATGAGTCAATGAGATTTTTATGTGTCCCTCCTTCCAATTCGTATAAGCTGAAAGCATAATAAGCCTGGTAGAAAAGGAAATCTACGACTATGTGACGGTTCAAGCAAGATATTAATCCCTTTCTTCCCAAAGAAATGTGAAGTGATAGACATAATATTATCTACAATATGCTTTTCAGCGAAAACATTATTACTAATGTGAAGTAAAGAATAATTTTTTTTCATTTCAATTCAATTTAAAGACATTTATTTCCAACTTTTCAATATACAAAGTAATAAATGAGCAAAATAATGTACATATATTTTGAACAAAAAATATGAACAAAAATTTGAATTAAAAAAAAAATGAAATGGATAATGGGAACATATCTTTGCAGGAGACATTTCATTAAGATATTATATCATAAGACAACACACATAATTATGTTATCAATAACGAAAGACCAAAATATAACTTTGTAAAAAAAAAAAAAAAAAAAAAAAGTACCAGCAAAAAGGACTATAGCGTGCATATAAGAAAATATGAAACACTGGAAGTGGATGGTATCAAATTATTAACACATACAAGCATACTCTTATTCTAGTAATAATAATATTATTCCTTTGTTGTTGATCTTGTGCTAAAAAGGGGTATTGAGTAATAAATGAGCAAAATAATGTACATATATTTTGAACAAAAAATATGAACAAAAATTTGAATTAAAAAAAAAATGAAATGGATAATGGGAACATATCTTTGCAGGAGACATTTCATTAAGATATTATATCATAAGACAACACACATAATTATGTTATCAATAACGAAAGACCAAAATATAACTTTGTAAAAAAAAAAAAAAAAAAAAGTACCAGCAAAAAGGACTATAGCGTGCATATAAGAAAATATGAAACACTGGAAGTGGATGGTATCAAATTATTAACACATACAAGCATACTCTTATTCTAGTAATAATAATATTATTCCTTTGTTGTTGATCTTGTGCTAAAAAGGGGTATTGAGTAATGATATACATCTTGGTCATGAATATAATTAGCCCCCAGCGGGTTCATCAAAGAGAGAAACACTACAATACGAAAGAACGGATTAGAGAAAGAGAGAGAGAAAAAAAAATACATATTTTTCTTATGAATAAATTCAACAGATGCTTAAGCGTATAGACGCGATAAAAAGTAACAAAAAGGGAGGAAATGGAAAAGAAAGAGCGAAGAAGGATAGAACTGGAACGGCCGCTGAGCTGAATTTATAAATGTTCTAAGAAAGGGAGTCGAAGAAAGAGAGATAAAGCACAAGGATGCGGTAGGGAAAAAATATATATTATTGAAGAAATATCATTTTATATTTTGGTTATGAATGTAATTAGCTCCTCCCCAGAGAGCAATAGTCTAGCGATTTCAGAAAGCACAGCTCTGCGTGTGTTTTCCCTAATCCGCCAGCATCGCTTTATTTATAATTCATTGTTTTGGGGGGATTTCATCGTCCCGGTAATACAGTGGCGCCC
Organism: Heliocidaris tuberculata; assembly: GCA_025618425.1. Lineage (NCBI taxonomy): Eukaryota > Metazoa > Echinodermata > Echinoidea > Camarodonta > Echinometridae > Heliocidaris > Heliocidaris tuberculata. The sequence goes on along the minus strand of CM046850.1, from coordinate 16,228,364 downwards.
ATTAAAGGATTACGACGCTACAAGGGGGTGGACGGAAAAGAGAGATGAAAGGCAGGAAAAGGGAGAAGGGAAACTGGGGGAAAAAAGACAGAAATGGTGTTTGTCTGATGAGGCAAAACAAACCATGGGTTGTTCGAAAAAGATACGAACAGATAACCTACTTTCACATTGTTTTCAAAAGCGGATTCTTTGGATGCAAGTCATCATTGCATGTGAGCAGTCATCTTTAAAAACTATAAATGAAAGGTGATTCAGTTTTATACGCTCAGAAAAACAATACGGGAATTGTGGAATAAGAGATTTTAACATACTGCATACTCAAGCAAAACATTTGGACCAAAATAATGAATGATAGAACGGCAGAAGGATTGCCCCCCCCCCCCCTCCCCCTTTCTCTCTCCCTCTCTCTATTTTCACTTCTTTTTTCTCTAGCGTCTCCTTTTTCTCATTTCTGTCTTTATTCTTTTACTTCTTAATTGACTTGTAAGTAAAAGCATACACATACACCCACGCCCACATATGCACAAGCATACATTAATATCACGTGTGTGTATGCAGTCCCATATACTTACAATCATGTGCAGTGGTTTTGACCGATTGTGATTTTCAGGAAGATTGAATTAGTTTATTTGATAATTATGAAACCTTATACTTTCTCTTTTAAGTCACTCTCTCTCTCTCTGTGATTATGTCTGTCTGTTTCTCGGTCTGTCTCTCTTTCTCTCTCTCTCTCTCTCTCTCTCTCTCTCTCTCCGTTTTGATTTTCACTCTCCTTGTTCTCTCAAAATTCTGAGCTCTCAAACCTTCCCCGATCCTTCCAAGAATCCTTGTGGTCGATGATGACGGAGCGAATCGCTTTTCCCGCTCTCGATCTCTCGTATTGAAACATTGACCTCGCTAGTGCCTTGTGTAGCAACTCACGACTCTCATCTTCGCTTCTCTCTCATCCGTCTTCTTCTCTTGTCCATCATTTGGCATCTATTGACTTTTACCTCCCAATCTCTCTCTCCCTCCCAATCTTTCTCTCTTTCTTACTTGCCATCTATCTCTCGTTTCCCCATTCTTCATCTCCATCTTTCTCTCTTTCTCCTTCTCCCCTCCCATCTCTTCCATCAGAAGTAAGAATCTAGTGATTCACCCTTTTCTCCTCTTGCCCTCCATCTTTCATTCTCCAAATCTTCATCTCTCTCTCTCTCTCTCTCTCTCTCTCTCTCTCTCTCTCCCTTCACTCTCTCTGTCCTCTTCCCCCAAACCCTCCATTTTCTTTCTTTCATCCTTTCCGGTCTCCCAGCTTGTCATCCCATCATCTCTGAGCTCTACTCTGAAAACAAAAGTATCTTCTGGAGCGGCAGTTTTTCCCATGCAGCCTTGCAATCTCCTACAGTCCCTGCCTCTATTCATCTCCTATACAACATCACCGGTTCGCTCACCCCACCCTACTTTTAAATATTTAAATGATGACTGGCTCACTTTAACGGTTGATCTGTGGAGGGGAAAAGACATTCATATCATGACTTGTTTTTTTTTATATATACATTAATACAATGCGCTAGGCAAAACTGAAGAATTGGATTTCGGCCATGTATGTAGAAACCGGCAATGCTCTCGACTCTCGAGCTATCGATAAATGTTTATAGGAAATAACTACATGCACGTAATCATGGTAATTGTTTGAATAGATACGTATTATTAAGCCATTTGGAGCAGGTATCAAGAAAAGGGAGGTAAATAAATTTAATCGCGCCTGTAGATCTTGCTTTATTGAAATCACGACATGTCAAATATGGGGGGAAACCTCAAAATTCATTTAGTGTAGACATCATTTTAATTGAATACGTTTTAATTATCACTAATGATACATCAAGTCGAAAGAGGTTTTTAAAAGGCATATTATTTGTAGGCCTATATAAATTTTGAGGGAAATGTTTTGGATTTTGGTTTATAGAATTTCTTTGGTAGTGATTGTTGACATTCTTTACTCCCACCTTGATGAGCCACTCCTCTTCTCTAGTGCCACCCATCCTGTCTCATCCATCTCAGCATCATTTCTATTGCTCCTCATCATCTCCTCTCCCCTTCGCCTTCTCCTTCTATCCACTTTCTCTTTATTTACTGGAATCCATCCCCGCATCCTTCCACATCCCTCCTTCTTGCCATCCTATACCCCCCCCCCCCTCCTCTCCCCCTCCCTTCCCTCATTCATCTCTGGTCACCCTCCAAATTTCTCCCTTCCCCCTTCCCTTTCCTCTCCCCTCTTTAGCAGCCCTCATCCTAACCCCCCTCCTCCACATCAATTTACTCTCTCACTCCGCCTTTTCCCTCTTCCTTCTCTCCTCATGATCATGCTCCTCCTCTTTATTTACTGCAAATAATGCTCCTCCCTCCCCTAAGGTTCTCCTCTTTCTTATCTTCCTCCTCCTCCTCCTCCTCCTCCTCCTCCTCCTCCTCCTCCTCCTCCTCCTCCTCCCCCCCTCCTCCTCTCTCTCTCTCTCCAACCCCCTCCTTCTCCTCCCCTTCCTTCCCTTCCTTTCACCACAAAACCACCTTTCCCATCCTCCCCCACATCCGTTCTTCTCCTATTCCGCCCTTTCCCTATCCTTCAACTCCATCCTCCTTTCATCCGAAGATGCCTTTCATCCTACTTTATTTTTTCTTCTAAACATCCTTTCATTCAGTCTTCCTACTTATCCATTCAGCGGAAAAGGGGGATAGAAATTCATTAAAAGAAAACTCCAAAGCAATGCCACTTTCACCCATTATTTTTCTCATTGGAAAGTCCTTACTCGGAGAAACAGCAATTCAGCAACATTGAGGTATTACTAAATAGAACCTTTTCAATATCCGCGATATAAGGATCATAATTGTTACCGCATTAGTGCTCGCTCGCTGCATCTCTACCATGGTTTCATCCCGTTCTCAATCTCTCTCTCTCTTTCTGCAATACCCCCAATAGTATCAAAATATGATCGCTTCAGCTGTTTCATTAAGTAGCTGACGGTTTCCAGCCTAGTGCATACCACACTAACAGAAGATTTTCATTTAAAAGAAAAGAAAATTCGAGGAAGGACAAAAAATATCGAAAAACATTATAGTTTCGCCTTTTTCCGCAGAGCTCGAATCGCCTCGCTAAATATCGAAAGACGGAATGCATCTTTATTACCGTTGGCATGGCAACCGAAGCGTGTACATCCTGTTGGAGATGGTGATGGTTGGAGGAGGGGAAAAAAACTCTTAAGAGGAGAAAGAAAGCCTAAAACACGACTTGATGTCATAAATATCATAAAACCTCACTCACTTTCATAAGACTCTATGGCGGAAAGAAAGCATCTGGAGAAAGATATTTCGAGGTATCCATCAAAATTTTGATATCGCTGTCCTCTAGATGTCAGCTAAAGGAATCTAAACGTGGGATTTTCTTTCGACTCGAAAAATCTGTAGGGTAATATTCATTTCTGATAATACAAATGCACTTCAAGAGAACTATTTAAAACTTATTCTGAAGCATTTACCATGGAGTAAATGGGTTTAGGTAAGCAAAATATAAACGAAGTAACTTTCTGAATATCACATAAACTGAAATAGCCTTGACTTGTTGACATGTTGAAATTACAAATAGGGCGGCAAGTCAATCGCTACAAATCTCTTGGTAATAATACCGGTACTAATAATACTAATAACAAGAACAAAAACAACAACAATAATAATGATTAAAACAAAAAAATAATAATAATATCAGTAGTAGTAGTAGTAGTAGTAGTAATTGTAGTTGTAGTTTTTGTTGTTGTTGTTGTTGTAGTAGTAGTAGTAGTTGTAGGAGTAGTAGTTGTAGTAGTAGTAGTAGTATTTATTTTCCGTCCAGTTAAAAAAAGAAACACATACATGTACAATATAGGTATTTACATATGAATGAAACGGCTGGATAACCCATATTTAGCTGTGTCAGGCACGACAATACTGGTCTTCCATGGGGTCCAATGTGGATACATCTTGTCCAAGGGTGTAAGCACCGAGCGAGGATCGAACCTAGGACCTCTCGTATGAGAGTCAAGAGCTGCCTTTTCAGTTTGATTCCAATCCAATCAGACTATTTTTGTACGCTTTTTCATGACATAAATCTTCCTATCAATACAAGAGAACTATCATTCAGCAATCAATCCGCTTATGATTCAACTCAATCTTCACTAATATCTGTCTACATTTACTTAAAATCTATCTATTTGGATACTTGTTAACTTACAGTCAGGGGTGGATCAAGGATTTCATTTAAAAAGAAAGGGGGGGGGCTTAATTCTGAAAGGTTCCACAATTAAGGGGGCAATATCGACGTTTACTTGTGGTATGTCACTTGGGTTTCAACGGGAAGCACGGACCGGCTGTGCCACCCCCCTCCCCCCTCATCCACCACTGAATATAGTAACATCCTATTCTACTAGTTAATATCATTTCTAATATTAATATATTTAACAGCCAATAATTTTGAATGAGCTACAGTAAATAAGTTTGTGTAGATGCCTTATACACGGAGATACACCAAAGCCGCGGAGTTTTCTAAGCTGTTAACCGCGCGAGCGCTGTATAGAGCACAGAGGGAGTGATGCCAAAACCCGCCATCTACATCTATACACCGGAGAGCAAATTAACAAATTAACAGAAGGGCGTTAACATACGGTATCATACAGTGCTAACGCCCTTTTAGATCTCAAGTGTTCTCTGTATAAACGAGTGAGAAGATGATCTTATGGGAGGTTCGTTGCATGGGAAGGATAAAGAAATTAGATGTAAATAAAAAAGGATGATTTAAAATTAGTTGAAAATGGAGGATCAAAGTTATATCTTAATTTAATGATGAAAAGGTATACCATATAACATTTTAACATGGTCATTGGTCGAAGTAGTAGAATTCGTAATGAATTTGTTTTTACAAAGTATATTCATATACATTTTCTTCCCTAACAGTTTTGAGAGAAATGATCAAATTTTAATGAGTGGAAAATTAATTTTCATTTTCATTAAGAATAAGGATTTTCTATTATTACCGCGTTGTAACATGTAAATTACATTATTAAAAGGAAGCCCTATATCAACGAAATTTTGACATTCTTAAGATCCTGTGTGTCGTTTTATGAGCTTTCTCTTTGAATGTATAAAGCAAAACAATTACCCATGTCAACTGAACGTTGGAAAAATGAATGCAATTAAATGAATAAATGAATGAATATAATTCCAAAAAGAACTTGGGGTACATAAAAAAAATCAAACAATGCATATTTTGCTTCATTTGCCACAGACTTATCTTCAAAGGGAACAGAGTCATGATGATCAGGGGCGGATCCAGGATAGTCAGAGAAGGGGGGGGGGGGGGGGGGTATCGAAATGATTTACTCCACCCCCACCCCACACCCCCTCCTTACACCCCGAGTATGAAGATCTCCCAGATTTGCTCAGCGGGGAGAGGTGCATGGAATATCAGCTCACATCTTTAAAAAAAAATCAGAACGGGGCATTCAACAGACATCTTTCAAGGGGCAGCCCCTCTGCCCCCTCCAGATCCGCCTATGAATGAGAGTCATTGTAATATCGTTTACCAACCATTTTATGCAATAACGTGTACTTTAAAGAAGTGTACTATTCATACATTTTTTAATTCAATTAAACTTGCCATAAATTTCACGAACACTTCGCTGCAGCATTCCAGTAATTCATGTGACATTGTGAAGACTGCTAATGTATTATTCCTTTTCTCTTCCTTAAGTTGAATTTCATCACATTTTTTCCCCTGCTTGTAAAGTATAACATTATAAATGTTATTATAAAAGTACCAAAGCAACGCTCAACAATATTTTTACTGCCCCTAAATTAACGTGTATCATCTATATATATCACAAGAAAACATAGAGCAGACAATAAGATATTTAGAGAAAATGAATTATAATTGACTGACTTGTTTGTTTCTCATACACAACCCTCATCATATTTCAAGATTATTATTGCAAAGTTGTATGCAAAGGTTTCCACAGCTCTTCGCCGACATAGCAATATTTAACGAATACATGTACATATTACAGTCTATTTTCCTAAGAATATTATAATCATCACTATCATTAAGCGTTATATCCTCCTCCTCCTCCTCCTCTTCCTCATTATCACCCCCTCCTCCTCCTCCTCTTCATCCTCCTCATCATCATTATCATCATCATCGTCGTCGTCGTCGTCGTCGTCGTCGTCATTATCATTTTTCATATCTTCAGCAATTTTAGTAATTATCATCATTGTCATTTTGATTATCATCAGCATCCAAATAAAAAAAACATCAACACCATCTTCGTCATCATCTAAATTTTCTATCTTCCTTCTGCCTTTTCTCTTTTATCTGTGCATCGTACAACTTTCTCCCATTCAACCTTGGAGGACACCGAATGCTTTGTAGTAGTACAGGTGGGAAGAGGAAAATGTTGAGAATCATCTCAACTAGCGCCTTTCTAAACCCCCCCCCCCCCTATTAACAGAATAGAAGCTATACAACGATCAAAGACTCGAAACAAAATAACATTACACTGTATAGCATTATTGACACGATTGATCAAAACAACATTAGCTTGCATGAAATTGACAAGAAAAAAAATCTGCCGTCACCTCTTTACTATGCCGATAAATAATAAAGGACTTCGATTTTATTTTTCATCTCTCTCTGTATACCTCTCCCTCCATTTTATTCATGATGTTCATGAAAATTGGCACAGCGTGTGAAATGGCGGACCTGTCCTTTCGGCAAGTTACGTCGCGGCATGGAGCGGTAGCTAAGGGAGGTGCTAACGGGTCGCCAGCCGGGTGGCGATCAGGTGTCGATGCGGGGTGACTTGCAGGTGGATTGCGCGTCAAAACGAGCAATTTCGTGGCTTGTCGCTTTCGCCTGGTGCAGCGAAAGGCTTTGATCCCGCCATTTTTGCCGTTTATGTTTTTGTATTTTTTTATTTTTTCGGCTGTGCTCCTAGTCACTCATTTTATTCGCATTTAATGGAAGTAACCTTGAAACTTGAACATGGTATACGTTCTATAGAATATTTACTCAATGTGCACAATCTGTGTTTTCAGCACGTTTTATATTGTTATTACACGCAGATTCCATGTTTTACAAATTAATTGTAGCTCTGTAGGCTAACATCCTTCCTGTTTTTAAAAAGTCATAAACGACGTTATAAATCTGTTATGAATTTGTAAAGAAAATATGAAAACATCAGATAATAAATAATTTAAGAATAGGTCGAATATAGGCCTGCTCTGCTATTTTTTAATATATTTTCTGAGGTTTCCATGTTATTAATTAATTAATGAAAAAAAGAAAGGTTATCAGGTTTTTTTTTTTCAAATCATGCATTATTTAAATATTTGTATCTAATAATCTTATTTTCAAGTTTCTTTATTCTCCCTTTAATTAACTGTATTTTAAAAACATTCGACCTTAAAACCACCTGAATGTATGTCACTCTTATGTGTTTTATATTATTAGAGCCTTTAGATGGGGGCACTGTGGTACATTGGAGAAGGCTCTTGACTCTCATACGAGAGGTCCTGGGTTCAATCCTCACTGGGTGCTTACATCCTTGGACAAGGTGTTTTACCCACATTTGTCCCTCTCGACCCAGGTGTAAATGGGTATCTGGCATTTGCTGGGGTAATAATATTTGCAGGGGCCTCAGGAAGAACAGCTAGCACTGAAGCTGATGAGGCCTTCCTGGTTAAACAAACTATTATTATTATTATTCCGATATACATGCTTTTTAAATTAGCGCTGCTTGTGCACTACATTTTGGTTGTGATTTTTAATCAATTTCCTGACACTTCACTAATAACTATTACTATACAGGATTCGCCAAAATCGAACAATGAAATCTTATAAATGTTAATTTCAATTTTGCATCAAACCTCTTGTTTTCTTGTCCTGATGTTACAGCGTTTGTTTGTTTGCTTGATTATTATTATTTTTGTTTGAGGGGCTCTTGACTTTTTGAAGCTCTATAAGAGAAAATGTGAGGGTCTAATATTAATTTTAAAAATTGCCTCTCAAAATAGTACCCCTAAAATGGCCAGTCTGTACTTTTTCCTCCAGCGAGAACACCAATAACTGTCATCACAGAGATTTGTCATTTATAATAAAGCTTTCGACTCCAAATGAAATGAATGACTGGACTTTTATTTCTCCAATTAATGTCATTATCTATCTGCCATTATAACGACTCAATGTATATGCATGGCGGTAAGCGTTCCCTTCTCAAAAATAATTACATTATGTATGGTATCCCTCAGCAAACAAGCGGAAAAGAAAATGCTCTAATCCATACGATAGAGCCCACTCCCCCCATTATCGTAATTACCAACAATAGTGCATCTCGCATTGGAAAAATGTAAATTTCATGAGTAGCGGAAAGTATTTATCGCTTTTGCATGGATGGGAATTCAAGTGACATTCATTTGGAATGCGCAAAAATTTATTGGGAAATTCGAGGAGGATTGCATTTTTTTTTGGCTCTGTTCTTTTTAGAAGCGCACGTTGCGTGGCTCGACTTTCAATCAAACAAATTTGTTCGGGTTCGTGGAGTGTAAGTTCGACGGCGGTTTTCGGATTAGCGGATTGTCGTGCATGAAAGGAGATTAATGTGAGGGTAGTTCATGTTCCATGGATTAGGAGGGGGGATAGTGTTGGTGGTGGTTGGGTGACCGGTCGCAAGCCACATGGGGTAGGACGATGGAGAACAAAAGTGCGAGAAACGTCGATAAAAGAAAATTCAGCTGGGCAAAGCAAGAAAACTTACTGAAGCTCTATCTCCTATCTTGTCTCTATATTTCATCCTCCCCCCCTCTCTCTCTCTTTCTTTCTTTCTTTCTTTCTTTCTCTCTCTCTCTCTCTCTCTCTCTCTTTCACGCTCCTCTCTGTTGTCTCTTTCCCTAATTGCAAATCGACAATGTTTTCAAATTGTAGAAAGGAATACAGGGAGAAGATGGATTTAGAGAGAAGAGAAAATACAAATATGATGATGACGACGATGATGATGATGATGACGAAGATGACGATGACGATGGCGATGATGACGACGATGATGAAGATGATGATGAGGAATTGGGAATATAACGAGAAAAAGAAAAAAGAAAAGAACTCATACCAAATGTCATACAAGCATATACAAGCAAAATTTAAACCTAGTCTACACCTTTAGAATTCTCGATTGAATTTTGATCCCATGAGGAGACTTCACCGTGCATGCGGCAAATCAAATTCCACAGTGAAATGGTCAACTGAGGTGCAATCAGTTCGGATTAGGGTATTACAAAAATGTCAAAGCAATACATGTATTACAGTATGTATGCACAGCAGAAAAACCCTTGATCATGACGAGGTACTAATGTTCAAATCGCCAGAAACTTATAGGCCCCCTCTCTTACAACCGTATTTCAAGGGTTTTAGTGGTTTCGGACACATGGGGCCAAACTTACAATGATTCGATGGGGAAGGGGTAGGGTCAGGGGGGTGCATCAAACTTTGAAAAGAAGCCGCCCGTATATTCGATATTAAAATCCACGTTCCTCACCAAGGACAACTTAATGAATTTTAACTGAGGCTGCAATTGCCCAAATTTAGGCCCAATGACTATGTAAATACAGTATATTTCGAATAATGGCAATGAATTTTGTTTCCTCTAATTATATATGTAAAGATTTATTTGTAATCAAATCTCGCTTTAAATATCGCTCTCTTCTTGATGTAATCATGCCTTTGAATAATTCTTGTTTTAAATATCAAAATAATAACGTAACACTTTTAAGCCATGCCTGATTTTAAGACACCTTGCGTTAAAAGCATAATAGGAAAACATGTCACGTAGTCTACCCTAACTTATTCACTCCTTCCAAACTTTCTTTCTTCTGTCGTTCAATATTTACATTTCGTGCCTTTCCTAATCGATACCGCCGGGTTTCCTCGCGAAATGCACCACGTTTTTTCTAAAGCCCCCATCACTAAGATTCCACGCCGGCCGATTGAAACATGCCTTAATTATCATTAAACGATGTCAAATTAAAGTAAAATAGCCCAGTTTTCAACGTCAAGGTTACGGATTCCATCCAATTCTGAAAAGAGCGAGAAAAGAGGCAACACGTGCATCTTCTGTCGTCTGCACGCTTTCACTTAAGAATTAAAAGAAAAAAAAAATCGCGGGAAAATCACGAACTTAGATTAAAAGCGCTGACGCCGAGATTTTTTCATACATATACATATATATAACTCTTCCGCTTTTACGTTTTCCTATCGTGTTTTTAATCAGATTTGGCCTCGAATTTCTAGGATTTTTTTGTAGGAAATTGCGGTTTCCCGTAAACAGGAGGGAGCATCGCGCGAAGAAACCGACGAGCGAACGATCGGTGCAATATCGTCTGGTATACGAGCGCTGATATGGTTGGGGCGCGCACCCGAGTCCCACACACGCATCTATCCTCCATTTTTCTTTTAAACCTTCCTCCCGAAGACGACGATGATGCAAAATTGAGAGGAAGATGAAAATTGATGGAGAAATAAGATGGTCTATTTGATGAGCATGTCGCTGCGAGTTAAATTAGTTGTCGAGATTCAATCCCAGCTATTGTTGAGCAGAGTCTAATTGGAGTTTGCACGGCGCGTTGGCGGCGCAGGCCAGCCTGGTCGAAAAAAAAACCGTCTTGAAATTTGAACGACACGGTAATTATACGAGGGGACCTCGCCATGGCAGAAATGAGGAGGAGGGGGAGAGAAAAAAAGGAGAAGAAAGGGAGAAAAAAAGGGGAAATGGGAAATTGGTTAGCGTCTATTCATGACAACTTTTCCCACCAGTTTTGAACACAATGACGCAACCTTACTCTTCATTCCCTTATTGCATTAAATCAGTGCCATATCAAGCATGTTAAAGCACAACCTTAAAATTTCATTTCATACTAAGAAATTGGAAAAAGGAAATGTATGTGAGACTTTGTCTTATGATAAACGGAATCCATTCATAATCAATAAACATAGTTTGGTATTTATTCGATCAGGAACGAAAGCAATTTTCTTCCGGCTTTCTCAAAAACATAACATCAAGATAATAAAAGAATAATGATAGATATAGGACGATGTAAGATCATTAATTCAAGAGAAGTCACAATAACTTATTGAAAAGGAGAAAAATAGTATAGATAAAATAGAAAGTAATCTTAGATAATTCACTGTTAATGTGCATGATTACCCATTGTCGGACGATGTTATTGCTGCTGTTCTTTGCTCATCTTTAATGATATGTATCTGTATCTATATGTATGCTGCCTGTATATATATGTATGTATACTGCAATCTCTGGTGATGCCATCATAGACACAATAGTCCAAAATGCCTGACTCTCTTTTAAGTCCTTTCTCTATATACTGTCTTTTCCTCTCTCTCATCCACGTATTGTTATGTTCTTCAGTGCTCAATGTAATATTCTTTCAGTAACTTGTATTAATTTTTTACGGGCGTTTCCCAACACAAGCTTTGCTTTTCGGGTTTTCGCCTCCTTCTGTTCTCTGAATTATTTACTATGTATATTGTACTATATGTTGACAGCAATGTTACAAATGTATTATCTCGTTTTATTTTACACTGTTCCTGACGAGAAGGAAATAAATGTTAATTTCAAAAAAAATTATTATCCAGGACGGAGTGAGAGCTCTATTAGTAGTGATTTCGAATTTCAATATAAAATGCTCTTTGTCGTTGTATAAAATGGGGGTACTCGTTGTTCGGAATGTTTATTTTTCCGAAGGTTTGTAACCCCGAAGGTACATAATTCCGAAACACAAATTTCCCATACCACGAGGTTCATGCGTCCGATAATGAAAATAGGGTTCATATCTCGGAAGGTTCCGAAAAAATGATCTATTGCATTTGGGGAATTATGAACCTTTGGAATTACGAAGCCTATTTCATTCATTTTCGGAATCATGGACCCTATTTCATTCTCGAAATAACGAACCTTCGGATCATGGAGTAACGCGAACCTTTGGAAAATGGAACCATTCGGAATTATGAACCTTAAGAAAAAAAATAAAAAAAATAAAAAGAACTTTCGGAATCATGAACCCTTGGAAAAAGGACATGCAACCGTATAAATGACAATTCGAATGTTTATTTAGTCATGTTTAAATAATATTTGCGACAGCGTTAAACATTTCAATCAACAGAGGTGTATCCATAAAATTACACTAAAAAGCGCCCGTATCTATAATGAGATGCTCATGGCGTAGCAAAAGGAACACATAAATGACTGTGACATTATTACACAATGTGTCAAATCATAAAAGTGAAAGTATACAATTAATGACAGACTGAATCATATATCATCAAGAAAAGGTAGTGTGGGGATCCGTACATCTTCAGGATAATGAATTCATTTGATCACAATCGCTATGACAACTGGTTTCCTGAATCGTAAAGCGATTCTTTTTAAATGCCTTTTTTTTCAAACATCTTTTTGTTGTTTGAAATAAGAAATATCTATCTACACGAAC
>CM046850.1:16146392-16215315 GCA_025618425.1 Heliocidaris tuberculata | reverse complement strand
GCTGAAGCGTCTCGAAGTCTTATGATACATCAGCCCAGAAAATACGTCTATAACCATACATAATTCATTTCAAGAGTACCGTCATTTTGTAACCCTTCCCATTAATTTCCATCCTTATCCATTCCTTGCCTAAAACTGTTGGTTTGGCCCCAAAGATTTTTTTTGTTGTCGATGTCAGTAACTAGCGTTAACCAAAACAGGAAGCAATACTTACAGGAACAGGATTGACCTGTTACGTAATCCGCCAAAATCTGTCAAACCCGAAAGAGATCGCAAGGTTTCCAAATGTAAAAAATCACAAGCACTCTTACTCCTATAGTATAAATCCAGTCCATCGGATAAGAATAATTTGGGCCTTCTTTTAGGCCCAATTTCTTTTGAGAAATCATTGCCATTTCTGTGATTTCTCTGATTTTGGGTGGAGTTACGGTTCCAAAAGATCCTTCCCAGTCGGGTTTCAGCAGCAACTTTACAGTAACAACTACCTGACTTCGCCGCTATATGCAATTCATTTTTCTCCCAACCGCGGCTCCCTGGTATTGTGTTTGAGTTGTATAGATGGAGAAAGGGTTGCTTTTCAATATTTAAAAACAATATAATTCCTAGTCCCAAGGATATAGTGCCTGCATTCTTTTCTTTGCCTGTGTATTGTGTTTCATATAGATTTTCACTCTCTATACAATGGACATGAATGGATTGTATACAGGCCCCAATTCTGTTTCGCACAATGCCTTCTATATCCACCTCACTCTCCCCTCCAAACATTGCGAAAATATTTTTCAATGGGTCGACGTTGGAATTGAAGTGAGAGAATGAAAGAGAGAAAGAGAGAAAGGTATAGAGAGGGAAAGAATAGGTACAATGGGTTTGGTTCGTCAACACCACACCGAAGGCTTTTATTCCTTTTAATTTCAAAACAGCTGTCATCGACAAAACTAAACATGTTTCCACAGAAAATTTTCTTTTTTGGCTGTTGAAAAGCGGCACTCACAAGAGACATCAAATCTCTTAACGTCAGGTAGACTATTCTCGGCTCCTCGTGTATTCATCTAGCCGTCGGTTTTGTCAGGATAAAAGTCGCCAAGAGAGTACGAGTGGAGAGAATATATGAGCATATACCTTTCCCTTTCATCCGTCTTACTCACCTTTCCTTCTCACCCTTCTCTGTTCCCTTCTCTCTTTCTTTCTTCCCCTTTCACGTTCTCTTTTTCTTTCTCACGTTTTGCTCCGAACCAATCTTTACATCACTTTTCCATATTGCATCGGAGCGTTTTCCCATAGCGCGTTACCATGGAGACCAAGGGGGAGAGTATCTATAATTCGCGCCAAATTAGATTTGGGACACAAAAGCGCCATTGTGTCCAGATTTAGGTATTCGATTCCCCATTTATATTCCCCTCTCTCCTTAACTGACTCACCATCTCTTCCTCTTTCTATCAATCTGTTCTTCTCTCCTTCTCTCCTTTCACATATCTTCATATTTTTCCTTCATCATCAATCCGTCCTCATGTTCCTCGTTATTATGAAGACTATCTTATTCTTTCACATTCAATGTTGCCTAATGTAGGAGATGATTTTGTGTTTCTTTCTATTTTCTCTCAAAAAGTACTTAGAAACATGTTTGACATAGTACTGAATTTATTTAATATCTCTAATAAATTTTGGTTAGATTTTAAACCATCTCTGAAAGTTTTGCGTAAAATGATCAACTGTTTGGTTGATGAAAAAAATTTCATCTTCAGTGTGATTTTTTAAAAGATTTCTCTTGCGCGTTTAGCCCTAAAATCATAATAAATTTCAAAGTAATTCCGAATATAAACATATTGCTGACCATAAATCTCACTTCAAATAAACTTTCGTACCTTGTGGACTTATAACTCGCAATGCCTTTTCCAAACTTTGCAGCTTTTCAAAACAAGGGTAAGGGCTTACTTGGTCCTCCTGTTGTGCAATTCCTTTTGTCTCTGAAAGTTTTCCCTTTCTATTTTTACTTATCATGTGGAATATGAAACACCTTTTCCTAACAGAAAACCTACGATTTTCCATATCCAACTTTTTTCTTTCTTTGTGGTATTTTTGACACCAGAGTCATTTTTCACTCAAATGTATATATATATATATATATGCCCTCTGAGCGTAAATTACTTGCTGCTGCCGGAGTGAAAATCATCTTCAGATTATTTCTGCAAATGGAGGGGGTAATCACATAATTGAGTGATGTTCGCACGACTGAGACGACGAGTTGGCTTTCCATTCGAATTAGCACGAGCGGAAGCTAAAAATACGTGGTGGCAGACGCTGAATTCCTTGCATCAAGTCAAATTAGTTCGCCACTTTCTCTCCCATTTCCCTGATCAGACGTAGAAGTGTCAACGTCGACCATGTTATCGTCCAGTTTGTTTAAAGAAGTGATGCATTGCTTGAGTATTAATTAAAAGCCATCAGGGTGTATGAAATTAAGCGATAGTTGAGTTACGTTCGAATGGAGACGTGTCTTTCTGTCCTATCATACCAATGAAAGGCATCTGTAAATAAAAACATCCCTTGAAAATTGTAATCAAAAGTGCTTGTCGCATCTGAATCTGAATCTGATCTGTCAAACATAAAGTCGCCCCTAAGACTAGTGATTCTATTGCTAAATAGGATATAAATAGTCTTTTGCCGGTATTAAAATTTGTTAGCCCTGATCGAATCTGTTATTTTTACGAGTTCAGTGTATACAAGTCTTAAGAATTAGTTTGGCATTTATATGAGAAAAATGAAAGGCTGGAATCACTGGCGAAAAGAAGATGTGATGAAAGAATTGAAGATCCTTGAATTTCGTTCATGTAAACAATAAAGAGAAGAGGACCTAGGAGGCTTCCCTGTGGTACTCCACAATTACTCGGAAGTGAGAGTTGGAGAACTACAATTGTTTATAGATACGAATTGCACTCTGTCTGTAAGGTAGTGCCGCTTCAGAGCCTTCCATCTAATACCGTTAATATGAACGTTTATGAAGAAGAATTTCATGGTTGACAGTATGGAAGGCCTTTGGGAATTCCGGGAAAATACTAACAGGATAATAATATTGATCAATGGAAGTAGAATTTTTTTTAAAATTTGCAATAGGTAAAATTGCATGCGAGGTACTCTTTTTATTTGCGAAACCCAAACTGAGGTTGGTGTTTTTTTAATTTATAGTTTTAAAGAAATAAAGCAGAAGTTCTTGTCGAGATATGTTTGACAAGAGCATTTCATAATACACTCAACAGAGATTTGGTGGATAACTATTGACTAATTTTGTGTCTCCGTGTCGACACTCGAAACCTCGACTTTTGCATCCCAAGCCAGGTGTTGAAGCCACTCCATTACGACACCTCTTTAGATTATATCCTACTATAAAATACTTTTTCAAATAAAATCATCTTCATCCAAGATAGCTTAGCTCGGGATAGTTCTCTTTACCTACACGTGTACCAGCATAAACACCGTTTCCATCAGTCTTTGGAACCCGTCATTCCACCCGTTCCTCATCCCACCCTCACGATCGTCTCCTCCGATATCCCCTCCCTCTCTCGCCAAAAATTGATTGTCATGGACACGACCTAACAAGATGTAATTTTTTTGGAAGTAAATTTCATCAGACACTTGATCCTTGTAACACCCGAGCAATACGGGTTGGGTTACGCTGGTGCAATCGAACTAATGCGCGCCGACGTACAGTGCCGATTGCCAAGGCATTCACGTATGGATATGTTACATCCATCCGGATTAACGGTGCGTCAAGGAGTGCGAGAGCGAGAGTCGAGAGACTATGGTGTCTTTAAAGGCATCCGAGGTCTTAGCTTAATTATTGTTGATCGCGATTCAATGCACTAGTTCGATACGACTTGGTAGATTTTAGAGCATTTTACATAAAAAACTGCTTCTGCAATGAGTTTATGTCACATACATCATTTCATAAAAAATAGAGACAATAGAAATATAAACCAATTAAAAACTATTACGATTGATTTTTCTTATTCTAACTGAAATAAATAGTTTAAAGATAAAGTTGAGTTCTGGTCATGAGACTGAATTGTGAAAGAAACTGTCTCAAAGCAATTGGGAAAGGTTGGTTATAATTATAGCACATAAGAATTTATGTGTGCTGTAAGGTTTTGGAATCACCGAAATTATAAGAAATTGACTCAGTCCTGCTGAAGTCACATGCACTGCACACATATATGTGTATATGGGACTACACACAAATGTTTGGCCCGAACATTTCAGCTGTTTCTTGTCATATTTTGAATTTGAGAGGATTTGAAGAGTAATCCTTTTCAGGGGACATATCTACTATGATAATCTTCCAACTAACATAAAAAGAATGAAAAAGCTCACAAATTATTTTTTACCTTTCCAAGAACTCAAGCTTTCCTTTAAAAAATTAAAAATTCAAGCATATATAGCGTGAAGACCTTATTCCAAATCACCCCATTGAGTACTTCTGTTGAACTCTGTATTTTTGTAATGCTTCCTATGTCGGGCAGTTCCAAGGCAAAGTAAGGGAAATAATACATAACACTTTACATCGTAAATCTAGTCTATAACTATACCAACTGACTATGATGAACTTGAAATAGTTCTTCAGCCAACAAACATTATAAAACTTACGGAAATTGCGTTTTATATGCGTATAATTATGTGAATTCAGAATAGGGTATATCGATAAAATGAAGGCTATAGGCCTACTACTATCTCCAATATTCATGATGCCAATCATTTTCATAATCACTCTTTCTGATTATTTTACATCCATTTTAAAACTATAAACCTACCGAGGATTACATTATCAAACAGAGAATTCAAGTTCTGATGAACGTCCACAAGTCTTCAGCATTTATGGATTTCTATATATGCTATCGTAAAAAAAGACGAAAGTTCGAAAAATATTTTTTGCACAATTTATCATTGATCTCTTCTTTCCTTAATATTGTCCCTATTATTTTGTCTTAATTATACTTTTGTCGTAGCTCTAATATCACTTGTATACTAATATTTCGTTTGAGATTCAACACATATTGGTATGATGACATTTTCAAGCCGCGTAGTTCCTATTCTTAACGTGATGTTCCATTTAAATTTTAGTGCAAATTTATTCATTACTCATCAAATAAAATATACATTTAATGACGTCGGATATAACTCTTGCTTTGTGGCAAAGGAAATTGAAAATACAAAAAGCAGTGTTTGTAAGCTGTAGCTCCTGTACAACAATTGTACAATAAATAATACATGGGTCATAAAATGGATGGATCCACAGTAGTTTTCTGCCACCAGTAACTGGCGGCAGAAATTGCAAAATCCCGCCGTCCTTTAATCAAGTTGATGAGAAGATAAAACCACTGTATATCTTTCTCGTTCGTACACACCGGCCCGCGGGGAGAGAGGGCTGATACGAGAGATCACTACCGCATACAGATCCAATCCGTTATATATTGAGTTTGCGCATAAAAGTCTTTTTAAAATGATAGGCAGTCGACATCTTTGATTACAAATCGAATAGATTTGATTTGATTTGATTCTATTCAGCATGTATCGCTAGAAATATGCTTCTGTCATATAGTATAATCCATATTTTATTGGATGGCTCCATCCAGCAAGCTTTGAAAAAAATAGCTTACTACGAAGCATGAAGGATCAATCCATGTAATCACAAATTTTGATCTCTATATGATAATACAAATATT
Organism: Heliocidaris tuberculata; assembly: GCA_025618425.1. Classification (NCBI taxonomy): domain Eukaryota; kingdom Metazoa; phylum Echinodermata; class Echinoidea; order Camarodonta; family Echinometridae; genus Heliocidaris; species Heliocidaris tuberculata. Next base: position 16,209,601 of record CM046850.1, on the reverse strand, counting down.
AATACCAAGACATTTCTTTCAGTCGTGTGTGATAGATACATTTCATCATTTCAATATTAATACATTATTTTTGTTGACTGGTTGATAAATTAAACCAAATGTCTGAAGGAAGTGATTCGACATTTGCTCCAGGGGTTTATTGGGTCAAAGATAAAGTTTTATGGTTAGGGTTTGGGGTTGTGATTTTGGTTTTATGTTAAGTTAACAGTTATATTGAGGGATAGGGTTGGGGTTGAAGTTTGAAGTTAGGAATTCGACTTGAAATGTGAGAAAATAACTGCGGAACAGCTGTCGCATGGCACATGTATAATGGCGTGAAATCTTCATAGCAGCGCTCCTTTAAACTCGGCAACCACCGTTATTCTAATTTAAAGGAGAGAGGACTTTAAGAAATTGGTGGCGACGTATCCAGAGCCTTTGCCGGTGATCAAGACTTTAGTGAAGGTTCGCATTACTAAATGACAAGAAAGTGTTTAATAATTTGTGTTAAAACTCGACTGCCCCGAGCGATTTGGCTTTTCCTGAGGCGCACGCGTAACATCGTAGCTCCAACTCCCTCGTGTGTAATTTCACTCATTGGCTTGAGTGGTCGGGCGCGCGCACCACTCGAGCACGGCACGCACGAGGCAGCTATCATACACCTTCAAAATTGAAATGTATATTTTCTTTGCAAATGCCATTTCATTCGTTCAGATTTCAATTTATTTATTCAATTATTTACATACTGAACTATTCATTTGTTCATTTGTATATTTAGATTTACATTTCCTTTTGATATTTGTATTCAAGGGTCTAATGTTTATTGTGATATAATGGTATCTTCTTTTATTTGTCTTTCAAACATTTATATTCGACTGTTACTCATTGATATAATTTTTTCTCTTTATCCTTAGCTTTACTGATTATAGTATCTTAATATTTCCTTTCATCCATTCATTTAGTTTATTAAATTGCCTTTGCCTTCGGTGCTACCTCCTTGTGAAATGTATGGAATAAATAAGTGCTTCCTTGACTAAAAAAATTACCCTGTGAGAGTAAGAAGAATCTTTCGTGGAATAAACGAGAAAAATTTAAATCAATGTATAGGCCTAAACAGGGAAGGGTCCAGATACTCTAAGGGGGGAAAGTATGAAACATCTTTAAAAAAAGTTTTTACACCCAAAATCTCAGATAGGCAAAAAATGTTACAATATTTTCGAACGCTTTTCCAGTCTTAAGGGGGGGGGGGGGCGGCTGGTCGAGCCCTTAAATCTGTGCCCCATTCCATCTAAAATGAACTCCTCTCGATCACCTTCTAGCTTCAAAATACAACCAAAATAGTCAAAAGATATAACTTCAGGGCCCCGTTTCATAAAACTTGTTATCAATAACAAGTTACAATAATCGTTATAAGCTACTGAAATCCTTGAATCTGATTGGCTGAGAGCAAATTCTGCCATAGGAATGGGGCAGTTGTTATTGATAACAAGTTTTATGAAACAGGGCCCATATCGCTATCTATAGAAGATGTGAACGTAGTAAAAGATTTTTTGTTAGTGGATCACGTGAGAGATTATTTCTATTTTTCATACCACATAATTCTTTAAATACAGTTCCTCTTAGTGCTCAAATGAAATGATTGATTCTAAGGATACGTACAAATGAATATTACCCAACCACAATTTTGTCATACTCAGTAACAATCTACCACCGCTCTAATTTCCCATAAAGACATGCCCCAAATCGCCCATTAGATAGTTGGGTACCAGAAATTCTGGGAATAAAGATTAATCTTTTGTAAACTGGTATATTAAATGGTATTTCACGACTAGGATTTTAATTTTACGAATTGCATTTTCCCTTTTGAAATATTTGAAATGTTTGATACTCTCTTATTTCGTTTCATAATAGGCTACCAAACTTAATCATTATCATTAGAGTTTGATCATAGCTGCCCTGTGCCACAACCACCCGAGGTCGATAGGAACCCTCGTGTGGAGAGCGGGAAGCTAGCGATTATCCCTCCCGCTGCGCCCGGCTCGCTACCCTCCTGAGCGAACGGATGGGTTACGAGGACAAGCTAGTTCTCGATGATTTCCCTTGTGGTGAGTTCGATATGGGCCGAGACCGGGGGCAACGTCGTAGGGTGCGCGAGTGTGCGTGCGTGCGTGCGTGCGTGTGTGTGGGTGTGTGATGGGTGTGTGTGCGTGTGTTCGTGAGTTTGGTGATGGTAAAGTGAGGATGAGTGCAAGTCCTGTCAGTGACTGGGACAGAAAGAAATTTTTTGCTTTTGTCATTCAATAGACGAAGGAATGCATATTGAAAAACATAGTAAAATGGCCAAAGCATGGCTGAAATAAACAAGCCATATAAAAGAAATCTGTGAGGTAGGAAATTAAGTAAAGATCGAGAAGAGAAGCGACCGATAAAGAGGGAGGGAGAGAAGGAAATTTAAGGAAACAAAAATAAAGATAGAGAGTGAGGTAGATAACTAGCTAGATTTTAAAAAAAAAGTAGAAAAGGAAAGACAGACACAACTGGGCGTTGTGGCGTGCCCCTGTAATCCAGCTAACAGTGGAAGTTATAAACTGATTCAGCGGACCCAGGTTCGAGACTAAGTCACGTCTTTCGGATGGTGACGTTAAAGGTCGGTCCCCAGATATATCATATCTGATTCATACACTTCTGTAAAAAAAAAACAATTACACACACACGCGAGAGAGAGAGAGAGAGGGGGGGGGGGGAATTATTTCACAATCAATAATGAAGATAAGGACTTAGCATGCTAGTAACGACTTTTGCCAGAAACTTCTTCTTTTTTGTATAGGGAAAACTGGATGGACATTAATATAGACGTCAATCAATGCTGTCATAACAACGTCCAATTAAACTTACGTCAAAATTCAAAGTCTTATTTTAAGCTTAATGAGGACTCTCTTAACGTTTCAAGAACGGTGATACGATTGAAGGAAAAAATAAATGAGAAAGTTCATGTACTGGGCGAAAATGAGCGAAGGAAGTTCAGAAGTACTCTTTTCTCCTTAACGCTACCATAGAACGTTGGACGAACTGCTCTGGCTTCATGATGATCGACGCCGAAAATTGGTGAGGGATGTCCGGGTGGGATGGGGCGAGGTAACCACGTGGTGGGCGGGCATCCAGCTGACAGCGGTCCATAGAATTGGAAGTGAGATGGCGAAAGCTTGACAGAAAGGCCACAGTGGTACGGGGAGGCTTTCAGTGGGGTGAAAAGGGTTGTGAAGTGCATCGATTCGGGAGGGAAAAGAACTAGATTCGTAAGAATTGAGTTGATGACGACATGGAGAGGACTAAGAAGATGAAGAAAAAAAGGTTTGGGGAAAGAGAAGTGAAAGAGAGGACATAGAGAGAGAGAGACAGATAAAGAGGGGGAGAGCTAGAATGAGGGAGATGGGGAGAGAGAGTGACGTTGTTGGAGGAGAAAGAGGGAGGGCCAAGAATGACATAGATATAGAGATAACGAGATAGCATTGTAGAGGCAGTAAACATGGTAAAAGAGATGGAAGAAATTATTAGAAAGAGAAAAAGCAAAAAGATATACAGAGATACAAGGAGAGAGGGCGAGAGAAAGAGAGAGAGAGAAAGAGAGAGAGAGAGAGAGAGAGAGACTAGGGGAAAATGGAGAGACGGGGTTGGGGAAGTATGCAGAAAAGGGAAAGATGGAAAAGTTTAACTAGTGACACAAAACCTAAAAAATCTACTAGTTAAAAAACGGTTTCTTTGCCAACTATCATAGAAGAGGACGTGACGGGATCAGGAATTCGTTATAAAATGAACAAGAAAGATGAAAGTCCAGTTTTTACATTTGAAAAAGTGAAGGCCTACATAGTTATCTGTTCTTCATCTGTAATTCGAGACGAGTTGTAAATAAACAAAATTAAATTGTTCCAAAGACTTCGGAGATCAATACATTGTGTGCATTATCAAAATCACTATATGATTTACAGAAAGGGAATTGAATACAAACAATTAATTTCTTTTAATAATCTATTTATGTGTACAGTGTACTACACTTATCAAGAAAAAATGAATAAATATGTACATATATCTTTTTTCATATTTTCTGTAATAATACCTGTAATGCCATTGTTTTTCTTTCTGTTGGAAATTAAATAAATACGAATTTGAATTTGAATTTGAATTTGAAAGTGTATACAATGCCTCTAATTATCAGTAGTGTAGATACGGTGGGCACAGGCATGCCAGGGGGCAAGTGCCCCTCTCCTTAAATGGCGCAAAAAGAGGGAGATGAGAAAAAATATTTTAAAAGAAAGGGAGAGGGGGAAAAGGATCATCAAAAGAAGATGATAAGACACCTTCCCAGACCCTAGTAAGACAGCTGCTCCTCACCCTCCCCCCCCCCACATGTGCCCCCAGTGCCCCTCTCATTGGCTTGACCACCTCGCTACGCCACTGCTAATGAAAAGCAACTCTACGATGGGCAAAGTACATCGTCCAACAGGTCATGCTGTTTCTCGTAACAATGATTTATGGAATGTTTTCCACCAAAAGAGGAGATGCTGAGAAATCCACGACAGGTCTTACTGAGTACTAGTACATGGAAAAGTTCCATCGCCATCTCATTAACGTAATGTATGGATAATGCGATTATGAGTTAGTGGGAGGCAGGTTTATAAGTAGATCGATGATGGTATAGTAGCTGTGTGGTAGGTGTAGCTTTGGTAAGATAGAGTGGCCGATGATTGGAGAAGTTTGGAAGAGTGAAAAGAAGGAGAAGACGAAAGGAAAGGGAACAGAAGAAGAACAGATGAGGAATGAAGGAGACGGGAGGATGAGAGAAAGCCTGAAGAAATAGGAGGAATGAAGAGATGAAAGCAGGGGAAAACCAGGAATTAAATTTTTAGGTAAGACCTTTTTCTTGGTTATAACTCAAAAGTAATAAAAAAAAGCAACAAAAGTAATAACATTATAATTTGTTAACATAATAAATAGATCGTTGATTCGTCCTCCGTAACGCTGTATTTACCCTTTTAATATATTAAAAAAAAGGATTTCGAATCAATGCATGAGTCAATGAGATTTTTATGTGTCCCTCCTTCCAATTCGTATAAGCTGAAAGCATAATAAGCCTGGTAGAAAAGGAAATCTACGACTATGTGACGGTTCAAGCAAGATATTAATCCCTTTCTTCCCAAAGAAATGTGAAGTGATAGACATAATATTATCTACAATATGCTTTTCAGCGAAAACATTATTACTAATGTGAAGTAAAGAATAATTTTTTTTCATTTCAATTCAATTTAAAGACATTTATTTCCAACTTTTCAATATACAAAGTAATAAATGAGCAAAATAATGTACATATATTTTGAACAAAAAATATGAACAAAAATTTGAATTAAAAAAAAAACGAAATGGATAATGGGAACATATCTTTGCAGGAGACATTTCATTAAGATATTATATCATAAGACAACACACATAATTATGTTATCAATAACGAAAGACCAAAATATAACTTTGTAAAAAAAAAAAAAAAAAAAAAGTACCAGCAAAAAGGACTATAGCGTGCATATAAGAAAATATGAAACACTGGAAGTGGATGGTATCAAATTATTAACACATACAAGCATACTCTTATTCTAGTAATAATATTATTCCTTTGTTGTTGATCTTGTGCTAAAAAGGGGTATTGAGTAATGATATACATCTTGGTCATGAATATAATTAGCCCCCAGCGGGTTCATCAAATAAAGAAACACTACAATACGAAAGAACGGATTAGAGAAAGAGAGAGAGAAAAAAAAATACATATTTTTCTTATGAATAAATTCAACAGATGCTTAAGCGTATAGACGCGATAAAAAGTAACAAAAAGGGAGGAAATGGAAAAGAAAGAGCGAAGAAGGATAGAACTGGAACGGCCGCTGAGCTGAATTTATAAATGTTCTAAGAAAGGGAGTCGAAGAAAGAGAGATAAAGCACAAGGATGCGGTAGGGAAAAAATATATATTATTGAAGAAATATCATTTTATATTTTGGTTATGAATGTAATTAGCTCCTCCCCAGAGAGCAATAGTCTAGCGATTTCAGAAAGCACAGCTCTGCGTGTGTTTTCCCTAATCCGCCAGCATCGCTTTATTTATAATTCATTGTTTTGGGGGGATTTCATCGTCCCGGTAATACAGTGGCGCCCATTAAAGGATTACGACGCTACAAGGGGTGGACGGAAAAGAGAGATGAAAGGCAGGAAAAGGGAGAAGGGAAACTGGGGGAAAAAAGACAGAAATGGTGTTTGTCTGATGAGGCAAAACAAACCATGGGTTGTTCGAAAAAGATACGAACAGATAACCTACTTTTACATTGTATTCAAAAGCGGATTCTTTGGATGCAAGTCATCATTGCATGTGAGCAGTCATCTTTAAAAACTATAAATGAAAGGTGATTCAGTTTTATACGCTCAGAAAAACAATACGGGAATTGTGGAATAAGAGATTTTAACATACTGCATACTCAAGCAAAACATTTGGACCAAAATAATGAATGATAGAACGGCAGAAGGATTGCCCCCCCCCCCTCTCCCCCTTTCTCTCTCCCTCTCTCTATTTTCACTTCTTTTTTCTCTAGCGTCTCCTTTTTCTCATTTCTGTCTTTATTCTTTTACTTCTTAATTGACTTGTAAGTAAAAGCATACACATACACCCACGCCCACATATACACAAGCATGCATTAATATCACGTGTGTGTGTGCAGTCCCATATACTTACAATCATGTGCAGTGGTTTTGACCGATTGTGATTTTCAGGAAGATTGAATTAGTTTATTTGATAATTATGAAACCTTATACTTTCTCTTTTAAGTCACTCTCTCTCTCTGTGATTATGTCTGTCTGTTTCTCGGTCTGTCTCTCTTTCTCTCTCTCTCTCTCTCTCTCTCTCTCTCTCTCCGTTTTGATTTTCACTCTCCTTGTTCTCTCAGAATTCTGAGCTCTCAAACCTTCCCCGATCCTTCCAAGAATCCTTGTGGTCGATGATGACGGAGCGAATCGCTTTTCCCGCTCTCGATCTCTCGTATTGAAACATTGACCTCGCTAGTGCCTTGTGTAGCAACTCACGACTCTCATCTTCGCTTCTCTCTCATCCGTCTTCTTCTCTTGTCCATCATTTGCATCTACTGATTTTTACCTCCCTCTCTCTCTCTCTCCCGCCCAAACTTTCTCTCTTTCTTACTTGCCATCTATCTCTCGTTTCCCCATTCTTCATCTCCATCTTTCTCTCTTTCTCCTTCTCCCCTCCAATCTCTTCCATCAGAAGTAAGAATCTAGTGATTCACCCTTTTCTCCTCTTGCCCTCCATCTTTCATTCTCCAAATCTTTATCTCTCTCTCTCTCTCTCTCTCTCTCTCTCTCTCTCTCTCCCTTCACTCTCTCAGTCCCCTTCCCCCAAACCCTCCATTTTCTTTCTTTCATCCTTTCCGGTCTCCCAGCTTGTCATCCCATCATCTCTGAGCTCTACTCTCATAAACAAAAGTATCTTCTGGAGCGGCAGTTTTTCCCATGCAGCCTTGCAATCTCCTACAGTCCCTGCCTCTATTCATCTCCTACAACATCACCGGTTCGCTCACCCCACCCTACTTTTAAATATTTAAATGATGACTGGCTCACTTTAACGGTTGATCTGTGGAGGGGAAAAGACATTCATATCATGACTTGTTTTTCTTTTGTATATACATTAATACAATGCGCTAGGCAAAACTGAAGAATTGGATTTCGGCCATGTATGTAGAAACCGGCAATGCTCTCGACTCTCGAGCTATCGATAAATGTTTATAGGAAATAACTACATGCACGTAATCATGGTAATTGTTTGAATAGATACGTATTATTAAGCCATTTGGAGCAGGTATCAAGAAAAGGGAGGTAAATAAATTTAATCGCGCCTGTAGATCTTGCTTTATTGAAATCACGACATGTCAAATATGGGGGGAAACCTCAAAATTCATTTAGTGTATAGACATCATTTTAATTGAATACGTTTTAATTATCACTAATGATACATCAAGTCGAAAGAGGTTTTTAAAAGGCATATTATTTGTAGGCCTATATAATTTTTAGGGAAATGTTTTGGATTTTTGTTTATAGAATTTCTTTGGTAGTGATTGTTGACATTCTTTACTCCCACCTTGATGAGCCACTCCTCTTCTCTAGTGCCACCCATCCTGTCTCATCCATCTCAGCATCATTTCTATTGCTCCTCATCATCTCCTCTCCCCTTCGCCTTCTCCTTCTATCCACTTTCTCTTTATTTACTGGAATCCATCCCCGCATCCTTCCACATCCCTCCTTCTTGCCATCCTATACCCCCCCCCCCTCCTCTCCCCCTCCCTTCCCTCATTCATCCCTGGTCATCCTCCAAATTTCTCCCTTCCCCCTTCCCTTTCCTCTCCCCTCTTTAGCAGCCCTCATCCTAACCCCCCTCCTCCACATCAATTTATTCTCTCACTCCGCCTTTTCCCTCTTCCTTCTCTCCTCATGATCATGCTCCTCCTCTTTATTTACTGCAAATAATGCTCCTCCCTCCCCTAAGGTTCTCCTCTTTCTTATCTTCCTCCTCCTCCTCCTCCTCCTCCTCCTCCTCCTCCTCCTCCTCCTCCTCCTCCTCCTCTCTCTCTCTCCAACCCCCTCCTTCTCCTCCCCTTCCTTCCCTTCCTTTCACCACAAAACCACCTTTCCCATCCTCCCCACATCCGTTCTTCTCCTATTCCGCCCTTTCCCTATCCTTCAACTCCATCCTCCTTTCATCCGAAGATGCCTTTCATCCTACTTTATTTTTTCTTCTAAACATCCTTTCATTCAGTCTTCCTACTTATCCATTCAGCGGAAAAGGGGGATAGAAATTCATTAAAAGAAAACTCCAAAGCAATGCCACTTTCACCCATTATTTTTCTCATTGGAAAGTCCTTACTCGGAGAAACAGCAATTCAGCAACATTGAGGTATTACTAAATAGAACCTTTTCAATATCCGCGATATAAGGATCATAATTGTTACCGCATTAGTGATCGCTCGCTGCATCTCTACCATGGTTTCATCCCGTTCTCAATCTCTCTCTCTCTTTCTGCAATACCCCCAATAGTATCAAAATATGATCGCTTCAGCTGTTTCATTAAGTAGCTGACGGTTTCCAGCCTAGTGCATACCACACTAACAGAAGATTTTCATTTAAAAGAAAAGAAAATTCGAGGAAGGACAAAAAATATCGAAAAACATTATAGTTTCGCCTTTTTCCGCAGAGCTCGAATCGCCTCGCTGAATATCGAAAGACGGAATGCATCTTTATTACCGTTGGCATGGCAACCGAAGCGTGTACATCCTGTTGGAGATGGTGATGGTTGGAGGAGGGGGAAAAAAACTCTTAAGAGGAGAAAGAAAGCCTAAAACACGACTTGATGTCATAAATATCATAAAACCTCACTCACTTTCATAAGACTCTATGGCGGAAAGAAAGCATCTGGAGAAAGATATTTCGAGGTATCCATCAAAATTTTGATATCGCTGTCCTCTAGATGTCAGCTAAAGGAATCTAAACGTGGGATTTTCTTTCGACTCGAAAAATCTGTAGGGTAATATTCATTTCTGATAATACAAATGCACTTCAAGAGAACTATTTAAAACTTATTCTGAAGCATTTACCATGGAGTAAATGGGTTTAGGTAAGCAAAATATAAACGAAGTAACTTTCGGAATATCACATAAACTGAAATAGCCTTGACTTGTTGACATGTTGAAATTACAAATAGGGCGGCAAGTCAATCGCTACAAATCTCTTGGTAATAATACCGGTGCTAATAACACTAATAACAAGAACAAAAACAACAACAATAATAATGATTAAAACAAAAATAATAATAATAATATCAGTAGTAGTAGTAGTAGTAGTAGTAGTAGTAGTAGTAGTAGTAGTAGTTGTAGTTTTTGTTGTTGTTGTTGTAGTAGTAGTAGTAGTTGTAGGAGTAGTAGTTGTAGTAGTAGTATATATCAACGAAATTTTGACATTCTTAAGATCCTGTGTGTCGTTTTATGAGCTTTCTCTTTGAATGTATAAAGCAAAACAATTACCCATGTCAACTGAACGTTGGAAAAATGAATGCAATTAAATGAATAAATGAATGAATATAATTCCAAAAAGAACTTGGGGTACATAAAAAAAATCAAACAATGCATATTTTGCTTCATTTGCCACAGACTTATCTTCAAAGGGAACAGAGTCATGATGATCAGGGGCGGATCCAGGATAGTCAGAGAAGGGGGGGGGGGGTATCGAAATGATTTACTCCACCCCCACCCCACACCCCCTCCTTACACCCCGAGTATGAAGATCTCCCAGATTTGCTCAGCGGGGAGAGGTGCATGGAATATCAGCTCACATCTTTAAAAAAAAATCAGAACGGGGCATTCAACAGACATCTTTCAAGGGGCAGCCCCTCTGCCCCCTCCAGATCCGCCTATGAATGAGAGTCATTGTAATATCGTTTACCAACCATTTTATGCAATAACGTGTACTTTAAAGAAGTGTACTATTCATACATTTTTTAATTCAATTAAACTTGCCATAAATTTCACGAACACTTCGCTGCAGCATTCCAGTAATTCATGTGACATTGTGAAGACTGCTAATGTATTATTCCTTTTCTCTTCCTTAAGTTGAATTTCATCACATTTTTTCCCCTGCTTGTAAAGTATAACATTATAAATGTTATTATAAAAGTACCAAAGCAACGCTCAACAATATTTTTACTGCCCCTAAATTAACGTGTATCATCTATATATATCACAAGAAAACATAGAGCAGACAATAAGATATTTAGAGAAAATGAATTATAATTGACTGACTTGTTTGTTTCTCATACACAACCCTCATCATATTTCAAGATTATTATTGCAAAGTTGTATGCAAAGGTTTCCACAGCTCTTCGCCGACATAGCAATATTTAACGTATACATGTACATATTACAGTCTATTTTCCTAAGAATATTATAATCATCACTATCATTAAGCGTTATATCCTCCTCCTCCTCCTCCTCTTCCTCATTATCACCCCCTCCTCCTCCTCCTCTTCATCCTCCTCATCATCATTATCATCATCGTCGTCGTCGTCGTCGTCGTCGTCATTATCATTTTTCATATCTTCAGCAATTTTAGTAATTATCATCATTGTCATTTTGATTATCATCAGCATCCAAATAAAAAAAAACATCAACACCATCTTCGTCATCATCTAAATTTTCTATCTTCCTTCTGCCTTTTCTCTTATATCTGCGCATCGTACAACTTTCTCCCATTCAACCTTGGAGGACACCGAATGCTTTGTAGTAGTACAGGTGGGAAGAGGAAAATGTTGAGAATCATCTCAACTAGCGCCTTTCTAAACCCCCCTATTAACAGAATAGAAGCTATACAACGATCAAAGACTCGAAACAAAATAACATTACACTGTATAGCATTATTGACACGATTGATCAAAACAACATTAGCTTGCATGAAATTGACAAGAAAAAAAATCTGCCGTCATCTCTTTACTATGCCGATAAATAATAAAGGACTTCGATTTTATTTTTCATCTCTCTCTGTATACCTCTCCCTCCATTTTATTCATGATGTTCATGAAAATTGGCACAGCGTGTGAAATGGCGGACCTGTCCTTTCGGCAAGTTACGTCGCGGCATGGAGCGGTAGCTAAGGGAGGTGCTAACGGGTCGCCAGCCGGGTGGCGATCAGGTGTCGATGCGGGGTGACTTGCAGGTGGATTGCGCGTCAAAACGAGCAATTTCGTGGCTTGTCGCTTTCGCCTGGTGCAGCGAAAGGCTTTGATCCCGCCATTTTGCCGTTTATGTTTTTGTATTTTTTTATTTTTTCGGCTGTGCTCCTAGTCACTCATTTTATTCGCATTTAATGGAAGTAACCTTGAAACTTGAACATGGTATACGTTCTATAGAATATTTACTCAATGTGCACAATCTGTGTTTTCAGCACGTTTTATATTGTTATTACACGCAGATTCCATGTTTTACAAATTAATTGTAGCTCTGTAGGCTAACATCCTTCCTGTTTTTAAAAAGTCATAAACGACGTTATAAATCTGTTATGAATTTGTAAAGAAAATATGAAAACATCAGATAATAAATAATTTAAGAATAGGTCGAATATAGGCCTGCTCTGCTATTTTTTAATATATTTTCTGAGGTTTCCATGTTATTAATTAATTAATGAAAAAAAGAAAGGTTATCAGGTTTTTTTTTTTCAAATCATGCATTATTTAAATATTTGTATCTAATAATCTTATTTTCAAGTTTCTTTATTCTCCCTTTAATTAACTGTATTTTAAAAACATTCGACCTTAAAACCACCTGAATGTATGTCACTCTTATGTGTTTTATATTATTAGAGCCTTTAGATGGGGGCACTGTGGTACATTGGAGAAGGCTCTTGACTCTCATACGAGAGGTCCTGGGTTCAATCCTCACTGGGTGCTTACATCCTTGGACAAGGTGTTTTACCCACATTTGTCCCTCTCGACCCAGGTGTAAATGGGTATCTGGCATTTGCTGGGGTAATAATATTTGCAGGGGCCTCAGGAAGAACAGCTAGCACTGAAGCTGATGAGGCCTTCCTGGGTAAACAAACTATTATTATTATTATTCCGATATACATGCTTTTTAAATTAGCGCTGCTTGTGCACTACATTTTGGTTGTGATTTTTAATCAATTTCCTGACACTTCACTAATAACTATTACTATACAGGATTCGCCAAAATCGAACAATGAAATCTTATAAATGTTAATTTCAATTTTGCATCAAACCTCTTGTTTTCTTGTCCTGATGTTACAGCGTTTGTTTGTTTGCTTGATTATTATTATTTTTGTTTGAGGGGCTCTTGACTTTTTGAAGCTCTATAAGAGAAAATGTGAGGGTCTAATATTAATTTTAAAAATTGCCTCTCAAAATAGTACCCCTAAAAATGGCCAGTCTGTACTTTTTCCTCCAGCGAGAACACCAATAACTGTCATCACAGAGATTTGTCATTTATAATAAAGCTTTCGACTCCAAATGAAATGAATGACTGGACTTTTATTTCTCCAATTAATGTCATTATCTATCTGCCATTATAACGACTCAATGTATATGCATGGCGGTAAGCGTTCCCTTCTCAAAAATAATTACATTATGTATGGTATCCCTCAGCAAACAAGCGGAAAAGAAAATGCTCTAATCCATACGATAGAGCCCACTCCCCCCATTATCGTAATTACCAACAATAGTGCATCTCGCATTGGAAAAATGTAAATTTCATGAGTAGCGGAAAGTATTTATCGCTTTTGCATGGATGGGAATTCAAGTGACATTCATTTGGAATGCGCAAAAATTTATTGGGAAATTCGAGGAGGATTGCATTTTTTTTTGGCTCTGTTCTTTTTAGAAGCGCACGTTGCGTGGCTCGACTTTCAATCAAACAAATTTGTTCGGGTTCGTGGAGTGTAAGTTCGACGGCGGTTTTCGGATTAGCGGATTGTCGTGCATGAAAGGAGATTAATGTGAGGGTAGTTCATGTTCCATGGATTAGGAGGGGGGATAGTGTTGGTGGTGGTTGGGTGACCGGTCGCAAGCCACATGGGGTAGGACGATGGAGAACAAAAGTGCGAGAAACGTCGATAAAAGAAAATTCAGCTGGGCAAAGCAAGAAAACTTACTGAAGCTCTATCTCCTATCTTGTCTCTATATTTCATCCTCCCCCCCTCTCTCTCTCTTTCTTTCTTTCTTTCTTTCTCTCTCTCTCTCTCTCTCTCTCTCTCTCTCTCTCTCTCTCTCTCTCTCTTTCACGCTCCTCTCTGTTGTCTCTTTCCCTAATTGCAAATCGACAATGTTTTCAAATTGTAGAAAGGAATACAGGGAGAAGATGGATTTAGAGAGAAGAGAAAATACAAATATGATGATGACGACGATGATGATGATGATGACGAAGATGACGATGACGATGGCGATGATGACGACGATGATGAAGATGATGATGAGGAATTGGGAATATAACGAGAAAAAGAAAAAAGAAAAGAACTCATACCAAATGTCATACAAGCATATACAAGCAAAATTTAAACCTAGTCTACACCTTTAGAATTCTCGATTGAATTTTGATCCCATGAGGAGACTTCACCGTGCATGCGGCAAATCAAATTCCAGCAAAAGCTTCTTTTTTCACAAGTGAAATGGTCAACTGAGGTGCAATCAGTTCGGATTAGGGTATTACAAAAATGTCAAAGCAATACATGTATTACAGTATGTATGCACAGCAGAAAACCCTTGATCATGACGAGGTACTAATGTTCAAATCGCCAGAAACTTATAGGCCCCCTCTCTTACAACCGTATTTCAAGGGTTTTAGTGGTTTCGGACACATGGGGCCAAACTTACAATGATTCGATGGGGAAGGGGTAGGGTTAGGGGTGCATCAAACTTTGAAAAGAAGCCGCCCGTATATTCGATATTAAAATCCACGTTCCTCACCAAGGACAACTTAATGAATTTTAACTGAGGCTGCAATTGCCCAAATTTAGGCCCAATGACTATGTAAATACAGTATATTTCGAATAATGGCAATGAATTTTGTTTCCTCTAATTATATATGTAAAGATTTATTTGTAATCAAATCTCGCTTTAAATATCGCTCTCTTCTTGATGTAATCATGCCTTTGAATAATTCTTGTTTTAAATATCAAAATAATAACGTAACACTTTTAAGCCATGCCTGATTTTAAGACACCTTGCGTTCAAAAGCATAATAGAAAACATGTCACGTAGTCTACCCTAACTTATTCACTCCTTCCAAACTTTCCTTCTTCTGTCGTTCAATATTTACATTTCGTGCCTTTCCTAATCGATACCGCCGGGTTTCCTCGCGAAATGCACCACGTTTTTTCTAAAGCCCCCATCACTAAGATTCCACGCCGGCCGATTGAAACATGCCTTAATTATCATTAAACGATGTCAAATTAAAGTAAAATAGCCCAGTTTTCAACGTCAAGGTTACGGATTCCAATTCTGAAAAGAGCGAGAAAAGAGGCAACACGTGCATCTTCTGTCGTCTGCACGCTTTCACTTAAGAATTAAAAGAAAAAAAAAATCGCGGGAAAATCACGAACTTAGATTAAAAGCGCTGACGCCGAGATTTTTTCATACATATACATATATATAACTCTTCCGCTTTTACGTTTTCCTATCGTGTTTTTAATCAGATTTGGCCTCGAATTTCTAGGATTTTTTTGTAGGAAATTGCGGTTTCCCGTAAACAGGAGGGAGCATCGCGCGAAGAAACCGACGAGCGAACGATCGGTGCAATATCGTCTGGTATACGAGCGCTGATATGGTTGGGGCGCGCACCCGAGTCCCACACACGCATCTATCCTCCATTTTTCTTTTAAACCTTCCTCCCGAAGACGACGATGATGCAAAATTGAGAGGAAGATGAAAATTGATGGAGAAATAAGATGGTCTATTTGATGAGCATGTCGCTGCGAGTTAAATTAGTTGTCGAGATTCAATCCCAGCTATTGTTGAGCAGAGTCTAATTGGAGTTTGCACGGCGCGTTGGCGGCGCAGGCCAGCCTGGTCGAAAAAAAAACCGTCTTGAAATTTGAACGGCACGGTAATTATACGAGGGGACCTCGCGATGGCAGAAATGAGGAGGAGGGGGAGAGAAGAAAAGGGGAAATGGGAAATTGGTTAGCGTCTATTCATGACAACTTTTCCCACCAGTTTTGAACACAATGACGCAACCTTACTCTTCATTCCCTTATTGCATTAAATCAGTGCCATATCAAGCATGTTAAAGCACAACCTTAAAATTTCATTTCATACTAAGAAATTGGAAAAAGGAAATGTATGTGAGACTTTGTCTTATGATAAACGGAATCCATTCATAATCAATAAACATAGTTTGGTATTTATTCGATCAGGAACGAAAGCAATTTTCTTCCGGCTTTCTCAAAAACATAACATCAAGATAATAAAAGAATAATGATAGATATAGGACGATGTAAGATCATTAATTCAAGAGAAGTCACAATAACTTATTGAAAAGGAGAAAAATAGTATAGATAAAATAGAAAGTAATCTTAGATAATTCACTGTTAATGTGCATGATTACCCATTGTCGGACGATGTTATTGCTGCTGTTCTTTGCTCATCTTTAATGATATGTATCTGTATCTATATGTATGCTGCCTGTATATATATGTATGTATACTGCAATCTCTGGTGATGCCATCATAGACACAATAGTCCAAAATGCCTGACTCTCTTTTAAGTCCTTTCTCTATATACTGTCTTTTCCTCTCTCTCATCCACGTATTGTTATGTTCTTCAGTGCTCAATGTAATATTCTTTCAGTAACTTGTATTAATTTTTTACGGGCGTTTCCCAACACAAGCTTTGCTTTTCGGGTTTTCGCCTCCTTCTGTTCTCTGAATTATTTACTATGTATATTGTACTATATGTTGACAGCAATGTTACAAATGTATTATCTCGTTTTATTTTACACTGTTCCTGACGAGAAGGAAATAAATGTTAATTTCAAAAAAAATTATTATCTAGGACGGAGTGAGAGCTCTATTAGTAGTGATTTCGAATTTCAATATAAAATGCTCTTTGTCGTTGTATAAAATGGGGGTACTCGTTGTTCGGAATGTTTATTTTTCCGAAGGTTTGTAACCCCGAAGGTACATAATTCCGAAACACAAATTTCCCATACCACGAGGTTCATGCGTCCGATAATGAAAATAGGGTTCATATCTCGGAAGGTTCCGAAAAAATGATCTATTGCATTTGGGGAATTATGAACCTTTGGAATTACGAAGCCTATTTCATTCATTTTCGGAATCATGGACCCTATTTCATTCTCGAAATAACGAACCTTCGGATCATGGAGTAACGCGAACCTTTGGAAAATGGAACCATTCGGAATTATGAACCTTAAGAAAAAAAATAAAAAAAATAAAAGAACTTTCGGAATCATGAACCCTTGGAAAAAGGACATGCAACCGTATAAATGACAATTCGAATGTTTATTTAGTCATGTTTAAATAATATTTGCGACAGCGTTAAACATTTCAATCAACAGAGGTGTATCCATAAAATTACACTAAAAAGCGCCCGTATCTATAATGAGATGCTCATGGCGTAGCAAAAGGAACACATAAATGACTGTGACATTATTACACAATGTGTCAAATCATAAAAGTGAAAGTATACAATTAATGACAGACTGAATCATATATCATCAAGAAAAGGTAGTGTGGGGATCCGTACATCTTCAGGATAATGAATTCATTTGATCACAATCGCTATGACAACTGGTTTCCTGAATCGTAAAGCGATTCTTTTTAAATGCCTTTTTTTCAAACATCTTTTTGTTGTTTGAAATAAGAAATATCTATCAACACGAACATGTCATATCGTAACAAACGAAACTAAAATGTCACGATGAGTAGGAAAGTAGCATATTAATTTTTGTACGATAAAACATGAACGGAGAGAAAAAAGAAAGAGAGTGATAGACGTAAAGTGACTAACAGAACAAAATATTAGCATACGACTCAACAACCCCTCAGGCTCCCGAAATACAGGCAATAGAGGGGGCTATTCTACTTGAATAAGTGGACATGAAGGTTTTGAAGATTGAAAAGAAATATAACCCTGTTCAACTTGCAGACATACACCACTCCTATAATCAATCATTTACGTAATTTAAACTGTGATTAGGTACTAACATGCAGTTCTTAGAGAATGAATGAATAAAAGCGATTATTGTTAAGCGACTGCTATTTTTATAATTTTTCAAGACTACTTGCTCTTAAAATTAATTTAGATTTGAAGATCATGCATTTTCATTTTGAAAATTCAAATATATTAGGACCAACAATATGAAGGCATTATTAAATACTATTAATTTTTTTATTAAATAGCTTTACAAAGAAGCAAAAGCGGTACGATAATGCTCTCTCAAACGGTTATGAAGTAACACAAATTTAAGAAATCAGAAGAAATGATTCTGAGATTTAGAGTGATTTTTAAACATGCAAGGCGAGTTACATCCATTATCCTTTTCAGTCATGCTGTTTTCATTTTATTTCTAATATAGGGCCAGGCTTAATTGGAATACTTTGGTATTTTTTTATGACATTCTCCGGTGGTGGAATGTGGTCCAAATCTGGTGGTTCAGAGAGAGGAAGAAAGAAAGAAAAGAGAGAGAGAGAGAGAGAGAGAGAAGGGGAAGAGAGAGAGAGAGAGAGAGAGGGGGGGGGGGGGGAGAAGGGGGGATGATTGGCAGTGAATTTTCAAAAAGTGGAAGAGAGAGAAAGGGGAGTAGAGATACATGTTAAAACAGTGAAAGAGAGAGAGGAGCGAGGCAGTAGAAGCAAATCGGTGTGACTTTAGACGGTAATTCAAAACCTAACATGTGATGGCGGTAGACAGTTTAAGATCGACCTTTACCGTACCTATTTCGTTATAGTTCTTTCTTGCTTCGTTCTTTGAATAACTTTTCTCCTTCTCTCGTTTCCCTTAATTGCTTTTCATCATAGCTCTAGAAAACTCAACTTATCGTCTTCCACTTTAATAACAGAGATACCAATCGAGAACTGAGGACAAGATGGTGTGAAAAATGGCTAAAACACACCGATAAGCCAAATTATCTACGTAGGCATCACACTAGATCGTTCCCTTACTTACAAGGACCACGTTGCCAAGACAAAGGAAAAAGCTGGAGCAAGGAATCGCATCTTGAAGAAGATTGCTAACACAAGATAGGGAATAGACGCTAAAACAATCAGTAAAATTATCTCTCTATGTCTTCTTTTCTACATGCTTCTTTTTTCCCTCACCACCTTAAAATTCTTTATTACTTTCATATTGTCTTTTTGCTTTTCTTTGTATTCTCAAGAATCAGAAACTAAAGACAACATAATACCCAGCTGCCTGCACACTGCTGACAGAAGTAATGGATCCATGTTTATTTTTCTGAGCCCCCCTGTTTGTTAAATTACATTTGGACAAAAATCAATCTAACTCCATCAGTGAGGAAAAGAGGGAATCCTACAACTAAGTATGAAAATATTTAAAATGAAAAAAAAAGGGGGGGGGGGAAAGAATTCAAATTCAAATTCAAATTCAAATTCAAATTCATTTATTGATTCCAAATCCAAACATATAGGATCATTCTCAATTTTCAGTTTACAGAGCACAGCAGGTATACAAAAGAAGCATAGTAAACATAAGTAACATAGTAAAGCAATAGAAAAGGCCATCACATGGAATGGGGGGGGGGGGGGGGGGGACACGTATCCCTTGTGTCCTGGATTCGCAACTGAATAGCCAGAAGCAGACCACGCCAGCAGTTCGACAGAAATCAGTGAAGCATATGCTTGTCCTATTTCGATCTCGTTAAACAATCGTCTTCTAAATCACATCTACTACACCCCAATAATGAACACTCCAAAATGATTAAACTTAAACCTGCCACTGAATATAATGGGAAAACATGGATATTGAGGAAGAGAAAAGAGGGTTAACTGGAAGGAAGATAGAGGGGGAAAGAATGAGAGGGAGCGAGAAGAAATAGAACAATCCGAGGGAGATTGGGATATAAAAAATGTGAATGGAAACGTGATAAAGAAAAGGACAGATGTGTTACGAAATTGGATAGATTACCTTAGCCTCCCTGGAAATTAAAAAAAAAAAAAAATACAGAAGAAGAAAAAAGGACGAAACAAATGAGAACTAAAATACAACTATATATTTGAAGGCGAGAGAAAAAAAAAATAATAATGACTTCCAAAAGAACGTCATCATGATCAAATGAGATCGAAGAGGAATTTTCATTCCTCTTGAATAGCGCCATCTCTGTATTAGTTGTCCATTGCTTCACCTTTCTTTCTCAACCATCTTTCGATCTATCCAGTTTTGTTTTCTCGATGTATTTTCTGTTTCTCGTTTGATTCGTTTTTCATCTCTTTTCAGACTCTCACGTCGGCTTGGAAAAAGAAAAGCAACATGACAAAAGAAGAAGATCGCGTATGCGAAAGCAAGCCCTATGATTCAAGTGAAGATACCCCTATACTACCACCCCAGACAAACAGCTACCCCTTAGGATAATCCGGGTCAACTACTCCTAGGACAATAACCCTCGGACAATCATCCCCTCAAAACATTTTGACCGTTGCATACCAGGCACCATTTGCTAACGGAGGCCTGCGTCAGCTAATGACGTGGTCTTTGGCGCACCATGTAAGAGGGAAATCATACAAAAAGCAAATGTAAAATGAGCAGGGCAAACATTGCTTGGAATTAATCGCACATAATCTAATTGCCTTCACTGGCTTGATTAGTGGAGGTAAATATCGTGTGCAGCGAACATTATGTAGGGCAAAGTATTTGCGTCTAAACCTTTCATTACGCGTTTAGGCCCAGCTCACACGAAGCGTCAATAGCTGACTTTAGGATCGTCAGTGACTGGTGACGTCTTTTGCGTGTCATGAAAGAGTGACATCGTTTAACCCTTTCAAGACAATTGACCACATTTTGTGGTTTGGCTCAATAACTTTTGATTAAGAGCTCTAAAAAATATACCAGAAGCATGAGTAGAAAGAGCAAAAGTTTCTGCACAACATTATGTCCATTTTTATTGCATGACCATATTGCGTTTGATGCCAGGAATTTTAAAAACAAGAATAAGATTTATAATCATTAAATTGGCAACGCAATGTGAGATTCAAAATCATTGTTTTTTAAATCAAAATTGGCAATTTTATCAACTTTTCCACTAAATTCCTAACCATGTAAATTGTTTCAAAGACATTACACATCATTAGAACCATTTAGCACTAAAAGAAAAATATTCTTGTTGCCAATTTGAAGAAGAAAATGTGATCAATTTAGCCCTTAAATAATTCCTGTCCTTAAAGGGTTAAAAAGTGACAGCAAAATGAACAGTGCAGACAATATTTTTAATAACTGACGTACGGGCTAATTGTTTTCATAGGCTCGATTATCGCAGGTAATAATGACGCAATCTGAATGATGCATCACGTGTGCTGGGCATTGCACTTACCCAAGAGTTAAGCTCGACTCACGCGAGGTGTCATTTCGATTGCGTCATTAGTTGCGCTATTGGAGCCTGTAAAGGCAATTAACTCATACGCAAGTTATTGAAATTATTGTATCCCTGCACTGCTCGATTTGCAATCACTCTTTAAACGATATCACTCTTTCATGACGCGCTGAAGACCGTATCAGTCACTGACGCGGTCCTAACGTCAACAAATGACGCCCCGTGTGCACTGGGCCTTACATTCAAATTGCGGAGATTCTCTTTTCCAAGCTAGCCAAATTTTCGACAAAGTGTGAAATGATCCACCGCACTTGCGCTAAAACATTGAGCTAGGCCCACTCTGGGCGTCACTCGCGTCACTTTTGCAATTTTCTCGGAGACCGGTACGATGGATTAACGTATATGTATCAATGCTGAGCTGATAATGGCGCTTTAGTGGTCCTGCGTCAGCAATTATTGAACGTCCTGTAAGACTGGCAGAACTCTCCTTTACTTTAAAAAAAAAATGCAGTGAATCTGTTATCTTCTTCTTCGTCACTGTTTTTCTTCCCCCGTTTTCATCCATCAATCTGAAGTATCATCAACAAAAATCGATAGATTCCAAGCCTCTTATTCGTCATGTTTCACCAAGCTACCCCTCCCTATCTATACCAATTCAAATGCTCCTCCGGTTGGGAATATTTTGAATAGTAATGTAAATTATTGTGCAATGCATCGACACCTATATCCCTTAATGTATAGCGCACCGAACCTCCAATAATATCCTTTTTACCCCGGAAATTAAGCCTGAAGGAGTGATATTTTCAGGTGCAGGAGGAACAATAGTCCCATTAATAATGATTTGTGTACCGAACGCCAAGCGACACAATAGCCGCCGTGAGAGCATTATTCACCCGGCAGAGCAATGTATGCGCCAGACTTTATTACCAAATGGCAGATATATAAAATCTCCATCCCACCAAAGACTATTTGCATGCCACAAAATGATGCCTTCAAATTAAAAGAGGAGACAAAAATTCCTCTGCAAGGCGTTAAGTAAAAGGGACTAAATTACCTGTTATTAAAATTAGAAATAAAATCAAACTGAAAGTTGAATACTTATATTCAAATTTTTGATTTTTTTTTCTTCTTCTCTAGAACCCCTCGGAACGTCAGTTAAAGGGTGTTTGATTGAAGAATCTACCTTTACCTGCCTATGGTTGTTGGTTAGTCTATAAGCCTCTAGCAATCCTTCGTGTCCTGAAGAGCAACGTTTGTTCAAGAGACAGACCTAAGCTTATAACGTTTCAGTAACTATACTAATGTATTTAAAATGTCATACTGAGGCATGCATCTATAGGCGTCGTACTTTACTGATGTCCTTGCGAAAGCTAACGAAACCGTACGATATAGCCTGCGATTATTATACGACCGAACGCTGCCAGATCTTGCAAAATTCGTAGATCATTGACAGCTTTTGAATGGTTCTTACAGGAATGTTCGTAGCATGTGAGCATGCCCCCCGAAAAAAAGTGATAGGTGGAAGAAGACGTAAAAGGAGCATGACTACTGCACCCTCTCCATATCCTCATCCCATTAGACGGCCTTGCACTCTCGTATTTGATGCACCTAGTAAGGCCCATATCCCCTTCCATGACAATAGTACCCCTCAATGGCTAGCCTAGGCCCATGCTACGCCACTGAGGAGATGTAAGGATTGTGTTCTGCTTGAAGCTTTAAAAATCTACATCACTCATGTCTCTTCACCCTAGCTGTTCTCTTTTCTCTATCCCCATAAATCACATTCCCTTTCCTCTTAGGTATTATTAAATGACAATAACATTTTTTTAAGAAGAGAAAGAGATAGAGAGAGAGAGGGGGGGGGGGGTGAGAATAAAATGATATGACCCCCCTGTATACCCTCCATACCCCGTCGCTTTTCCCCTCGCATTTCGTCCACCTACCAGAAGGGCCGCCCCCTCCCCATAACCAATAATGATTATGGTCTTATTTGCCCAAAGTAGCCTCATCAGTAAAACTGCTCTTCTTGGGGGCCCTGTAGGTGATAGTACCCCAGCATTGCTAGGTACCCATTTTTAATACCCTGGGTCGAGAGCGACAAATTTGGGTGAAACACCTGTAAGCACCGAGCAAGGATTGAATCCAGGGCCTCTCGTATGAGAGTCAAGAGCCTTCAAAAATATAACACAATCCACCCTCACAAAGCTGTTTTCCCAATCTATAGGCTTACAATTTTTCCTCAAAATGACTTATTTTATTTCAATGTACCCCACCAACTTCACCGTCTGTAACGTCATCAATGACGTCACTTTCGCGTAGAATAAAACCGTTTGATAAAACATGTATTATCACAGATTTCACACACATTTGAACGTTTAGTGCGGTCTGACGCAATCTCCACTATTCAACGCCATGTTAACATTGTAACCAATACCTATACACTTGTTACAATCTCAACATCCCACTCTCATCTCTACAGATTAAGATCTGTATGCGTTATCAGGGGGTAACTATGGGGCACAGGGAATGTACCCCTCCCATGGAATTAAAAAAAGAAAAAGAAATCGAAGAGAAAGAGAAAGAGAGAGAGAGAGAGAGAGAGAAAGGAAATAAGAAAGGGGCAGGGGAAAGAACGAAAACAGAATGTGGTAGAATCCCCGTCCCTCTTAAATCGGCAGCCTTGGTAATTCACACTTCATTCATCGAATAAGACCGGTGCCCCCCCCCCCCAACGATGCTAATGTCCCGTCAATAATTATGCCACTCTTCGTTATAATTTCCATGAATTTAGCGTTGGAAGAAATCCCTCGAAGCTTGGGCAACTGATCACTCAGATATACAAGAATCATGAGAATGTTCTGGAAAACAATATGAAGTGAAAACCGACAAAGGGGTTTGTGTTTCATTTTTCAAATGACAGGATTGCCACATTGTTAGTCAGGGGCGGATCCAGGATTTCGTATAAGGGGGGGGGCACACAAATGCAGGATTGTCAACTTTGGGAAACTGCTTGGAGGGAGACCCATATTTTTTTGGTCTCGCCAGCCCTCCAAAAGTCGCTCAGTGGGGGGGGGGGGGGGGGTTATGGGTCCGGTTCCCCTCCATAATTCTCTGACAAGCATTAAAAAAAAAAGGTTTTCTGGTCGAAAAGGGGGGGGGCACAATCGCAAATAGGGGGGGCACAATGCATTGTTTTCCCTCAAAAGGGGGGCACGGGTCGGGATTGCCCCCCCCCCTAAATCCGCCACTGCTGTTAGTAGTCAAAGGGAAAATATCACTTCTGGTCACATCAAAAAGACAACCTGGGATCTATTTTTAAAAATATATAATGCTGAAAAATTGACAAGTTCAAAAAAAAAAGAGACAAGACCAAGAACAAAACCAAGAGTTGGTAAACACGGAAGATAGACCATGCAGTTGACTTTAAAGACCATGCAGTTGACTTTAAAGTTCGAAAGACCCAAGCTCAGAAAGACCAAGGGCCCAGATTAATAGCGAATGTTTCAGATTCCTGGCCCTTCTAATGACGAGTGAGAGGGTACACGAGACTGGGGACCTGTGCGGGGCGTAGCGTGAATCCAGCTACTGAGAGGGCACTGATATCATTGGGGGGGGGGGGGGGGGGGGGGGACGGTCTTACTAGGTGGATGAAATACGAATTCTAAAATTTCATCGCTTATAGGACGGTGTCCTATCTTTGACGATCACTTTCATCTCCTCTTTCTCCGTTTTCAATTTTTTTTCGACATTCGATCGGGGTCCGTGCCACCCGGTACCCTTGTAGCTAGCTACTCCACTGCAGAAGGCCCTCGATACCGAAGTTTTGGTCTTGTTGGACTAAACTGTCTTGTTTGGAAGGTTCAAGGGCCCCAAAAGTGGAATGTAACTCTCATAGGCCTCCGGTTTTGGGTCACAGACCTTCAGTTGACTTGGGGCCTGGCTATAACGACCATGCCGAACGACTTTAAATAAAATGCACAAATATCTTGGAAAAGTAAGAAAGGGTAGCAAGATGCTATTACTAAACTCTAGATTTAAATGTGCAAGGAATATATTCAGGATATTGAAATTATTCCTGTTCAACAAGAAAATTTTACCTCATCGTATAGATTGAAGAATTAATAGAATGCCGTTATGCTCTCCACTCACACTTGCGACATGATTAACCTATGCTACGCTAAAAGTGAAACTTGAACTCTTTTAACAGGCTGCCAAAGATCGCTCTCTCTCCTTTACATAAACCACAATAAAATCCATTTTGAAAAAAGAAAAGCAATATCATTATAGCTATATAATTCAAACCATATAGAGCAGCAGCGACCTACCCGTTGAACTTATGTGGTCCTTATGTGCGGATAGCTCCGTCCTCCCAAAGAGTGACAAGGCGACATCTAATAATCTCACTTAGGGGAGACGCCTATGATATAAGAGGTATCCACTTACCTCCAAAACTTTAAGTGAGTGAAACACTTAACGAGGCTCCGCGAACGATCGTGATCCGAAATATTATCCACAGAGCGAGAGCGCAAGAGAGAGAGAGAGTTATTTCCAACTTAAGATCAAACTGTTCTGGCAACGCATCACCTCCCAAAATCGAGCACACTCACGACTCTGTTGAAAACCAGGTATGATTCCTCTCGTGTTCAAGTGCAAACGATGAAAAAAAAATATTTCAAAACCAAAGAGTTAGTTTGATACCTGAAAAAGGAGCGCAAATTACTACGTATTTCCTTAGCTATTGTAGGTAGTACTGTATACTCATGACGCAGGTCTACCGAGACTGGCTGCCACAGATATTATTGCATTGCTCCACGCTAGCCGCTGCCTGTACAAACCTATCCTAATAATGATATGCCCACGGTTTTTTTTCACTCCGTTGTAAAGAATGA
Source organism: Heliocidaris tuberculata (assembly GCA_025618425.1). Lineage (NCBI taxonomy): Eukaryota > Metazoa > Echinodermata > Echinoidea > Camarodonta > Echinometridae > Heliocidaris > Heliocidaris tuberculata. The sequence continues at coordinate 16,183,577 of CM046850.1, read as the reverse complement.
AGCAAACAAATATTTATTATCATGGCAAGCGCCAGCGTTTTTGTTCGTCAAAGGGCCGATTCAACATAACGTTATTATCGCCACTACTGATAAAACATCAGCGGCATAGAAAAGGGAAATAATAGAAAGAAAAGAATGGGGAGGATATATGGCAAAAGGAAAAGAGGGAGAAAAAAAAAGGCAGACCAGTTTTGACGAGCGGGGAGTTTCAATGGATCCCACACAAAATAAAAGATTGATTCGTTTTGCATACAAAACGGTACAATGTCATATTCATTGCTGAGGGAAACTGAGAGATAGGGTAGAGAGGTATAGAGAATAGGGGTATAGATAAAGGAAAGGATGTCGGAGAAAGGGAGAGAGTTGGGCGGTGAGAGAGAGAGAGAGAGAGAGAGAGAGAGAGAGAGAGAGGTGACGGAGGGGGGGGGGGGGGAGAGAAAGAGACATGCAAACTTGCAGTTAAAGACAGTTGGACGGAGGTATTGGACAAGAGAAAAAGAAATAGACAGCTAGAGATTCAGTAATGGAGATGGAGAGAGAGGGAGAGACAGAGAGGCAACAGAGAGAAAAGAGAGAGAGAGGGGGGGGGGGGAGAAGGGAGTGGGGAGAAAGAGACATATAAACTTACAGATACAGACAGACAGATAGAGGTATTTTGGTCGGGGGGGGGGGGGGGGAGGAGAGAGAGAACAAGGAAAGAAAGAGATAATCAAACAGAACTTGATAACTCAAAACACGATCGTAAGATCTGAATGATGTTTATAGAATGATTCAATGATTAAAAATAGAAAGTGGGGCAATGTAAAGAAATAATTATGGAGTAAAAGTGCACAGAACCATTGGTGAGATGAAAGTGCAGAGTTATTGAGAGAGACAGAGAGAGAGAGATAGAGAGACCACATAAGAGAGGATGAAAAGAGAGAAATGAAATAGAGTCCGTTACTCATTTGTTCCCCATTGTTCCTCAAACAGATGTCCCTTTCAGTTTCATGAAAAGCGCCTCGACTTCCTTTCTGACATTTTCATTTCAAAAGGGGGAGAACGTTGGTGAATAGCATGCACGTCCAATACAGAGAGATGAAAGTATCAATTCACGGAGACAGGATGAAAAAGGAGGCTTCGCGTTTACTTCCTCTACCGTTATTATGTGGCTGTATTTCATGTGTATATACCACATAACTGAAGCAAAGACACATTATTTATGAGACCCCAAAGTGCATCATATTCATTCCGGTGTAAAATCGTACGATGCCCCCCACTTTCCCAAAGAGGGAGGAGTTGTACACTATCGTCATCGGGTCCAGATAGCAAGGATACCTAACACAGAAGATTGACGTAACATGAATAACTGTAAGAAAATAAATGTTACTCTGAATTGAAGTGAATCGATTTTCATTAGCCTTTAAAGCAAAACTATCCACCAGTTTAACATGTTTAAGGGCCCAGCGGAAAAAAAGGGTTTACCGAGGAAAATATACCATCCTCATATTTCACTCCTTGCAAAAAGACCACGACTTGCTTCCTGCAGTAATTTTCGTTGAAACGAATATTTGTGGAGAAGTTATTATTAATTGTACTGTGACATCACGTAATGTGTTTAAAAGCTAATTTTCTTGATTATTTTATAGACACGTCAAGCATTCCAAGTGTCACAATGTGACATGTAGGTGCCAAATAATCTATGCCATAACAATGCGCACTACCTATCGTTTTAAGAACAACTTTAAGTCTTCTCTTTCATTTGCCTGAAGAAAATAAAGAGGCAATGTAAAACAAAAAATATATTTCCACAATGAGAAACTTTATTTTGTTCAGAATGAAGGACGGCTTGAACAGCTGTGAAACATTCTCAAAGTTATACATGTTAGGATACCTCATCATGCTCATGGAAGAAATTTTTTAAGAAAGAATTTTGCTGTAATTCCCATACTTTGTAATTCAGTGTCAGCTAATCCATATTATAGTAATAACAATAGTGTGTCTTATTGTCGCTGTGCTTTCCGGTGTTATACGGTGTATTTTCTTCAATGCCGTAAGTGTTTAAACATGTCAGGTGTCAATTAATCCATATCGCCGGTGTAGTATAGAAATAATGCATCTTATGGTCGCTGACTTCCTGGTGTTGTATGGTGTATCAGGGTAGTCTCTGAGATGTCCAGTGTGAACTCAAATAATCCAGTGTTTGTTAGTCCACATTGCTGGTATAGTAATACCAATAGTGTATCTTATGCTCGCTGTCCTTTCCGGTGTTATACGGTGTATTTTCTTCAATGCCGTAAGTGTTTAAACATGTCAGGTGTCAATTAATCCATATCGCCGGTGTAGTATAGAAATAATGCATCTTATGGTAGCTGACTTCCTGGTGTTGTATAGTGTATCAGGGTAGTCTCTGAGATGTCCAGTGTGAACTCAAATAATCCAGTGTTTGTTAGTCCACATTGCTGGTATAGTAATAACAATAGTGTATCTTATGTTTGCTGTCCTTTTCGGTGTCGTATATGGTTTGAACATGTTTCTAATTTCAGGTGTAATAGGAAGTTCGGTGTTAGGTCATATCGTCGGTTTTAGTAATAGCAATAGTGTATCTTATTGTCGCTGTCCTTTCCGTTGTATGCTGTATAATTACTGACATTAGGTGTAATCAGTTACAGTGTTAGTTAGTCCATATCGCCGGTGTAGTAGTAGCAATAGTGTATCTTATGGTCGCTGTCCCTTCCGGTGTTGTACGGTGTACTTCCACCAAGATAGTCCCTAAACACTATGCGGTCATCCTCCCCGTCCCATCGGAAGAACTCCTCGATGACACTCATCCCGAACACCTCTTGGCACTGCGTCGACTTCTGGAAGAGGAAGAAGTTGTCGTCGGTCGGGAGGAAGACGGCGTTCGAAGCGGAACCGTCGTCGCGGCAGCAGAAGTAAATCAGGGTGTCCCTGTCATACTCGCCCTCAGGGAGCTCGCCTGTGACGCGGTTGGAGTTGAGGGTGTCGCTGTCGTCCCAGAGTACCCAGCCCTCGTCGAAACCTGTCAAATTGGGGGGGGGGGGGGGGAGAGAAAACAATAGACTGTTATTATGCTTCCTCTTTCAGTGAAAAGGTCCACACCCTCTTTTGATACCACTTACCACTCTCACCTGCGAGGAATTCGTTACCCTTCTACGAGATGCTTTTACGTTTCTTGCAGCTCGATTATCATACACTGTCCCTCTCATAGGAACCACCCTCTAAAAAAAAACCCAACTCTTTTTGATCCTTCTCCTTGCATGATTATAAGCTACCAGTCTTCCATGTGGCGCACTCATCATCCTCCTTTGAAAGGCAGCACTCTTTCTTGCACCTCTATTCCTGAACATTACACATGTACCCCGCTCACAGAAACCACGCCCCAAATACGAAACCCTCTTTTGGTATTGGATACCAGATACCAGTCTCACCTGCGGGGCACTCGTTGCCCTTCTTCAGAATGCAGTAGTCCCCCTGGGGCCACTCCCAGTTATAGTCATCCTCCGCCGCCACGGTCTTCGAGCAGAAGTTCTGCTCGACGCTGAAGAAGTAGTAGGGACCCTGCAGATGACACGGGTCAGACCAATAGTTGTTGGGCAGGTACTTCTCGGTGTCCTGGAAACGCGACCCTGTAACCATGGCAAGAGACAACTGAATCAAAATAGTGGATGTCCTCTATTCAAATTGACCTATTGCTATCACAAGTAAGAAAATTCTTTGAAAATTTGCCAGTGTGCTTTTAATCACTCACTGATGGGACATCAATAATATTCAACACACACTATACATGCTATACATCACATTTTTTTGCGACTGGGCCTGCAAATACGGACATCATAAATTAGCTTAAAGACGACTAACCACTATTCATCAATCAATAGGGGTGGGATACAGAAAATTTTCTTTAGGGTGGTTTTTCAAGCTTTTCGTACATTCCCTCCAGGTGCAAAGTTTTACCCCCAAGAGTATACTTTTGGAGTGCTGCCACCTAATACAGATACCCTTAAGAAAAACGATAAGATCCTCCGCCCCAACTTATAGACATTTTTAATGAAAAGAAATGACATGAAACTAAACAAAGATAAAAACGAGATAGAATATCGAAGGAAAAGAGGTAGATTACATTTATAATGTAACCATTTTAACAATTGATGGAGCCATTGAAACCATGGGCAGGATGGTGTAAACTTTACCTGTCTTCCAGTAGAAATGTGCGACAGGGCATCCGATCTGAGGCATGGGGAGGGCGTAAGTTCCATACGGCCACGTCAGGGGTACTTGTATCAGGGGGTCTGTGGGATAATTCGTGAATAGGAGAGGTTTATTAGTTCTAGTAATATTCTAACAATGACGACGACGACGATAACTATTAGGCTCATCATAATGGAGGTGATAATGATGATAATCATAGGCTTACGACGCGAGGGACTGGGTGGTAGAGACCGTCACAATACTGACTGGGTAGTTGCAACCCCTCCTCTTCCCCCACCTCCCCCTCCCCCTCGCCTCCCCAAGAATTTAACTACCATTGTTTGGGAAATAGTCATCTCATATTCGGGAACAATGAGGACTATTTGCTTTTGTTTTTTGTTTTTTTGTTTTTGTTTTTTTTTATTTACTACATCTTATTCTGATGAAAGAATTAGATAGTCATTATGATCTAGTAGCATTTTTTTTTTTTTTGCTTTCTGTGGCTTTGCTCGCTCGCAAGATATAGAAACTGGAAGGTAAATATTCGGGCAAGAGATCGACGTCAGCCCCCATTGTAAAATTGTGTCTGTACGCCTATGATGATAAGGATGTTGATGATGATGATGATGGTGATGAGGATGATGATGAAAATGATAAGAAAGTTATAATCTGCATTATGATGGTTGTACATGTTGACAATTGGAATAATAGTCATGATAATAACGTTTGAACTACATACCATCAGCGAGTTTTGCGTTCTTCCAAACCGCGAACTGTTCCATAGCAAGTCGGACATTACTACGGATATCAGCCATCCTGGTCTTGAAAGTGACATCACAAAGTTCCTCTGCTACATAATCATCGTACAACTGCCAAAAGGCGTCTGCAAAAATCTGTTGCGATCAGGTAAAGAGATGACAAAAATGCAGTGACAATTGAATTCAATATTTCAAATACATAAGTACACTTTGGCAAACTCCTCTAAAAAATCAATTGGCTACGACAGACAGCAAAATTCGAGTAAAAGTTGAAATGGCGTGATAAAAACTGAAGTTTGATGTCCAAAAGCGCATGGGAACTCCTTAGAACTACAAGGAATTCTTATGAGTAACCTCCTTTTATCATTTACACAATAGATTAAAACTACTATTTTGAGCTTTTCCGTTCAATTACATTACCTCGTGAATGCCAATAACCTTGACATGAATTGGTTCCGGTAGGTCATTCCCGCCGAAACGCAGCATCTCCGAGTGCTCTCCGAAGAAATCCGAACTGGTCATCTTGGTCGAGAGGGCCTTCATGTCGGCAACCACAGAGCTGGAAAAACCCATGAAGCTGCCACCAGCTTGCAAGGTATCGGGGTGCTAGGGAGTAATTGATAGAAATATGAATATCACAAATACAAAAAGGAAATTTGTGGAGTCCTTGACCGAAATTATCTAGTCTTCAAGAGGATATCTAACTTTTATTTAACAGTGACCTATACCAAGGAATTCGGGATTCTAGGACCTGGGCCCTGTAACATAAAGCTTGAAATTGATCTTACGATTGATTTTACGATCAATCCCATTATTTACAATGTACAATCAATTGTAAAAATCAATCGTAAGATCAATTTCAAGCTTTATGTTACAGGGCCCTGGACTCCTATTCCCGGATAACTGTTCACTCAGGACATCACCCCTAGACAACTACTCCAGAGTGGTGTAGTAGATACATGTATTATAAAGGGATAATCAATTGGGGATACCATATCTTAGGGGTTAGTTACTTTTTAATGTGCAGTTAAACATGTGCACTCCTGGGGAGCGTTTCATGAAAGGAAGTTGTCATATATTTTGTCCGACAACTGTTATAAGCTACTGAAATCCTTGCATCTGATTGGCTGAGAGCAAATTTGTCTGATAAAATATCTGACAAGTCCTTTCATGAAACGCCCCCCTGGTACATCGTTCGTTTAGAACGCAGCCACTGTCCTCTCCTCGCGCTGTTTTTGCTTTGTATGATGCACGGATGATTTGCTCATTCGGTGACATACGTCGTGATATCTGGAAAGAAACTTTACTTCTTACCTTTTTGTTGACGTATTTCACGAACTCGACATCGCTCATGCTGAAACGCTCGACGTTCTTCGTACCGACATCAACTTCGACCACCACACCCTGCAATGAAAGAAGTTGAATTAATTTGATAACAATAATCTGTATTTACAAGCATCATAGAAGTCTCGCACTGGTTCACAGGTTATTACCCCGGTCATTGGATTTAGGCTCGCCCAAAACACATTTACCATCCACTTTCTCCACTCCCTGTGGGGCATTCCAGCCAGGCGCCATTTTACAGACACTCACCAATCTGAACAAACTAAGATGACTTTGACATCCTACCGAGTACATAATTATTTAACAACTGCATGGATGGAGAAATTATTCTTTTCTTTTCCTTTCGAGTTTCAAGATATTGAGGTATCCAAAAGGGAGCCCCCTGTCTGCACCCGAGAGACATAGGAAACTTGTTTCCGAGAAACCTTCGTACAAAACACGAGCAGGTTTGTCAGGACGGTGCCAATTTAGAACCGACAGGACTCGGTAACCTGGCCTGATACTATTTTATCTTTAAACAAACAAACAAAAATATATATAATATAATAACTATTAGAAGGGAAAAAAAATACAAAAAAAGAGAGAAGTCAATTATATTATTTATATGATTAATTTTATTCAAAAATATATAACGACAAAAAAAAATAGTTGGTGATAATAGTCAAAATTGACTGATTGCCATAAAACATTAATCAACAACAACAACAACAGAGAAACAATTTAGATAAGTGTCTTGGTCAAGGACATAAGTGCCGCGGCGGGGATCGAACTCACGACCATCTCATCGCCACTGGTTTTTATACCACTCGACTACGACACCTTGCTAGCATTAGAAAATTGATTAAGGGTTAGCATGGATGGTGCGGATATATGATACAAAGGCCAAGACATTTTCCCCTGCAAACCCGCCCCTTTTATGTAATGAATAACATTTTGTAAACTCACAGTGCCCCATTCCTCCAAGAAAGACATGTATTCCGCAGGAGAAAAGTCTTCGGGGAGTGCGCAGGCGTCGACCACAAACGATCTCGATAGTGGGTATTGGTCGGTTCCGGCCAATTCGTCCATGTATCGTGCCCCGCCATGATTACAAATGGATCTTTCTTCGAAATAAACATTGTTGGATGTGTCGCCTGTATCTCGAATAGTCTCATATCCTACAATATTAAAATAAGAGAAAGAACATGTTTCTGACCAAAAAAAAAAAAAAAAAAAAAAAAAAAAAAGAAGAAGCAGAAGAAGAAGAAAAAAAAAAGAGGAGTGAACGAAAGAATGGAAGAAGAGGGAAGCAACCAGAAAAAGAAGTGTAGTAGTCGATTGGTTTAAAGACTGGACTGGAAATATGAAGATCGCGTGTTCGATCCCCGCAGGCACTTATGTCCTTGAGTAAGTTATTTCATTTTCAGTGCTCTTTTATCGTACATTAAATAAATGGTGTTTGGCATGTATTAATACCAACGTGCATGTATGTTTCTTTAGAAAAAAAAAAACAAAATACAAAAATTAAAACACAGTACTACCCCCTCCTATCCCCCACCCCCCCCCCCCCCCCGATTCGATGCATAGTTCTCAAGTGCCCTTCCGACTACGCCATTTCATTTACCAACATGACCAAGTAAGACCGATGCCCCAGTGATCCCGGTGCACTCGTCAGTGGCTGAAACCACGCAGCGATACTCCACTCCTTATTATCATTTCTTTATATGGGCTGACTAGAGACTTATTGTTTCCTTCTTTTTTAGAAATCGCAGACAGCTCATAAAATATTAAAAGCGTATTAAATACTATTAATAACTCTTTGACAGATTGCGGCACATGCAGGATGTGAACTTTGTTTGAGCCTTATCCAATAAAATTGCATACATTTCATTTTTATGAATTACGTGTTTGGCAATTTGAACGCTATGACATAAAAGAGGTTGAATGGATTGAAAGCAAATCAGCTTTGCAAATCATAGTTTTAAAAATGCCTTGCCTTCAAATGACCAGAATTTTGGAATACTTACGACTGCTCTTTGAAAACTCGAAGCCAGCAAAGAATTTCCCAAGATCAGCTGCAAATGATAACACAAGTGAACCAGTATCAATTTATAATCTTTTCCATTAACAGAGATCAAATCATTTCTCCCACAACCATTTTATTTACCACCCACTGTCTACCGAAGATATGAAATAATTTTGAGCCTATCAAGAAGATTCCTTCAAAATTACATTTTTTTTCACAAAATAATGATTTATTACAAATAATTGCCCTACTTACACCTAACAAAATTTAGCTATTATTGTTTTGTTTTTTTAAATCTCCAGTTGTGTGATAACAGAACAAAAACAAACAATGTTCCCTGTAGGTTTCCATGGTGAGTGAGTATTCACAACTGAAAGCTTTCGTGAGTATTCACTATTGAAAGAATATATCAACAGCCTTTTCACAGAGGCTCCCACGTGTTGTTACCGAAAGCCTTCAATTGTGAGAAACCAACGAATATACAACTTCCAGCTTTGTCATTACGAGGATGATTTAAAGTACGTGTCTCGTTACTGTCACTAGCCCGAACAACAACGTCGCTTTTCCAAACGAATAGAGAAAACAAAATCATAAAGTTGTAACAATTTCATAGCATTAAGTATGATTTTTTTATTTGTTTATCTTCAGCACATTTCGGTATCATCGGGATTAGTGGGTTTGTTGCAGTTGCCCTTACCATCCAATTCGACATCTTGGGCAAGTTTCTTCTGGTACGTCCTTGTGCTGTGGAACATCTGACTGCCCTGCTCGCAGCTGTCACGTGGTACAAAGGTCACTTGATCGGGCACCTGATACTGACCGTCCAATGAGAGCTCTTCGTTGTTGTACGTCAGATCCAGGATGCGTCGCTTGACCAGCAGTCCTGGATCGACCCCGCCATTTGTGACGTCGCCGCCATCCGGGTTGCCTTTGGATGTAAAGTCAAAATAGATTGAGGATAAACATAGAAACAGTCACTTTGTAGCTTACGAACTTTTAACAGAACAAGCAATTTACTTTACAGTATAGGTTACTTTTAAGAGTTTTTATTTTCACTGATGAAATAATTGCTTTAACACTAACATGATTAATTCACATTAGTTGTTTAATATGACTGCTTTAATATTAGTCAACATCAAATTTAGTTTTTCCAACATCTATCTGATAGTCAATCTGATATGCAGATGAAGGGAATTCATTTACAACCGTGCTTGATTGCTTCCAGAACCATAATGGAATTGGAAGGCTATTTTTTCCCCCATGTCTCCTCTACATCAATATTCCTAAATCTCTCACCATGTCTCTCTCTCTCTCTCTCTCTCTCACACACACACACACTCTCTCTCTCTCTCTCTCTCTCTCTCTCTCTCTCTATATATATATATATATCTCTTCTTCCATTTATCTCTTTCCCTTTTCCTCTCTTTCTCTCTTTCTCTCCTCTTTTCATACCTGTAAGAATGTTGTAGCCGACTCCAAGAAAGTTGACAATGTTGGGAGACGAAGAAAGGCTTACGTCATCAACAGGGAGTGATGACGTCACAATCAACAGGCGTGCTGCCAGACAGGCGAACAATGCGGTAGTTGTTGCCATGGCTGTCTAAGTGTATTAGATGGACAAAATACAAAGGAATTCATGGAAAAGTAGTCATTCTTGATGAAAAATAAAAGACACTTATTTGGTTGCCTCTGTACTAACATGTTCTATTTTCACCGTACGTATCATTTAAGCAAAGTAAGGAGTATATTTGAAAATGGAAATAAACAAATGCATAAAAAAGGTAATATAAATAAATGCATTACTTTGAGAGCGTGGAGATGGTTGGGAATAAACCCATTTGAAGACCCATTAATGTGCAAATATAGACAGATGGCTGTTATCACACTACTCATTTTAGGCCGACATTGTATTTGCTTGCGTCATTATCGTAAGAGCTAGGATTAAACTATACCACTAAGGACGATGACAGGGCGCGGGTTTACCCTGTTTAAAAAAAAAAAATATCCAATTTTATTACCATTAAAATTGTATGTATATCAATGTATAACTAGGGATTCAGATTAAATATTGTTTTATTAATGCAAACTGAAGAAAGTTTTGGGTCAAAATGTTATTAATCACGTCTGATGATGGTTGAGACATGATGATCGCGACAGAGATATGTATGGTGATGACAATTTTCTGGACTATGCACTATGACATTTTACCCCCCCCCCCCCAAAAAAAAAAAAAAAAAAAAAAAATCAAAATCAAGTTCTCACTTGAAAGAGAAATCAATGATGAATTATGTTTAATGAATGACAGGATGGAGAGAAATAAAGGAAAATGACGACATGATAACAAAAAACTTTAGACATGATGAAGCAATTATGAATGACCATTTTCCGAATATTTAAGTAAATTCCTTCCAAAATGATAATGTATTGTCTGTTTTTGCTCGATATTCGAAAAAGGGATACTACTCCTCCCCCCCCCCGGAAAAAAATCGAAAGCTCGTCATCTTGATGACGTAAATCAATTAATATCAGAACTTGGAGGGTAAATAAAAGAAACAGGGGGAAATAAAATTCAGCTGAAATAAAATTTATGGTTATTTTCATGAATGGCTATATCGTTTCTTGAATGCGTAATAACTCCTTTTGTACATGGCTATCATATTCATGAATTGAAATGAATTTTATTAAACATCATTGATTTACATCAATATTCTGTTCATATCATAACAGAATATTATCAAACAGTGCATCACAGAAAAAAGGAAACCGACATTTATCGATGTTTAATCATATCCTGATCACAATTATTATTAATAAATGACACATATTTGTTAAGCTTGGATCCTCTTCTTTCATTTGATGCCACTCATATGATACATACTTCACGCATGAGGGAATAAAGACAATATGAAGAAGGGCTACCAAAAAGTCGTTTGGCCAACCAGGGGCGGATCCAGGATTTTGTATAAGGGGGGGGGGGGGGCACACAAATGCAGGTTTGTCAACTTTTGGAAACTGCTTGGAGGGTGGCGATAAATTTTTTTTTTTTGCCATTGGCACGGGCCGGGTGTGCCCCCCCTTAAATCCGCCATTGTGGCCAACGATATCTGAATTTAAAAGAGATAATCACATTTCTAGAAAGTTCATTTTCTGCCCTTTCATATGACACCTCAATCGGGGAAAATGAGCCAGGGATGACAAAGCTCTGTTTAAATTGATGTTTGCATTTTCATGAATTATTAAAAGCTCCCAGATCGTCCCTATTCCGTTGCTTACCAGAAATACCCGTTGCTCTGTTGTTAACTGCATGGTCAAGTAGGTTAATAAAAACGTTCCTCACTATCAATCAGCTTTTATCATTTTGTACTCACCACTCCATTTTGTTGACGATCAGCCATGCATGAAGTTTTTTTGTCTTTTTTTGTTCATTGCTACGACAGGCAGCCAGTGCAAACGGATTCGTTTAATAAATCATAGAAATGCAAGCATCACTTTACACCAACACAGCTTTGTCATCCCTGGCTCATTTTTCCCGATTGAGGTGTCATATGAAAGGGCAGAAAACGAACTTCTAGAAATGTGATTATCTCTTTGAAATTCAGATATCGTTGGCCAAACGACTTTTTGGTAGCCCTGCTTCATATTGTCTTTATTCCCTCATGCGTGAAATATGTACCATATGAATGGCATCAAATGAAAGAAGATCCAAGCTTTACAATTATAATTGTGATTAAGATATGATTAAACATCGATAAATATCGGTTTCGTTTTTTCTGGGACGCACTCTATATATATATACATGTATTTATAACAAAAATATAGATACAACTATCAAGAGTGTATAACAGAAGTATAACATATGTCAAATATAAGGTAAGTAAAAATATAATACAATGAAAAATATTCTGTTGATAAACATATAAGAGAGTATTATCATAAATACATGTATATAATAAGAAAAATATAGTTTATAAACATAATAAAGAGAGTATTACCATACAACATATGTCAACTGGAAGGTAAGTTCAAAAATAGCACAAAGGAAAAAATGAACAGTGAAATCATAATAATTTTGAATTACAAAAAAAATCTATATGAAATCATTATGAAGTAGGTAGTAGGCCTATTTAACAAGAAATATAACTCATAATATATCCCTCATAATATGCAATTCGACATCTAAATAGTGTAGAGCGTATAAATGAGGCTTCCCTATAACAACAGATAAGATGTTATCAGAAGATGAAGACACAGAGAAGGTAATTGAGCATAACAAACTATATCATAAGTCATAATACAAAACTTAAATACATATACATTAAACAAAGCTATGTTAAAAGATGATAAGTTCATGATACTGTAATACGAGAAAAATTGATTAACTCCCCAGTGAGAAGACATGGCGTTGACAAAGTGGTATGTACATAGAAAGAAGAAGAAGAAGAAGAAAAAAAAAAGAGGTACAATTCACAGAAATACACAAACGTAAGATGAAGTCGGTACATGTAGCAAAGAAAAGGAAATAGATATAACTTTACTTACCAACTCAATTCACCCACCAAAAATAATGAATATTGCAAAGTTGAGACACAGTCACTCGCTATGCTTCAAACCTGTGAAAATTTCATTTTGATCTTGTACCTCTGTGCTATATAATGTATTTGGAGATATGATTGGACCTTGGTATATGGTATTCATTGGTAATGTTAATCTTTCCTTCCTATAAAACTCATCCGGATTAAGAGGTAAGTCGGATTATGAATTCATGGTAAAGATAAAAATTATGCCGTGTCAGCTGGTGAAGTGTTCAAGATAAACGTGAGTTCTGGTCATGAGATTGAATTGTGAAAGAAATTGTCTCAAACAAATTGGGAAAGGTTGATTATAGAGCACATGAGAATTTGTGTATGCTGTAATGTGATTGACTCAATCCTGCTGAAAGTCACATGCACTGCACACAGAAATGTGTACATGGGACTAGCTGTTTCTTGTCATATTTTGAATGTGAGAGCATTTGAAGAGCAATCCTTCTTAAGGGACATATCTACTATGGTAATCTTCCAAACTAACAACACGATAAAAACTGCTTTCGAAAAATAAACTCAAGGGCAATTTCAAAGGCCTATTGTACTGCCCACAGAAATCTTGTTCGATTACGATACGCCATTGTAATGTTCGCATATTTCTAAAGGTGATAGACAGGGCTTTTGAAATCGTCTTGAGTTTATTTTTCGAAAGTAGTTTTTATCGTGTTTAACATAAAAAGAAAGAGAATTAAAGCTCACAAATTATTTTTTTTTTTACCTTTTCCAGAAGTCAAGCTTCCCTTTAATCTTCTAAAACAGGTTTTAAAGACGTTTTATGTAAGAATTTGGGGATAAAGTGGGAAGCGTCTAAGTTTGGATATAAATTATATTTTCATGTTTTTCCTGGCTATAATTCTATCATGCCGTCATTCTCTCCCATAAAGATCTTTGTTCATTTATCTCTCTCTATCTCTCTCTCCTTCTTCTGTGCCGTCGGTTAATCTCTCTCTCTCTCTCTCTCTCTTTCGATCTTGTCCAAATTTCCCTTCTTCTTCTTCCTCTCTTTTTCTTATCTATCACCTATCTAGTTCAAATTAATGAATTCATATTACGTACATGCATTGGGGTAGCATGGGTCCAGGGCCCTGTTTCATAAAACTTGTCACCAATGACAAGTTGCAATAACTTTTATAAGCTACTGAAATCCTTGCACCTGATTGGCTGAGAGCAAATTTGTCGGTAAAAATCACCCGCAAGACACTTGATGAAACGCCCCCCCCCCCCCCCCCAGGCATTAGGGATGAGGCACTGGTATCATGCGGGCGAACTTTTCTAATTAGGTTAATGACATGCGAATAAACAAGACCATCGAATAAGGGGATGGGTGTGAGTCTTCTTTTTCACGTCCCTTTCCCCTTTCCCTTTCTCTCTCTGTATTTGTCTCTCTCTTCCCCTTGTTTTTCGCCATGATGGGGGGGGGGGGGGGTTGCCCCCCCCCCTTTGGCTACGCCACTGTACACATCTCGCTCTCTTTCTCGATTTTCCCTTCTTTTGACAGCTTAAAATTCTTTCGATTTGACACATACATTATTTGAAACTTCTGAAGAATTACGAGAAAGCCTACAAACAGAGATGTATGTATATACAAAAGTTTTATTTACATTCAATAAGTTATCCATCAACTGTAGTATATACAACAATTTTGGAAAGATGTATTTTTGTAAAAATAAAAAGACAAATTGGCAATAGGCAGCTCAAACATGGGGATCTTGTGAGAAATTATAGCTGCAAGGACCTAGTTTGAGAAAACATTTAGCATTTTTCCTCGCAGTTGTTCTCCGACGTTGAGTTGCCGTTTGGCGGCTTTCAGGACGTTTGAAATGCCATGCTGACCGGAAGCACCTGTGTTCTTTTTGCTGACCTCTTTCCCCATGAATTCCTTCCCCCGCCGTGGCACACTCCCAGGTTCCTAAAATAATGAAAATTATATTTTGGAAATCAGAATATCATTTTTACTTTTTCCAGTCGACATTTTCTTCTATGAATTTACATAATGAGAAAATTGTACAACAATGAAATATTTTGAATCATAACGAGATGGAATTATGGCATAGAAACAGAGAAGAAAATGAAATTCGAAAAATATATTAACTACCAATGTAATCATTAATGGATTCAGTCAGCAATGTATCGTAATGAAGGTAATGAAAGATGAAAAATGCATGAAAATATTGATCCCATGTAGTTGAAACCACAGGCAGACGACTGATTTTTTTTTAAAATCAAGTGTACTGGTTTGGAAGGGGTCAAACAAAACAGAGTTAAAAAGAGATGTTGCATTTAGAAAGAATTCAAAGAAAAAAAAAATGATTTTACAGTTCATGTCCTTCCCTTAAGTTTGTCTTCAACCAACACAGGTATGATCATGATTTCCCATAAATTTATGAGAAAGTTTGAGTTGATAATGGTCCGTTGGATTAAGAGCGAATAAGACATTAACAAATTCGTAGTACCTTGAGCTCTAGTAGGATGTGATTGAGTGTGGTAAGTTCTTTGGCGCCCTCCATGGTACCATCGCTGGTCCTACGTATTGCATTCTTCTGTTTGGTAAGGAGCTTACGGTGGTTTTGAGGTGCAGGGCGGTGTCCCCTCTTCTGATCTGCACGTGGAGGAAGAAGTTTGAACAAGTCCAAACAAATTGTAAGAAAGGGCGTTTGATTTCATTATTTGATTTAAAATCGGAATAATTATCAAAATAATTGGTTATTTATTCAATACAAACAATGGAAATATTCAAAGTATATAGGTAGATGTGCAGTATGTGAGTAGCAGTAGAAGAAGTAGAAGTGGAAGTGGAAGTGGAAATATATGTAGAAATATTTAACCCCCCCCCAAAAAAAAAAAACAACCCAACAACAACAAACAAACAAACAAACAAACAAAAACTCGTCGTCATAGAAATAACAGTTTAGAAGCAGTTGCTAGAGAAGAAGCGGAAATTGTAGAATCAGAAGGAGAATAGATAGTTAGAAGTACACGTACAAATGGAAGTAGAAGTAGAAGTAGAGGCAAAAGAATAAAACTGTAGCAGTAGAAGTAAGAAAACTTGTTGCAATACATTTGTAGATGTTTCGTTTATGGTAGGAGAAGAATAACGATAGTAGAACTAACTTATGCAGTAGAAGAGTAGTTACGTATATAGAAGTAGAAGTATTATGTCGATATGACAGAATGATGAAGTAAGAGAAAGAATCAGATAACGCAGATATGCAATTAGGAGTATTTTCACGGCTAGAGGTGTGGGTTGATGCAGAGGTAGACAAAAAAGTAATAAAGATTATAGAAGAAGACGCGGAAAGGGAATTAGTAGAAAAAGAAAAAAAAGACCATGAGAAAATTAAATAAATTTAGTAGAAAAAGAAAAAGGACATAGTAGACGAGGAATATGAAATAGTATAGAAATAACTTCTGAAATAGTCATCCTGAATCATTTAAACATGGTAGGATTATAAACATCTTTTACATGAATTACAAAAATTACTCATTTTAGCTTTATATCTAATAATGTAAATACAATTCGTATTTTCCTCTTTATTGATTAATATTTTTTTTTACCTGTATAGACAATTTTCAAATGCTAATAATATTATCTACTTGTTTTGGGATCTGATTTATTATGTAAATACCATAAAAACTGATATTTTAACGCTATAATGGTCTGTATGTTTTAATGTGAAATAAATGTACTTACAAATTGTATCATGTATTCACAACAATGTAAAACATGCACAATAAATAAATTTAGCCTTTTGCTACAAGGCATTGTTTTTTAAATAAAAACCATTATTGAATTGAATTGGATTGAAAGTAGCAAATGATCACCATTGTAGTACCAATTAACCAAACAAAATTAATTCGTTACCGGCAGTCTTGTTATCCACCTTTGGAGTTCCTACGGCTTGTAGCCGTACCATTCCCTTCCGGGGCAGGACCGTCTTAGCTACTTTCATCTCATCTTTATTTGTCGGAGCATGCGCCCCAGGGATCATCAGAGATGGGAGGTACCGATGTGAGCTCTGCACAAAAAAAAAAAAAAAAAAGAATCACAATAATACTCTCATCTTGCATAGAGCAGCGCCTTTCGAAATCAAATAAACATTCGGACTTTAGCTGCCGCAGCCGTTAGCAGGGTTAAAAAATGCATTCCAAGGTAGAAATACATTTTTTACAGAAAATGGCTGAACTAAATGAAGAATTCAAAGATTTCAATAAGGAAGAGAAATTTGCTAAAATCATGAACAGGATGAAATTGGAAGGTGAAAATTTCATTAATCGCTCTGTAAAATATTTCAAATCCAGCATGAATACCCGTAGTGAATTTCGATTCCCTGACAATAATATTGTTTGACTATATCCATAGTTTGATTTGTATATACTTATATTATATATGCTCATATTTCGACAAGTTTATTTGCATGATTTAGATTGATTATTCTTGTGAAGCAATTCGTGTTTTGACTCTATCATTGTTTATATCAATATTATATCCAATTCGATATATCTTGTTATATGATTTGTCACACGTTAAATATGAGTGTTCCTATAATTATTTTCTATCTCATTATTTATATCAATTTGATAAATTATGTTATATGATTTGTCATATGTTAAATATGAGTAGTCTTACATAATGATTTGCTATAACACGATAAAAACTACTTTCGAAAAATAAACTCAAGAGCAATTTCAAAGGCCTATTGTACTGCCCATAGAAATAAGGTTCGGATTACGTAATACGCCATTGTAATGTTCGCACATTTCTAAAGGTGACAGACAGGGCTATTAAAATTGCCTTGAGTTGATTTTTCGAAAATAGTTTTTATCGTGTTTATATTTTTCAACTTTTTTTAAAATTTCAATTTCATGTTCTTTTCAATGTTCTTTCTACTTATGGTTTGTATTGTAAAAAAAAATATTGAAGTCAATGTCAATGAATTTCCATAATAATACGAAATTAAGACCAAACAAATGGATAACTAAGACAGAAAGGTAATATTGAAATAAAACTATTTGTAGTGAAATAGTTCCCTCAAAAATGAAAAAGGGAAATAAATATGGCATTATGAATCAATTCAGAATAAAACCAAAAGTGTAATCATGTAAAACAAGAGTTAAAACTGTTCTTTTTAGTATAAATTATAATAGAAGATTATTATTTTGCCTGAAACTTTAGAATATGACTCGTAATTATTGTTGGATGGATTTCTGCACAATTTAACCATTTTCATTTTCACTTAAATGTTAAAGTTGCCTTAAACTGAACATCCTAAATAGCGCCATCTTTTAACAGGAGTTGGGAACCATCTGTGCATCTCATTTCCCATCATGCACCATTCTCCCTTGAGAAGCTTCAGATAATTGCCGGCAATTTTCTATATTTGCAAGTCAAAAGTAATAATTTAAAATAAAAAAGGGCTTATTTTCCAAGTGAGTTTTTAATCAAAATTCAAAATAAAAATGCAACTAATCTCTAATTATAATCTTAATATAGAAATGACAATAAGATGGTGCTATTCAAATTCTACCAATTTAAGGCAGCTTTGAATATTTTAAACTTCACCCTTTATCATTTATACTTACTTCTATACTGCTAAGCGACTTGGATTGAACTGGGAGGGTAGGTGGGTGTAGACCGTTCCCCGCAAGTGTGTGGCCCGGCTAGATAAGGCATGGATACAACAACAAAATAACATAGATATGTGTTTTCCAATCCATTTTAACACTTTCCTTCATACAATCTCATCATTGTACACTTCGATCTCGTCCTGAGAATCCTGGATTGTGCAAAAAATGTCAAAGCTAATTTCGTCATTTGACTTTCAAGTTGGTCATTGGGCAATCCATTTCAACATTATTTTGTCCACTCAATTTCGTCAGAATTCATTCGAATTCGTCTTACCCGACGATCCGCAGCCGAATGTGATCGAATTCGTTTTGTGCAATCAATTTCAAAATTCGTCTACTAACAAGACAGTTTGTTTCATTTGAAAGACGCTTTGACGGAATTGATTGCAAAATGACGATATTGATTCATGCAATAGTACGTTTGCAGCCGGGGATGACGAAATTGATTTGACTTCGACGAAATTGGATGAATAATGATTGAAGTTGGATGCAATAATGATGAAATTGATTGGAAAAAGTTCGAAAATTAATGACCAAAGAGGAAATTGACCATGAGATGCAAGATCATGAAATTTGAGGACGAAATTAAAGGAAAGAACTATGTCGTTGTTTTTTTTAACAAATTCGAGGTGAAGAAGCTATTAATTAAACTTTACACTAAATATTCTTTATAACGCATAATAGAATGTTTGAAGTGGGCATGTTCATTCCATGCTGTATCATGTTTACTCAAGCATGTCAATTGACCAATAATGATCTTACTATACAGTTAGAAATTAATCATAAGAATAAACACCTCCGTCACATCTACTGTGACAATAACATTGCAAGTAAAGAAATACAAATATCTTTCAAACTTCGAAGAGTATGTTTTAATATAGGCCCCCCCCCCCCATTTTCGTCACCATTTCATTAAATTTTTTAAAAATATGTTTTCAATTTCGTCCCGGACATTATGGAATGTGCGAACATTTTTTGCTTTTTTGTCTTTGGTCGATCAATTTTGAAACATTTTCATTCAATTTCGTGCTTTATCACCCGTTTTCGTCATTTGCAATTCAAATTCGAAGGTCACAGTAGCTGAGCAGGAGACAGCGAAATTATTTTTATGTATTTTGGCATTCATTTTCAAAGTTTCACTCAAAACCGTCTCCCAGATAATTATACAGTATAATGCTGTAATTATTGCCTTAATCAAATCGTTTACTCATCACATATACGTCGCTTTTATCAACCATAAAAACACATGTTCCTTTCCATATATCTCGAGAAAGCAAAATGGTTAAATACCTGGTTTACCATTCATAAAGACCCATATAACACTTGACGAATTTGAATGACAAAATAATGAATTTATTTGAAAAAAATTATATATTTGCTTAGCGACAGAAACGAATTTCGGTGACAACTGACGAATTTGAATGCTTAATTTTTTAATTTGATTGACAAAAAACGAATATGAATGACAATTTCACGAAATTGAACTTAGGATTTGAACGCAGTAAGCTTCTCCAGATGAAATTGGATTGAAAATTGATGAAATTGAATGAAGAGGTGACGAAAATGGGTTTTAAGAGAAAACTAAAAACGCACCTTATGACAAATATTTTGTCTTTAACACGACGTATTGTAAGCACCGTCAGTATATTTTTTAATTAATCTTTGCTTGATTGTAAGTGTCATGAGCACCCTTTTGGGTGGATATGTTACGCGTTATAAGTGTCAGTATTATTACACTGTCAGAAAAGTTTTTAGGTTGGTTAAAATATGAACCAACCAACTGTTGGTTTAAAAAAAAAATCCCATTATGTTTTACATATTTTTTAACCAACAGGTGGTAGGTTCATATTTTAACCAACCTAATGATTTTTAACCAACATTTCTGAGAGTGTATTATTATCATCATTTCAGAACAGTGCACAAAACACGTGAAAAAGAAGAAAAAAATCTTTCATTTTTTGGAGATCAGCGGCACAAATGCTCTGAGAAACAATCTTCATTTATCCTAACAAATTGATGATAATTGTATTCAATCAGTGATTGTGGGTCAGCTTACCAGGGCTCCTCCAAAAGCGTACTCGATCTCTTCCCTCATTTTTATCCCCTCTGTCAAGACTTCATGTTCTCGGGTCTAGAAAAAGAAGGGATAGCAGAAGACAGAGAGGGAATGAGAAGAAGAGATGGAGGGATGGAGTAAAAGAGGGAAGGAGAAGAAGAGAGGGAGATATGGAGTAAAAGAGGGAAGGAGAAGAAGAGAGAAATTGTGTAAGAGAGGAAAGGAAAAGAAGAGAGGGAGAGATGGAGTAAGAGAGGGAAAAAGAAAAAGAGAGGGAGAGATGGAGTAAGAGAGTACAGGAGAAGAAGAGAGGGAGAGATGGAGTAAGAGAGGGAAGGAGAGAAAAGAGGGAGAGATGGAGCAAGAGCTGGAAGGAGAAGAAGAGAGGGAGAGATGGAGTAGGAGAGGGAAGGAGAGGGAAGGAGAGGAAGAGAGGGAGAGATGGAATAAGAGAGGGAAGGAGAGGGAAGGAGAGGAAGAGAGGGAGAGATGGAGTAAGAGACAAGAAAAACGACAGAGTAAGAAATAGGGAAAGACATGGAGTGAGAGCAAAAGTAGTGACGGGGAAACAGTATAGGAGGAAGAGAAAAAAGAAAGGTGAATCAGTAAAAGAGAGAGAGAGAGAGAGAGAGAGATAGAGAGGGGAGGTGAAAGACGATGGGAAAAGAATCAGCACATAGAACGAACGTGTTTATCGTTTAACGCAACCTACCTTCTCTGTTTTTCAAATACGCGAGTCGCAGCTGTAAAACACAATTTTTTTTTCTGTTGTAAAAATGTTATTACCTTTGAAAGAATTATAATAACGACGATGATAATAATCATATAATCATGGTTCACATTTCGTGGACAATTTTATTTTCATTTGTAGTTATTGGCACACTTACTAACATTTTAGGATACCAACATTAGCACCGAAGTAGTCGGTACATGAATGAACACAAAACTTGCCTTTGAACGCAACTCATGAAAATCAAACGCAACTTTATTTTCGGCCAATCAGAAGTGCGCATTCAGGACTTGCGTTTGATTTTAAGAGTTGCGTTTGCGTTTGATTTTAAGAGTTGCGTTTAAACGCAACTCTTTGTGCAACGGGCCCCAGGTATTTTTTGTTCAATTTCAAGTACAATACAGCTTTTCATCATAATTCGTGACCAGCTTACCTGTTGGTCCACCGTGTTTCGGAAGAACTCGCAAATCCCTCGCAGAACGTCGATGGCGTGCTTTCCTATGAGCTCCACTTCCAGATTCCATCGCTGGCAGGACGTCATCGTTCGTTTCCCGCTTCTCAGCTCGTCGACCAATCGGCGTTGAGCTTCTGCGTCTGCGTCCTGGAGGTGCTCCATGATTGGCAAGAAGAGACGATAGTAGTCCGCTTGAAAGATTAATGGAGAAAAATAAATGATGATTTAATTTTCTGATCGTCCAGATTAGAGTAACAATCAATAACATGTACAACTCTTCTGTTATCACTTAAGAGACTAATATAAACGAGAGAGGGGGACAATGGTACGGTGTATCCAGCATGAGATGGATTCGAAGTCCATCCCCTATTTGAGAGTACCAAAATGTATATTTAACATGTTTAGTGTCTTGACAAATGACGTTAGAGCCGGGGTTGGATTTGAACCCCCAGTCTCTTGACTGGAAGTCAAGTGAATGAACAGCTAAACCACGACACCTTCACATAAGCAGTCTTAATAGTCAGGTGGTAATGCATGTGGTGGCAAAAAGCCTCCCCCCCCCCCCATTTATTAATTTCTGCATAATTACGTCACTGAGGGTGATAATTGCAAGACATTGGGTTATGAATGAAAATAAAACAATAAAACAAACAAAATAAAACTATCCTCAATGCCTACAGTACCCAACACGCCCCTCTAAAGCTACCATGTAATGCTCTCAGAAGATTGATAAGAGTAAAGATGGATTTTTAAAAATAAAATATTCCAAGAAGTGTGTAAGTATTATAATGATGCGTTTGAAGATGGTCAAAGGGATGTATTACTTACCCACACTCGAAGTTTCCGATTCGGATGCAGTCCCTGCTCCTGGAACTATACTTGTTCTGAGTAGACAAGTAAAAGTAGAACAGATAATATCATTAAAACAAATAAATTTTGTTGGTAACCAACAATTCTATTCCGGTAAGCAAATCTTTATTTTACGCATGATGGGTTTAGTTGCCGGGGCACAACCTTAAATACCTATCATTATAGCCTATGAATGAAGAGGTGTTGTGGTCTAGTGGATAAGTCACCGGACTACAGATCACAAGGTAGGGGGTTCGAATCCCCCTACCCCTACTATACCTCGAACGGCACGAACGTCCATTGGCAATACACTAATCTACATTTGCCACTCACCAGGTGTAAATGGTCCTGGGGGTGTTTCATAAAGCTGTTCGGAAAGTTACGCATGACTTTACGAACGACTTGAATATGAAGTGCCAGATAGGATGCCCAAGTTTTTCCTGGTGTTTTAACAAAGTGTGACTGTATTTCCAATAACCTCAATCAAATTATGGCAAAAAATATCCTTTGGATTAAAAATGTTTGTTATAACAAGAATGTTAATCTACATCTGCACAGTTCAACTTTAGTTGATGCAGTTAAAAATGACTGAGCATCCCATTTGGCTTGTCATATTTAAGTCATTCGTAAAGTCATGCGTAACTTTAAGAATAGCTTTATGAAACTCCCCCCAGGTATGCTTGAGCGCTAGTTACTTTGGCGGCTCGGCTATAACCGGAGTAATAATGTCTAAGCGCCATGAGCGTCACTGCGTGACGGATATGAGCGCTATATAATATTTTTATGCTCATTTCTTTCTTGTCCCCCCCCCCCCTCTCTCTCTCTCTCTCTTTCTTTTCTCTCACTATTTCCCCCTAAATGCCTTTCTCCCTTCCTCTCTTCTTTCCTGCATCTCTACCACCTCTTTATATCCCAGTATGTGTGGGAAGGGTACAAGAGGGGGGGGGGGGGGGGGTCACCTTAAAAAAAAACCCTCTTCACATTACCTCCCCTCTTCGCTCTTGTCTTCTTTTCTCTTTCTATCTCTGTCTTTTCTCTTTCATATATATATATATTATATATATATATATATATATATATATATATTATATATATATATGCCATTTGATGAGGGCACGTGCCCCTGTGCCCCCCCCCGTGCCCTCCCCCCCCCCCCCCCCCCGGTGTGCCCCCGTAGCTACGCCTCTGTGTCATTTTCTGTACCTATGCGCGGCGATTTCTTGTCACGGCAGGGGGGGGGGGACGCGACTAGCCTTTACCATTAGTTGCTATACAGTCTTCAAAATTTCCGGGGGGACACGCCCCCCCCCCCGCCCCCTCCCCCGGATCGCCGACCATGTCTGTACCTTCTTCCAGTGGTGTAGTTGGCGAAAGCGCCTCGGTTGGCAAAGTTCGACGTTTGGTTGTCTTGTCGGACGAGTTCGAATCGACCTCTCCTGATCGGAGGCACGGTCGGCTTCCCACTCAAGCCGTGGTCGTCCTGTTGTTCGTTACCACAGACCATCTACGACAAAGAACAAAAAGGTAAAAATATTAATAGGCATTTGTATGGCGCCGTATATATCTAGAACTTCTACTCTGAGGCGCACAAGGAATCGACTCCAAGAGTGTCTAATCAGACTTATCTCAATAAAAGTTTTCATATTATTTTGCTTTAAAGTGTAAATAGAGTTAAATGCTAATTCTTTATTCTAATATTTTGGTTCTGCCTCTATAGAATAAAATTACAATTTTCAATTATTTTGGTCATATACGTCTTTCCCGCATTTTTACGTGCCATCACGTTTCGCTAA
Source organism: Heliocidaris tuberculata (assembly GCA_025618425.1). Taxonomy (NCBI): domain Eukaryota; kingdom Metazoa; phylum Echinodermata; class Echinoidea; order Camarodonta; family Echinometridae; genus Heliocidaris; species Heliocidaris tuberculata. The sequence continues at coordinate 16,159,189 of CM046850.1, read as the reverse complement.
GTGTCATGTCCTTGTGTCAAGGATAGCTTTTATAAAATTAATTTTCAAATTGGATTCGCAACTGAGGATGTTACAGATCAAAATATTGTACGACTCATACTTCTGCGACAACAATTACTCGGCTTTAATTTTCTAACAATGACGGAATACATAACTTCAACCCTGGACCAAATACTCTAATGCTTAAGGGAAGCGTTCATCAAGTGTCTTGTCAGTGATTTTTACCTCACAAATTTGCTCTTAGCCAATCAGATGCAAGGACTTATAGCTTACAATTGTCAGTGAAAGCAAGTTTCATGAAACGGGCTCAGGGGCGGCGATTTCCTTGTCACGGCCGGGGACGAGACTAACAACCGGGGGTGGGATCTATGACGGTTACCCCCCCCCCCCCCCCCCCCCCCCGAGAGAGAGAGAGAGAGAGAGAGAGAGAGAGAGAGAGAAAATTATTTGCGGTTTGGAACAGCTTTGTAGAGCACTTTCGATCACGCGGGCAAATCAAACCGTTGAAATAATCACTATTTACACACACATTTTGTTTCCTTATTTTCGGGGGCGGGGGGGGGGGGGGGGGGGGGGGAGCAGTCCCGTGGATATTTGCTGGGAAAGGCGTCCCTCGTCCCCAGGAATTGCTGATCCTGCATTTGGTAATAGCGGGAGTTCAGTTTAGAGATCTTCTGCAATATTGGTAAAATTTTAAGGACCATACTATTATGCAAGGGAGCGTAGCGACCGCGTGAGAGAGAGAGAGAAATAAAATCCTGTTATGAATAGTGAAACTTTGCATTGTAGAGCACCTAAGAGCCAAGGGTGTTGCAGCTCTTCAATACCTATTTTGTTTCAGTCTTCAAAATTTCCGGGGGGGGGGGGGGGGTGGAGGGGACACGTCCCCCAGGATCGCCGCCCCAGCTAACCCTAACCCTAATGTAAAGCAAATGTTGCCGCAGCATGTGTCGAATCACCGATATCCGAACTCAGAAATATTAACCTTATCATCATTTTTTTTTCATTATTCATTTCAATATTCAAAAGTATGTACAATTCCCTCATTTTTTTTATTGTTGATGTTTTTAGTGTTCTAATTACCCGCTCGACTCGCTGGAGCGACCTCTCCGACATCTGTTTTCGGATTTCATCGTTCATTTCCGCGATTTCCGAAACCTCCCGATGGAGCAGCTGACTGACGTACGAGGTAAAGCCACGGATACCTGTGATGATTCGGGAAAGCTGAAATGAAACAAGCATTGTTTTATCCGATCTTGTCCGATATTTACCCGATGCTGCTTGACTTTATTCTTACCAGTGGAGATCGACGTTCTTACCCTCTCAACTCTTCTGAGTGACCTCGATCTTTTCCGATTTTGCAAGATACTGCTTGACTGAACAAGAGCCTTACGGGAAAACTATAAATTAACCCCTGAGGATAATATCCCCCCCCCCCCGCCCCTTCCCCCAAAGAGAAAAATAAAGTTTTGTACGCCTGGGCCCCGTTGCATAGAACTTACCATTAACAGTAATTTTGCCATCAATGGTAACTCCCATGGAAATCTTGATTTTGATTGGCTGTTGCGTGATGTTACCATGGTAGTTACCATTGATAGCGGAGTTACCATTAATGGTAAGTTTTATGCAACGGGGCCCAGATTTGTTTTAAAGTGTTTATCCCACATGAGGTCTCAAATCACTATTTCTACTATAGACTAGATCTTGAATATTATTTCATTTTAAGGCAATTCAATTTAAGAAATGGGATCCTGCATAACTTTCTACAGTAACAAACCCTTACAGATTCACTGTCTCAAAGCATTTAACCCACTCCAAACACGTAATCACCTCCTACAATAATTATCTTTACCTATACATGCTTTGGACAAGTGCGGTACATTTATATCAATACCTGGTACTCATGATCACATCTATGAATAAATTATCGTGCAGCATGAGTAGTGTCATATTTTGTAACTATATAAAGGAAAGTTATTGCGTATTACTCTCATTACTGTAAGATTATAATAAAGCTTCAGTATAATTATGTCTGTATATACTTAAAGCTGTTATTTCATTATGAAGTGCTAATATTCTCTTCACAAGTAATAACTTTTCGAATTACTTTTTATCATTTCATCATATTTATAATTTTTCTTTTTAAAAAAACCGTTTACCTCTCTTTCCACGAAGAAAAACACCTCGACAGCAGAGCCCTGTCCTGCCCTGTCCTCCATCTTTCCCAAGGGCCCCTTGATTGGGGTGGGGTCAAACTGGGCCCATTCTTCCGGGGGCGCAGGAAGGGGCACTGGGCTCTTGGAGTAGCGCCGTCGAGGAGATGCGGATCGCTTTCGGGCTTTCAAGCCCACCTTTTGAAATTGGAATTTTGAAGAGGTGTCGAGTTAGAACACAGATAAGAGAAAATCTCTTACAAAACGAAACTACACTAAACTCAAGTACTAAACTAATATAAACTACTCAATTAAACTACACTAAACCAAACTAGACTTTTAGTTAATCTACACGGAAATAAACTATAGACTAACTTAAGTAAACCGAGATGGACTGAATTGAACTGAACTGAACTGAACTAAACTAAACTAAACTAAACTAACTTAATTGAAGTAAACTGAGACGAACTTAACTGAACTATTAAAACTAAACTAAACTAAACTAAACTAAACTAAACTAAACTAAACTAAACTAAACTACATTAAACTAAACTGAACTTAAAATAAACTAAACTACCCTAAACTAAAGGAAACGGAACTAAATTAATACTAACACTAAACTGAACTGAATTCGACTGAACTAAACTGAACTACTGAACTAAATTGCCATGATTGCTGACATGAAATAAAATTAACTCAGCTGAAATGAAGTGCATTTAAGTGAACCAAACTTATCTGAAATGAGATTTCGTACCGTTTTCACATTAGACCAGGCTCCCAACGGGTCTAGAACGGGATCGGTCTGCATACCCTGTCAATAAGGAACAAAATCAACACAATATCATTCAGTACTGTTGATACCGTTTAAAAAAAAAAAAAAAAAAAAAATCAGATTTATTGACTGTTTTCAATCGTATTAACATAATACTGCAGTGCATATCATAAAATAAATACAATAACAACAATTATATAACAATGATGTTTTCCCATAGATATGGGCACATAATCAAATATCAATAAATAAAGTATATGATGCTCAAATATTGACCTAAGTGATGTTTAAAACATTTGGACATGTTTAGAAGCAAAGCTTGTATATTACATGTCCAGAAACTTATGTAACTTAATCACGATTGGGTCGTTTAATAATATTAAATTCATAAAGCATCATTACGAGAAGCGAGTTATTGATAAGAGAGAATTGATAAGTGAGTTGAGGTAGAAGGACAATTGCCTCAACCCACAAGAAAAACTAAAGTGTGAAAGTAAAGGGAAAGTGCAAGACGGTGTAGAAACAAAAGAGAATGAAGAGAAGGAGCGATGGAGGAAGGTGGAGAGTGAAAGAAAGTGAGAGTGTCTGTGTGTGAGAGAAGAAGAGAGAGGGGGGGGGGGCAGGAAAAAGGAGGGGTGAAAAGGGAGTAAGGCAGAGAAGAGAGATGGAGAGAGAGAGAGAGAGGGGGGGGGGAGAGAAAGATAGATGTGGGTCCTGCTCGCTCAGTTTGAGTTCATTGCATATGGTGACTTGAAGAAGATGTTTTTTTCAACTTGCTTTTGGAACAGTTTAGACTTTGGGAGTTGATTATATCGCTGCTAGGTAAGTTTCAGTATTTTGGGCCGTAGAAAGAGACGGTGTTTGTGTGCAAAAAAGGTGCAGGGAAGGTGGAAACGGTATGGAACTGTTTCTTGTGAACATGTTAATGAAAGCGTATGGCAGTTCGTTTTTATTCAAATTATACATGAAAATTGAATTAGCCTTACATGCCGCCCTTTACATGAAAGCTATTTTAACGAAATCTTCAGTGTCGGATCTACGATTCTCTTCCTTTTTTTGGGGGGGGGGGGCACACAAGTTCGAAAAATCTCTGACAAGCAAAATATAATTTTACCCCCCAAAAAAAAGGAAAAGAAAAAGAAAAGAAAAAAAAATCATCACATTTTCACGTGCCCTAAGTTCTACACATGTACTTAAGCGTATGTCAGCTTGGATTTTACTGGGGAGATTGGGAGGGGGGGGGGGCAGGTGCCCCCTATCCGCTACTGAGTGTAAATGAATGAATAAAGATTTACCTGGTCAACGATGATATATTCTTCAAACGAAACAACGTTACCCTCATCATCGAGGGTTCCTTCTCCTTTCACTCCACCCTCATCCTCCTCCTCGTTATCCCCGCCCTCGCCTTCTTCCTCCATCAGGACTTCGTGACCGGCAATGGTCACAGTCCTCTTACGGGTCACCGGGGTCCTGATCACCCGGACGTTCCGGCGTGGCGCGGCGTTGTGAAGACCCTGGGCCTTCAGCTGTTCGTAAAGGGTCTTCTCATCGCTCGGTTTGTTCGCACTGTAAGGGGAGACCTTCGCGAGGAGTTTGGCTACATTCGGCGGTTGGATGGAGCTTCGACGTCGCTGCCACCCTCGGGGGACTTCTACGCGTTCGGCTGGTTTCTCCTCTTCCTGTATGAAAATTAAAAATATACAGCACTTTATTAAAAAATCTGGATTCCCCCCCCCCCCCTCCCCCCGACAAGCGGCCAGAATCCTCTCAAAGTTGTGGGCGTGTCGCCAGTCTTTTTTTATCCCTCTGAATAGACCCGTTTTATTATTATTTTAAAAAAAATTATTTGGTATGAGGCGGTTAATTTGATCCCCACCCCGAATCCGCCAATGTATAGGACGTCGTGTCTTACTTTAGACTACATTATGAATTATAGAGACAACGTGTCATAGACTGTATACAAGGCCGTACACATTAACTGTTAGATTTCCTCATTGTATGTTGAATTTCAAATCCATATATGGAAGTTTGTTGCATTTGTAGAGCCGGATTTTCTTTTCTTTTCTTTTCTTTAAAAAATCTTTAAAAATCTGACCCTCACGTTTGGCTGAGCAATGGGTGATGTAGGTTTCTTATCAGTCTCCTTCCCACCGCCTGGTATCTTGTCTCCCTTGTCCGTATTGATAGCATAGGTCCGATTACCTGAAATAAGTTGATAGCGGGGTTAGTAGTGGAAGGTTTTTCAGTGTGTGTGTGGGGGGGGGGGGGGGGAGGGGGGAGTGGTGGTGTATCCATACAACGATTGTCAAATTCAAATTCAAATTCAAATTCATGTTTATTTCATTTCCAACAGAAACTTGGCTTTACAGATATTATAACAGAAAATATGAAAAACATATGTACAAATTCATTTTTTTCTTAATAAGTGTACAAGTACACTGAACATATAAATAACTTATTATAATGAATTATTAAAAGAAATTCATAATTTCTGAGGAAATGTGGGGGATCCACTAAAAAGCAGTGCTTGTAATTTGTGGATCCCCCGGGGAAAATAGTATTTTTTCAAATTGTGCCTACGAAGACTTGGAAAACACAAAACAGTATTACAGAACAACAAACAAACAATTTTTACCAGGCAATTGTCCAATTGCCTGGTAAAACGGTTGATGGTTATGTTATAGCAGGAGGGGATTTATTTCAAAGGGGAGACGAAAGCCAGGACTGGTGTTCATAGCATAGATTCAAGACAGTCTACATTAGAATCTATGATTTTGTTTGTGTGTTGCCTCGTTAGAGGATTTTATTTTACATTCAAATCTTACAAATCAATAGAACGTTATTCATACTCAAATAACGCAAAAGGTAACTACAACATCAAACTTAACTTACACATATATCAGTATCACACTTTCAAACATAAAATTCAACAAATCCTTTGGTAAGTCATCTTTTCTCTTTGTTTTCTTTTCTTCTTGTATTTCTATTGTTTTTCTGATTTCTCTTTCAAACATACACAAAGGATACAAAAGGTAGCTACAAAGTCAAATTTAACTTACACATATCAGTATAAAATTTTCAAATGAACTTCAACAATAATATTCCTTCGGTATAAGTAATTTTTTTCTTTTTGTTTGTATTCTTTCCTTTCTGCTGTATTGTATATCAGATTCTTTTTCTGAATTTCTCTTTCGAACACGCATGTTCCAATACACTATCTCTCTTATTATCAGTTTCCGGTTTTGTTGCTTTCCAAATGAACTTTATATACACTCCAGAATGTTATGGTTAGAAATAAGTTAGATTGACAATTTCCATTTTTAGAAAGTGCAAGACGCTGATCTTGGTTGTTTGCACATTGTAAATTTCTTTCAATATAAGAATCTATAATGGTCACGGAATATGTAAAGTAATCTTTAGATTATGGGGGGAGGGGGTAGTACCAGTAAATAATTTTGTGTACAACTACAACTTTATAGAAAAAATATAAATGATTGAAGATATATAACACAGAAAAATCTGGGAAGAAATACATTGATAATTTCCCCTTTGCTTATAATGAGGGATGTTATAACGTTTATATTTTTACATGCAAAGATAAATTTACCCAAAATATAAATGAATTACTATAACAGCTATGTCATAGTGATAAATAGCCTCGAATCTTTGAAGAAAAAAAAAGAAAAAAAAATTTCTCTTCCCACACCGGGAATCGAACCCGGGCCACGGCGGTGAGAGCGCCGGATCCTAACCACTAGACCATATGGGATTACGCGCTGAGATTGGAAATTTATCAATACAATAATTTACGTATGCTATAACGTTATAAATTCAACGACTTCTTTCTCTTCTTTGGGGTAGGAAATATGATTATTAATCCTCATTAGTGGAAAAAATATAAAACAGCAGATATACATACTTCCAAACTGCAGGCCGACAATCTCTCTCTTTGCTCGAGCTAGTTCTTTCTTCACAGCTTCGAGTTCCGAAGCTAGCCGAGTACAGTGTTCGCGCTCTCGATTGAAATCGGCCAACGTCGGTTCGGATCCTTCGGCATATTCCGTTCGGTCGTCTGATGAGAGGCATATCGCGATGTAAAAGACAGAAAAAGGGTGAAGTTTTTTAAGTTCAGTATTAGAGGTAACATTGGCACACCTTCATTAACTGTAGTTTTTAAATATTTAAAATAAAATGACGCCAAATCAGTATAAAGTGTGCAGGACTGCAAGAAACCAAGAAAACAAATATCGAGTATAATATTTGTTGAAGGTCATAAGAATTTGTAGAAAATTCATACAGCTGATATATTATATTGCTAGATGTGACTAAAACACTACATTAATGTTTCAAGGGAATGCCACTTTAGACAAACTTATTGATGATTTCGTATAAAACATTATCAAAGTAGAATGTAACTCTTTAAAATGCCTAGGTGGGAAGGCTCTTATATAAATTCTGCTTTCATTTTCTTGAATCTAGAATGTAGCTAGTTTGTTTGAGGATATTGAAACTTAATGACAAACTTTCAAAGTATCAAGTTTATGATTAATGATAATAACATGGAGAGCTAGATTTTGTTTGACTTTTATTCATGTCATTTGTTCTCGGTAGATTCATACACAAACTTAACTACACGGACTTCTCTTTTCAAGCATGTGATCTGTACACAATGATCCGACAATATTATCTCTGACTGTGCACTAGAGGGCGTATAGATGATACGTGTTTTCTTGAGATAAACTGCAGGAATTTTTCAAAATATGCTAATTTGGGGCCCATACAACCTCCCATTTAAAAAAAATTTTTTTTACCAAAAGGCATAATAGAAGAATAATTTTATTTTTTAAAAACCTGCTTATCAGAGTTTTTTTTTTTTTTAAATTTCCTTAAAGGGCATCTGAAAAAAACGATGTAAACCCTTTTCTTTCTTCTTTCTTACCCCCCCCCCCCCCCCACCCCTTTTTCCTTCTTTCCCCCCCCCCCCTTTCTTCCCCTTTTTTTCTCTTTCCTTTATTAATTTCCCCCCTTTTTTTTTGCTCACATGTCAGATAAAAAAGAGGGGTTTTTTCCCCCTGATGTGTGCCCCTGTGCAATAGAATCCTGCTTGTTTGTATTCACCTATCTTTTGGCTGGAATACCGGAGATCTCGCATGACCTGGGCTGGTGTACGGGTTCCAGGTCTTTTCGCACTCTTGCTCTTCGAACGGGGACTGATGGAGTACGAGCGGGTGATGGTAGGGGTCGAACGGATGCCACCGTTTCCGGGCGATACACTGCAGGGCGAAATGAAAACATTTCATTAGACAAATCAAACATTTTAGTTAAAAGGCGACAGCAGAAACATACAGAACATAATTATAAAGTCCTTTGTTGGCCAATAAAAATAATGAGCAAAGTCGCGTGAGTATAGACTCTTATCATTATTAAGCCAATATGTCTACGAGATCCTTGGTTTCGGTTTCTTCAGTCATTTCTATGTAGAAAAATTAAATGATTACGTATATGATAGAAATAACGATTCAAGATAAAGCTTTAATAAAGGCAAAGTCCACCCTGGTATTAATTTTATTTGAGTAAATGAAGAAAAATTAGAAAAAGAGATTAATGAAAGTTTGAGCAAAATCCAATAAGAATTTAAAAATCTATTAATTTTTAAAGTAGTCAGTCAAATACAATTGGCAACTCCGTGCTTCTCTCCCCTTTGCTCAGCACAGAAAATTTCATGAATTTTAATTTTCTTATAGTTTTCGATGAAGGGAAAAATTTGTTTCATACAGGTTTTGTGTAAATACATATCAGCAATGATTATATCTAAGGTGCATGTTTGATTGAGAAAAAAGAAAGAGAAAATGGAAATTAATGATTTTTGGGCTACAGTGCAAACTGGAAAGGAGTTCGCAAGATACGTTACAGAGGGGCCAATTTGTATTTGATTGATTACAACTTCAAAAATTCATAACTTTCTTATTTCTTATCATATTTTGCTCAAACCTTCACTGATATGTTTATGTAATTTTTCTGCTTCTTTTAAACCAACTTGTAACCAGGGTGGACTTTCCCTTTCAGAGGTATACCTTGATGCACTATGTCTAAAGACTTTCGAGAATTCAACCAAAGGGAAATGTTAAAGCCCTGATGTATTGTCGCAATAGAATCCATAATTTGGGGGATTGTGTCATTGTAATTGTTTCAAAAACTGACGTAAAGGCTATTAATATATCATTAATTGCTTGACATTTCTAAAAGTCTTTGAGATTATGTTGACTAAATACCCGGGCAATTCCTGTACAATGCAAGCAACAAAATATATTTTGTCTCATTTCCACTAGAACAAATTTCATAATTATACGAACAATAATGGACATAATTATCAGTAATTCCATATTTTAGATTGGTAATGTCTAGCATGCAAAATTCGTTCACAGTAGAAGAGTATATAGGTATGTCTATTATTTGCAATGCCAAAATGACACAACAAGTATCAATTATTTTGTATGCTTGCTTTTGCCTATATTTTGACGAAATCTTGCACTTCATTGTTCGGAACACCAGTCCGAGGGATGGAAGTATGCACTGTAAGAATAAAACTTTTTTGTTCACCGTCAATGAGCCCCCTCCCCCATCCCTCCACCCCAATTTTGTGACCCTACCTGCATGCAACGTCAATCGCCACCTCCTTCGAAGGATCGTCATCCTCGTCGATTTCGACTTCAGGTAGGTATTTGGTCAGGTCGATTGAACGACGGAGTTGCCTGATGGCTTCCGGTGATGCGGACCGGATGTTCTCTAACATCTCGCTGACGTCATGCTCCATCCGCATGTTCTTGGTTTCCTTGGAAACGGAGAAAAACAATGATTTTCATTTCTAATTAGATTTCATTTATTCAGTTTTGAACAGAAATTAATTATTGTGTACATCCAATTTTTAAGATAATTATGAAAAACAAAGCGAATAAATTCAAACAGAACTGGGGCTCAAAAATATATCAAAAGCCTGACGCTTTGTGTGGTATTGCGATTCCTACAAGAAAGTAGTTATGCAGAATAGCAGACAAAGAGGGAGAAAGATCGACAGAAAATGGAGAGATATAGAGAGAGAGGGAGGGAGGGGGAGAGAGAGAGAGAGAGAGAGAGAGAGAGAGAGAGAAGTGGAGACATGCAGAGGGGAGGGAGAGCGAGAGGAGGGAGAGCGAGAGATATAGAGAGCCTGAGAGAGAGAGAGGGAGAGAGAGAGAGAGAGAGAGAGAGAGAGAGAGAGAGAGAGAGGGAGGGAGGGAGGGGGAGGGAGATACTCCTGCAAGGTAGGCCTACATATTCCACTCCTCAGGCTTGATTACTCATTAATACCCTATAATTATAGAAAAAGTACAAGTAACGCAAATTGTAAAAATAATTACATTCTTGATACCCCTTCAAAGCCTTGTGTATGTAGGGGGCTTGCTCATTCTGAGGGAAAGTGTACCTTTTCGATGACTTTCATCTCGAGTGTTGTCACCTTGTCTATCAACTTCTCGTTCTCCTCTTTAACCACCGTGACGTCAGGAGCTCGGGGCTGCTTCTTGAAAGTTCGTCGACCCCTGACGTCAGAGGCTAACCCGGCTGCTGGTTCTGCGATCGTTTCTGGAACACGACGAGAGCGAGCTCCATCGTCCGATTCGGCCTCCGTTGCGTCCGAGGTCGTGGCGTCTTTCATCTGCGCCTCTAACTTTCTGATTTTCTGTGGTTTTTATTAATGTTTGGTAAGGGAAAACAATCGAATAAGAACATGGGGAGACTCTGTTTACATAATATTGGAATATTAAACTGATAAGGCAGGCCTATTGATAACTCATTAAAGAAAGGGAGAAAGGGAGAAAGAAAGAAAGAGAGAAAGAAAGAAAGAAAGAAAGAAAGAAAGAAAGAGAGAAAGAAAGAAAGAAAGAAAGAAAGAAAGAAAGAAAGAAAGAAAGAAAGAAAAAATGAATAATGGACAAATAAATAGATAAAACAAATAAAACAAAAACAAGGCACATAATTATATACAGCGCACATGCAGGTCACCCAGTAACTATATCAATGCATAGATGTTTTAAAAAGTTATTAATTCTTTTGTCATAAAAATATTGGTTCATTGTTATGTCTCTAATATTATCTGAATTTTTAAAGAGTTAAATCATTTTGTCAACTCGCCTTCTTCAATTCGACCACCTGACTTCGGTACTGGTTGACTTCCGATTCGAGCAACACGTTGTCGTTCTCCAGCACAGAGAAGTCGTTCTTGCATTTGTTGATCTCCTGGTAAAGAGGGGGGGGGGGGGGGGGGGGGGGGGGGGGGGGGGGGGGGGGGAGAAAAGGAGATAGAAAACAAATGAAAGAAATCATATAGAGAACATTAGAGACGGGGATCGGGATAGTTGGGTTCAACGTCACAGATTTCAGGATGTGTTTTCTAAGTATTATAAAAGAACAACAATATAAAAATCAACAATCGAAATGATTAGTATTGTCGACCTTATACCGGACAATGATGTTTTCCATTGTTATCGTGATTATAAAGTGTTCTTTTAGAATGAAAGAATGAATATCCCAAACCTACATGATATTCATGTAAATTAATGTACATAACATACAATCTGTAAATCTTTCAACACTAATTAATATGTCTATAAGTGAATCGGCATTGCCTTTTAAGAACTATATAGACTACACTGCTTTACGTATATTATTTCTCGTAAAAATTAAGCGTTAACAGAATACATTTTGCAGAAGGTGTTTATCCTAATAGATAGGGCATTTCACATTTGCATGACCCCTTTGATCTTTATATACTTTTTGAATACAACTTGATATATTTCTCAGTATATTTTTTTATGTATTGGAAGGGAGGGAAATGTAGACGTCAGTTGAGAACTCACTTCTTGTTTTTCATACACGCGCTCTTCCAACCTGTGGGATGAAAACAGTAATCATGATGACAATGTAATATCATTCATCTCTTTGATTTATATTATTACACTATGTATTACATTACACTGAGAAATAAGAACTTATGGAGGAAATTAGGTATCTGTAAATATGAAAAGGCGTATCCGCGGGCATCTTTTCCCAGACTAGAACCACTGCATGGGACAATTACCCCCTGTATTTGAACAACTACCCCCCCCCCCCAATGAAAACTACCCTCGAGAGTGATTACCACTATACTGAATGGATATAGCTTTCCGGAGTTAATAATTGTCTTAGGGGGTAGTTCGAGTTTCTTCTAAGAGATAGTGTGTTGTCCGGTATACTCCGGTGTGTTGTCCTTAAATCCAAAAGAATAATTAAATCGCAAGGTGACAAAATTTATACAAAACCAGATCCTTAAACATTAAAGATTTTCCTAAATTTAGTAGGATCTTTGAATCACATTTTGATGCCTCTTGTGTGTGTAATTCCATAGGCCTGTACAATGTTGTGCAATGTTTTTTTTGACAATATGTGATTTTCAGCAAGTTTGAGTGAATTTGTAATCATATTGTGAACGAGGACAAAACCGCACAATACGTAATATTATTCTTATGTAAATATACGATACAGTCTTTCCCCAAAACTGCTAAACAGTTTCTGACCAGTACTCTTCATCTTTAAGAGTCTCCATTTCAATAGCAGCGTGAATAAGAACTACAGAAGAATGTGAACTCTGAAACTTATGTTTTGCAAGGAAATACGACAACTTATAACGATTTTTTTTTTTACATCATACCTGGCTAGAGCCTCGACTTGTTTTGATATCAGTTGTTCGGTGTTTTCTAGTGTCCGTTTCAATGTCTCGATATCTGTAACAGAGTTATATAATTGAAAGACGGATTACTGGTGTGAGAAATGGAATGAAAATAACATTTCAGAGTGGA